>OZ022245.1:28436042-28567701 GCA_963978895.1 Erpobdella octoculata
GTTTGCGGCTTGACAATGGAGAGCGATTAATCACTTTTAAATTCTAATTATACGCCATAATGTCACAATGGAGATCCAACATTAAATTAGATAATACTTTTTTTATATTAAAAAAAAGATAAAAAACTCAAATTTTCTGAAATAAGGCAAAGAAAGTTAATGAAAATTTCACTCAGGTAAATAAGCACCTGGCGGCGGCAGGTTTTTTTGATCATCATTACCATCACCTGTCTTCCTCCATGCATTGCAGAGATTAGAGAAGCCTACCTGACGTGACCGGCCTTGTTAAGCAGGTGTCGTCGCCACCATCGATTGCTATTGTTAGCAGCATCTTCGTCGTCATCCTCTTCCTCATCGTCATCGTCGTCTTTGATATTATCTTTTTTTATGTAAGGTCACTGTCACTTTTGAACCAGCACTTTCGCCATCGTCATCATCACCAGGATCACCATCATCACCATTGTTGTCATCATCACCAGGATCACCATCATCACCATTGTTGTCATCATCACCAGGATCACCATCATCACCATTGTTGTCATCATCTTGCTGCCTCGGGTTAAGGTCATTAGGAAAAAAGAGAAAGAGAGAAAGAACGAGAGAGAGAGAGAGAGAGAGAGAGAGAGAGAGAGAGAGAGAGAGAGAGAGAGAGAGAGAGAGAGAGAGAAAGAGAGAGAGAGAGAGAGAGCACGTACCTGGCATGTCAATTAAGAAAATTTGAAAGAAGAGCAAATTGGATTCATTTGAGTGGTAAGGTTCGCCAGGGAAGAAAAAATTTAATACGATAAGAATATTAATGATGATGATGATGATGATGATGATGATGTTGTTGAAAATGATGATGATTATGATGAAAAGTTGTTTTGAATAAAAATTGAATTTCTTACATTTTTCGATTCGCTGAAAAATATCGATTTTTCAAATTTTTCTCCTACAAGCTATGGAATAACAGCCAATCGGCCAATCAGCGTTCAACAAATTAACTGTTTTTTCCAAATTTTCAACATCGATTTAAACACCAAGAAAAAAAATTGATTAGAGGGAGAGAGCGAAAGAGAGAGAGAGAGAGAGAGAGAGAGAGAGAGAGAGAGAGAGAGAGAGAGAGAGAGAGAGAGAGAGAGAGAGAGAGAGAGAGAGATTAACCTCAGTTTCAAAAAGGTCAACCTAATTAGGTTTTCTTTTTTTATCTTCTCCCGTTTTGATTTCCATCCAGCAAAAAGTGCAAAGGTGCTCATTAACTCCATGTTTTGTAAATGTCGACCATCCAAAACACAGTGCCACAGGCGATCAGATGCCCACCGGCTTCCGAACGTAGACCATTCAGTTTTTTTTTTATTTATTGGAAATTTTCTTAAGTTTAAAATGTTAGTTTGCTGAAGGTTGATAAAATGGAGGTTTTTAAATAACATTTGTTTTATTTATTTATTTATTTGTGTGGTTATCTTCACTTCACTTTATTGTAAACGCCGTAAAACTACATAAAAATTTGTTCAAAGTAGCATCATATCTTTTGAAGATTTGTTTTATCTGCAATGTTATTTAAATTTTGCTCATTTCTTTTTCTTAGATTTGATCAGTATTGGCGCGCTAAATTGATAGTGGTACGGGCTGACCACCCCTCAGCGCTGACAAAATGGACTGACCTACATCTCCGGCATAATGCACGGACTCGGACTGCGTCGGAAGCCGTGTGTAATCCTCTGTGCTGGCATGTTAACGAGGCAATAAAATGACATTATTATTTTGAACGGCAAACAAATCACCGTGCACTCACTATCCATCTTTCTTTTTTACTTTTTCTTTTTTGGCAAAAACAGTGATGGGCGTGTTTAAACTTTCTAAACGTATAACATTCGGATCGGATGGTAATCGCTTTGCCGAAATGATCAAAAAGTATTCAATGTATTAGCTTGATGAATACTCGCTTTTGTTAAAGAATTTTTAAAATTACAATTGATAGACCAGGCTTATTGGTCTAGAATTGATCTTGGAAATGTAATGTGCTGTTCTATTTATGGAGCTAACCGCTTACGACCCGGTTCGGAGCGGGTATTCAGTTTTAGCAAACAGCAAGAAGAAGGAATAAGTGCAGATAAATTTTTTTGATTATCGGTTGTTATTTTAAGTAATTCTTTGAATCCTTGATTAAATTCGCCTGAATGAACGTTTGGCTTTTTAAATGCTGATTGGACGCAACAACACAACGTTGACTGTGATGATGAAGGTGATGATGATGATGATGATGGTGATGATGATGACGACGACGGGGACAATGATGATGAGGACGACCATGATGATGGTGACAACTAGACAGGAAGAAAAATTAGACATCACGTCCCAAGTCAACCTTCTCAGTTAGCCAACGCAAACACAGTAAACATTAGCAGAACAAATCAGCGTGGCTGAAATATGGCTAGGAGAAGAGCGACAGAGATAGAGAGAGAGAGAGAGAGAGAGAGAGAGAGAGAGAGAGAGAGAGAGAGAGAGAGAGAGAGAGAGAAAGAAAAAAAGGAGAGAGGATAGAAAGAGAGAGAAAGAGAGAACTTCTGACTTGACATTTTCCCACAAACGATCTGGAAATTTAGGTGCAAAGGAAAACATTCGAAAAATCAATATTTATTATAATAGCAAATCGTAATCAAATTTCAAAATTTTTTTTATAGAAAAATGTTTTTCTTTACAATTCTTTTGCTAACTGCCCAAATAAAGAGGAAGACATTTTCAAGAACGTGTAGGGTAAAAAACGAGTCCGGACGGAGTAAAAAAATGGAGTCCGGGAGTATATGGATAAACGGATCCGGACGTCGACAGGGAGCGAGTTCGGACGGTTGGACGGACGTGGATGTAGACGAGGGTATGCACGACCGCGGAGAAAATCGATCGTTGGCTCGCTCCGACAACACTGCTTGCTCACATTCTCTTTTTTCTTCTCCTCCTCCTCCTGTGCACAATAATATTTTTCTTTTTCTTTCTCATTTCTTCTTCTTCTTCATCTTCTTCTTCTCTTGTTATTACGCTCTTATCGATGATTTAATTTGCTTGCGGATCTTGAATTAATTGAGTTTTTTTTTGGTTATAGTAATTATTCGAAATTATTGTTTTTAATTATTATGGTTCATCTAATTTCATGTCCGCAGACGTTTCTCCAGCGTCATTCTGTAATTTTGAGCTTTGCGCGCCCGCTTCTAGAAATTTTACGGAACAATTAATTATTTCGAATTTATTTTTCTGATGGTAAAAATTTCTGATGTTGTAATTTTTCTTTAACATTTTTTTAATTGTGAACATTGTTACTATCAAACAGTATTTCGTTGAAAACTTCCCTACTGCCGATGACTACCGTTTTCGATTCTTTGTTTACTTCTCGTCTGCTTTTCAGATGCCGGCTCTCATTATCGCTCAATCTCGTATATTTTGCTAACGATTTCCACTTGCATTTTGTCGATAGAGTAGCCGTTAGTTTTTCTTTTAATTTTGTTATATTACTAGAATTTGTTCCTATTTATTTATTAATTCATGTTTCCTATTTATTTATGCACACGTAGCTGTTCTGAAGATTTCAATTGTAGATTTCAGCTAGTTTGTTTTATTTTAAACTTCTGTTACTGATCTTCTGCATGTATATTTCTTGTTTAATTTGAAATTCACAAATTTCTTTTGAGGATTGTATAAAGCAAATTAGAACATCTACATCTATGACATATTTTGAAGTTTATATTTTCTAAGAAGAAGACTGTACAATTTTCAATCAAAATCTTCATCTTTATCCCCCGAATATAGCTCTCTCTCTCTAACTAATGTACATTCGTTGTTATCATTCATTCAGCTGCCTACATTTTTGAATCCCTTTATAAAGTCGTTTGTAGACGATTGTAACTGTGTCAAAGTTTACCTGGATCTGCTATTATATCTTCTCAATTTTGACTATTTTAATGAGCTTTTCGTGTCTTTAACAACCGAAGCAATACCCGCACCTCGTTATTTAGCCATTATTATTCATCTCCAACCTAGGTTAAGGTTAGCTTGTCTGTCTCTAGTGGCTTTTTGTTGGTTAGTTTTGCAAATAATATTCATTTTTAATTTACATAAAACCTCTGTCGCAGTATTGACCGACAGTAATACTTTTATACTATAAGACTATAAAGCTTATGCGATTAACATTATATCAATTTGAGTTATCTGACTTGATGATGTTTTTAACCCTTTAGTTATTTGGACAGCCAGCTCCATTTTTTGCTGTTTCTCCATTTCTTTGATTCCCATTTTTTGTCCTTTTTTCGTGTCATAGGATTAGCTGAGTTTTTCCCGTACCATTCCCACTACACCATTATTTACTGTGCATTTCGTTATTTTAGAGATTTGATTCTTTTTCAAATTTGACTTCTAAACGTTTGCTTTTTTCTTTTTTTTAAACAAAAAAAAGGTTTCTTTGGTCTGATAATGAATCGGAAGCAAATAAAACTTTAAAAAATTATTTTCATCTTGTTCCTTTCAACGTTAATTGCTTCTCAATTATAAATTAAATTTTAAGAATCCGATGAATTTCTCGAGCGCTTTATTTTAAAGGATGTTTTTCGATTGTTGAAAACTTAAATTGCAAAGGAGAGATCTATTACATGATGAAGAGGTAATTAAAGATACAATACGATTATAATTTAAATTAAAACTTAATCCTTTTGCTTTTTTAAATCATCTTTGAAAACGGTGCTCAAAGGATTAATAGATTTTAATTAATTATGTTTTTGGGGTTTTAAATAAGCTGGTATATGCCAATGGTTATGGCGTTGATGACGCAAAATTGACACGAGTCAGTGTTTGTCAAGTGTAGTTAGTAGTAGTTACTTTCTGTTCCGACTGCTCCTGTTATACATGCGCCCCACGTTTCAAATCTTTCGTTTAAAAAATGTAGTGACCATAGACAAGCCGTAGTCGTTCTCAAACTTGCCCAAAATTAGTACGTGAAATGTCCACAAAAAAAAATAAAGTAATTTGTCTGTTTGGGAGAGGAAAGCCAACTTTCAGCTTCCTGGAGTGGCAGAAGGATTGTTGAAAGTGTAAATGACCTTAGCAAGATTGGAATGTAAAAAATATACCACTTTTTAAGTTGAATAGAAGAAATCTAATAGATTATCACTTTTTGAATTCTAAGAATTATGAGTTTTAATAATTAAAATCTGTGATCGTTATAATTTATGTCAGCCCCTGTGAGTTTTATAAATTAAATGAAATGTTGACAATATTTGAGATGGAGTTAATTCATGCGTCGTCTTCATGGCTTTCCAAAGCTCCACCATCGTTTCATGCAGACGGACGGATTCCAACTGTCAGCGATTATGAATTTTTAAAATAAAATAACGTTTTATCATATTTCTAACATTTTGTTCACACAAGCATGTCCGAGTAAGTAGGAACAATTTTCCCACAGGTAACTAAAGCAGTTATTCTATTAACCCGATAAAACCGGATAACGATAGTTGATGTGAGGCCATTTTTTTGCCTTTTCGTTCGCCGAATTTCGATTTCTCGTCATTTGCAATCTTTTTTGTTTCTATCACGTCTTTTCTTTTTTTCTCTCTTTCTCTCTTTCTTTCTCTCTCTTTCTCTCCCTTTCTCCCTAGTTTAGGTGTATTCTTCTTCTTCCTACTTCTGCTCCTCTCTGTAACTTTTCAGCTCATCAAGGTTAGTTTATAATTTATTGAACAGGAGCATCTGTCCGACCAGTGAGGACGGCCATTTGAAGCAGTATTAAATGACCGGGACCACTACAGCTGAGAGCCATTTCGAGACGAAATTGTAGCGACCGGGACACGAAATGGATTAAATAATGCCCCGTTATGGTCGTGACCATTGGACATCATGCCCGGTGCACTGGTACTTCAATGGCTATTGGCCAAATGAAATTACCTATTATTTTTTATTTATTAAAATTCCTACAGGCACATCATCGCTACGCTATCATTCCATCCATCCGGCCAAGTACGACTATTCATTAAAGAAGTTCGCTTATGCGACTTGAGTCGACTCAGTTTTTCATTCGCATAAATCCGATAAATGAACAAGAGTCCGGCTGTTTCAAAAAACTGAAACACTGCATGTATCGCTATAGAATGTATGAAAAGTATTCCTGCGACCACAGATTTGGACAAATACAAACACACCAGCCACATACACATACACACACACACAAACAAACACAGGAACAAGCCAACACACATATATGGATAAATAACGTACCTGATGAAGAAAGGCGTTTTAATGCTGGAGATAAGCAGGAAAATCTGATCACGTGCGTGTCTAAGATTTTGTCGTTGTTCAAGAAAAGATGGCAGTCTCCTCACAGCCAGAACTCTCCCCGTCGTATAACTAATACATCTGAATATCTTTTTAACCATATTCAGACAGGATTATTTTTAATTAGAAACTCTGGTAGGGCTATATTGGGCATGCATAATTGAGAGCCTTCATCTTTGTCTCTGCATGAGTGACAAGCGCTATGCTGCTGATGTAAAGCTGAGTTCGAAATGGTGCAGTTAAGTGCAAATTGTTTAGAAGAGGACGTGTGCGGACTGGGAAACGGATCTGTATCCATCTCCACACACACACACACACACACACACACAGAGAGAGGTTCTCTCTCTTTCACACATACACACTTGTATATATTTGTGGATTATTATTTGATGGTTGGACATAAAGAACAAAACGATGAAAAACAGAGCCGTTAATTCTAGAAAATAAGTGATGCTTGTCGAGTCTGAGAGAAAAAAAATGAAGAAATGGAGAGAAAAACGTAGTGAAGAGAAACTGGTCGTTCGGACGAGTGACTGAATAATTGAATCAAAAAGGCATTCGCTGTCCATTAGCGATGGTCGCAAACGTCAGTCAATCCCTCTACAAACGCTTCGAGAAGATGTGCCAATGGAGTGCCGTATTTGCGCATGTCCGGCGAAGCCAGCATAGCGGAGATGTGCTAATAAAGGTCATTTTAATTCTCCTTCAGGAAATTTTCATCTGTAAATAACATTTAATAAGTTGTTTTTATTTGATTGATAATAGTGACGCTTTTATTTTCAAATCTGCTATCTTGTATTTGCATTATTATCACGATTGTGTGCTTTTGTCGCTGTTATCCTTGTATTTAAGCTTTGATCGATTGTCTTGCTCGAGCTCAGATTTATCATCTAATAATAACGGGCATTCTGAAGGCACACGCGCGATTTTTTGCACTCCAACGTCCGTGTTTTCTTTACACTGGAAAAAGATGAAACTCCATCTAAGCCCTTGATTTTCATTTGGACAAAAACTCGGGTGAAATATAATTTTGGATTTCTTTCTTTTTTATGACCCAGCACTAAGTTCTCTCGTGGTCTAGCAGGATAGATCATTCGGACATCTCTCATCAGCTGGAGTTTGAACTCAATATCGAGTAAAGGACGGTTTTCCATCTTCGTCTGACGATATTAACAAATCAAGTGATTTTCCATGCACGCTTCCGGCTCGAATGAAAGATGGACGCCCAACGTGAAGTCGGAAATATACGCAGTTATTGTTTATTTGACGGTTTCCATATATTATTATATAGGTACTTACTACATGATGTAAAGTTTGTATTTTTACTGCAACATTAAAATAAAAGACTTGGATTTCTAAGGTTATGTATCGATAAGTTCATTATTTGTACAAAGTTTGACAAGATGTCGAAAAAACAATTAAAACTTTAATTTTTAATTTTTTTTGTCTGGCAAAGAAACGTTCATTTAAAAAAAAAAACTGCTCAGTTAATACGAAACGACCAGCCAGGAGACTGTTTAGAATCATCGTCTTCATCATTGCGGTGTCAAAGTAATTCTTTCTTATCGCTCTTTCGCACTCTCGTGAGCCTCTTGAATTCTCCCTACTGGCGCATTTCTTCGCGAAGGCATGAATTTTTATTTACGCCGCTTTTATGACAGTTTGAAAATAAAAAATGAGAAATTCGATCAGGTGTGAAAGTAATATTTCCGACCCCCCACCAAAAAAAAAGCTGTCAAAATGTTGGAGTAAAAATAATTTCCATCGCACTTCATTTTTGTTATCTTTGGTTCGTGACGTTGGCCGGTGGTCTGAATAAACAAATACAATTCAAATTATTGTCTGGCGAGTTCAGACTGGGTGGCGCCTTGCAGAGCAAATATTTAAGAACCACCATTTCTTGGAGCATATAATTTGAAGAAGAAAAAAAACAATATTAATAAATAGGTGTAAGTATCTGTTTCGGAAATGAACGATCCTAATCGGTGTCGCCAACCGCGGTTCAAGACGCTGCCTAGGCCTTACAAAAAGAGCGTATTGGTTGGCAACTGGTATGAAGATCGCGCTTTGGAAGAGGTCAGTAATTCGTGCTTGAAACGGAGCTATTTTTTATGGAAGTGGTAAATCAGTTGCACTGAATTGTGTAAGAAAGTTTTAATAGTTGAGAGTATTTGTAGTCTTTTGAGGAGTGATATCGGAAAATCTCTATCAGAACGAATCCATAATGAAAATTGCATTTTTTATTTGACTTTCTTCAGGACATTGTTAAAGATTATATTTATAAGAGAGAACATGGTCAACTTCACTGGCAGAAATCCGAGAATATTCAAAAAATTTGTTTGAGACCAGTAAGTCTTAAGTTTCCACAAACGTTGATGTCATCGTCACTACTATTTTTATCATATTGTATTATAAACATGACAACGACAAAGAGACCTTTTTCACAGATAATAATTCTCTCTCTCGAAAAAAGGTAACCCTCTCTCGAAGTAACGATCAGTACGTGAGGTTCGGAAGTACAGTCATGTTGCTCAACCATCAGAAGTTCAGCCTTTTGGATTCGGTCAAGTCTCTGAGTCTCTTCATACCAGACAGCGCTATCTTCCTCAAAGAGATCACTGAAGCCATTTTCGACACCCCACCTGTCAGTCTATCGGCATCTAATTTCATCATGCGGCCTTGTGTCATTTCTTCTTTTGTCATAAGAGGGTAAGTCGACGATTCGGATCTTTGAATCAAATACAAATTCCCTGGTCTTCCGCTACATTTAGATATGCTATCAGTGATCTACATACTTGTTTAAAAATTATTTTTTGCTAAAGTAACTATTTTTATTTCAATATACAGTCAAGATGCTACGTTGAACGGCACACCAATAAGATATGGAGACGTTTTTTACATTTACAGCTACTCAGAAAAGGTAGATGGCATTTTCACTTTTTTTTTAATTTGTTTCGTTATATTTCGGTCACTTTTCGCTGTAAATTAATTATCTGATTTATATGGCCTGAACCCGTATACTTGACTATAAATCCACCAATCAAGGAGAAGTTTGTGGGTTCGGAACCTTGAGTAGGATGCCAGCTAAAACCAAAGCAAGCATAATAAGTCCAACTTTACTATAAAATAAAAGCTTTTAGGTTTTGATTAAAATGTAATATTAATGAGATGTTATGTAGTTATGCTAAGGTGGTTATGCTAACTGCAGGGCCTAAGTACTGTTTTGTAACAACTCACCATGCAGTAACGTAACACGTAAGACTACATTTTGAAATGCAGCTCACCATGTGCAGCGTCAAGAAAAATCCCATCTTCAAGGTGCCAACCATTTCAAAACACAACTGGGTTGCCATGACGGCCGACTGCTCGTATAAATGTGCCTGGAAAGCTGTTCCGTTTGATATCAGGGAAAGGATGGAGCTGGATGGAGAACTGATCAAGGTAAACAGGTGACTCACTTTTGAGATGATCCAGCTCTAAATTGCTTGGAAGACTCAGGACATTTCAAACTTAAAGTAGATTGGTTAACTTTGAAAGGGAAGGCCGTTTTCTTCGACGAATTGACCCATAGTCAGATGGACGTGCTTATGTATATAGATTAGAGTAGGACTGCATAAGCCGGGTTGTGATTTTCAGGGGTTTCAAGTGGACCAGGCCTGAAGTCAAGTCGGGACGGGCCAGGCCAAAATATTTTGTCCCAGCAGTACTCTAGTATAGATGCGGACACTTTAACAAATATTTTTTTCTCAAGGCCAACACACGGCTACTGTTGAACCACGTTGAATCCAACGAATACCTCTGCGTCGAAGATGACTATCAAGTCTCGTTCGTTACCATTTCTTTCTTTTAAGCATTCAAAAAAAAGATTTTTATCAAAAAAATTATCAGTATGAATTGATGTTAATAAGATATAAAGAATATTTAAAATTTAATATTCACTTATGGAACCGATAGAACTCCTTTCGGAACCGACGACGAGGTTACTTGCAAGACTAAAAGAGATGTTCACAGGATCGAACAGCCCTGTAACCACTGGGTCATCTACATGGATGCTCCCGGTCGCTACGATTATCCCATAAAACTTGAAGCAGGCGACCGTTCTTCGAGTTCGGTTCCAAGAAGTGGGGAAAATGCTGATTGAAAATATATGTATATAAAGTAGTTTGAAGTCGATAATATATTAATAATTTTAATGACAGTGCTGTTGATTTTCACGATTTTGGTTTACGAATCTTTTAAGTTCTTCGTTTGAGGTCTGGTCACTAGATATTTAGATAGGTATTAATACTGTGTCAGCCCGTCACAGTCTTGTTAACTTTTATAATTCTCGCGTTGTACGTCGAAGAATATGAAAGTACTATATACAATTAAATGATAATTTAATTATATATACTATAATATATTAAATGATAAATAATATTTTATATATAATATATTAAATGATAAATGACAGCCAGTTCTCTTAATGGCGAGCTACTTCTGCCGGTCTATTTTATTGGACCTCTTTCTGTATACATAGCTCTTGTCTTCAACTTTAGCAAACACAGTACGTAGGTACCTACCTACATATACGGGAAATCGAATCTTTTCATCATTTTGTTCAGCTTTGGGACAAATATTAAATAAAATTACTTTACACTCATTTAACGTAATCGATATTATTAGTTAAAATTATTATGAAAGTTCCATCATCATCAGTTGCCGTTTTTTTAGAAGTTGTAAGCCATTAAACCTTTACAATCGATTAGACATTTACGCACACGACAATTACACTCGGAATTGCGCCATTTGCAA
The DNA here is from genome assembly GCA_963978895.1 of Erpobdella octoculata. Lineage (NCBI taxonomy): Eukaryota > Metazoa > Annelida > Clitellata > Hirudinida > Erpobdellidae > Erpobdella > Erpobdella octoculata. The sequence continues at coordinate 28,447,128 of OZ022245.1, forward strand.
TACGCCCAGAAAGTAATCGTAATTGAACGATTGCAATGACTGACTGTAATCGTTAAGCGGGTGCACAATTCAACGATCGATTACATTCGCGTCACGACATTCCAACATTCGTACTTGAATAGCTATATATAGTGCAAAGGTGTATGTATGTATGTATCATGGATTCCTTAATTAAAACTATTTAAAGATAGTTTTTATTAAGGAGTCCATGATATGTATGTATGTATGCATATATATATATATATATATATATATATATATATATATATATATATATATATATATATATATATATATAATGCTAAGTACAAATTGCAATATAACTTACAAGACTATAGAAATAACGTGACTGAGTCACAGAATTGTTAATGAATGATCACTTTTGCATTAAGTCTGCAGACAGATTTTATGCTTAATGATTTTGCAGAACTATATTGCTCCAAAGACATTTAAATCTAAAATTTTCAGCTGTTAAAACTTAAACTTCTTAAAAATTCTCCCTAGAGCAAGTCATAACTTTAAATTTTTAGAAGAGTCACGGGTAAAAAGGCCCATTCACCTATTTTTGACCCATGACCAGTCCTTGGGCAATGAATTGTTTTCGTGACATGCCTACGATCATAGAATTCCACGCACAAAAAAAAAGAAATAATAAAACAGCTCGCCAAGAAAAACCCCGAGAGTATAAAATCAAATGTCTGACAAATAGAAATGCTTGATGACGAAGCGACTGGGGTACACCTGAGGAAAACTTCAAAGATACTATATAGAAAGAAACTAAAATACACAGTCATTTTTTGTTGGAATTTAAATGATAAAAAAAACAGATTTAAATGAATCAAACAGCGGAAATCTATCTGTGGACATTTTCAGAGCTTTCTCTATCGAATGGGAAGACAAAAACGTTATTGAATTTTTAAATGAAAAGTAAAATGAAGCTAGAGTAAAAAAAAAATTGTTAAACAAATATATACATCCAGCATAATAATAATAATAGTAATGATATTACGAATTTAGTAAATATAATTGTAAATAAAAATATATAAATAAATAAACAAATATATACATATTACACCCAGCACAAAAGAAACTTCGCCATGGATATATAGAGTGTTACAATTCCTTGAAATTGAATGTACGTATATAATGAGTACACACAGAAACACGCAAGCGTATGACCGCTTCATACATCTCATGTGAATATCCAGTATCCACACAAAAGATTAATGAATAGGTACGTGATGACATGATAAGTTGATAAGTAAGACGAGACTGAAATTTTTTTCCTTCCTGTTTTATTCAGCATGTGTCAAGAAGATGGAAGTCAAAAAGATTTTTTTTTTTGAAATATAGTAACTTTAAGATTTGTGGAACGACATGCTCATTAGCGAGAAGGTTAACATTATTTCAAAGAAATAAAATAAGATAAATAATTTTGGTTACAGGAGATTTAATTTTTGTACATGAATGGAAAAATGACAGTTGTATACGGTAATTTATGTAATTTACTAACAGCAAAAAAAACTGAAATCCTGGCTTGGACGAATTGCGACCCAATTTCAACCTGGAATGTCAGGTCAATGCAAAATGAAAGAAACAAGTCAAAATTCTATGGCCAAGAAGTTTAGCACCTTCCGAGACTTTGGCAGCAGACGAAGAAATAAGAAGGTTCCGATCAAATAAAATGAGATTCGTTGGCTGTCAGAGAAGCACTTTATGTAGCCAAGATGGCGGCTCGCGATCTTTGTTTGAAATTTTAAACAATACAAGAAGCAATCTTGTTGGATATCGGCCCGGGAAATCGATAGAGAAAATAGAGGAAAAATGGGATAAAAAAAAAAGAAAGAAAAACTTAGGCAGAGCAGAATAATCCGACAGAAATAGAAAAGCTCGTCGCATACAAAATAAACGAGCTACTGCAAAAAATGGCGTTTTGTCACTGTCACATTCCAGCACCGATGTACGATCACAAAAACTACTACTTTCCAATGTTTATTTATTTTATACAACAGATGTAGTTATACAGAGATCGTTGCTCGTTTGATTCACTACTATGCGTAGCAGGTATTATAGGTACGATGTTGGCACCAGGCGATGACACTTTTTCGCGAAAAGAAAAAAAATCAAACTCGCGCAACTGTATGTAAGTTAAGTTGTATGAGGTGCGGAAAAACAAGAAAATCTGTGTAGTCAGCCAGCAGAGCTATTTCAATTTAGCGCTATTAGAACGAGGCGGGGCCGAACTGTCTGGGGATGAATGAATATGCCAGCTCAAATGCGTGGAATTTCACCATATGGTGGTCGAACAATAAAATGTTAAAATACATTGCTTAATGCGTGCATATGTATGTGCGCGGGGTAGTGGGAAAAAAATTATTTAAACAGAAATGCACGCTTTTCCTTATAAACTAAAAGCCAATTATCGTGACTTACAAAAACTTTGATAAGCTTGGCGAAAAAAACGATACTTTGATTGGATCTTCAATGCTGTTCAACATACGAGTATACATGTCACCAGACATCACTAACTATACTTTACGCAGATAAACAAGTAACGTGACACGAGAGCATTCACAAAAAAAGCACAAACTCAGCGACCATTTTTGTTTCTCAAACAAATTGGCCGCCGGGGAGTTAAGTCACACGGAATAATACATTTCCGCCGACCGGATGCCATTTTGATTAATGACAAAGAAACACGAGAAATTTAAGTAAGGGAAGTAAAAGTACATGTTTGAGAGAAGTAGAGAGGAGTTTCATTTCCAATACATCAACAACAACAACTACTACTACTACTGTTAATTTAATATTAATTTTAATATCGGCGATGTCGATAAATCGAACCAGACAGTTTGAATTAGGATGGAAACAACGATAGGTATAAGTGCTGCTCAGTTTTCAGATAGGGTATAGATAGGTAATAATAAATATAAAGAGAGACGAACTTGAATATGGATTTGTATTGTATTGTGTAGGTACATAAAAAGCGTTGAAGAATCGTATTGCAGAGATACAAAGCAATATGTAGTATCAGTGAAATTTAGATGGTTTAAAAACAATTTTTAAATAATTCGCCATCACCAGTTATAAGACAACAAAATCAGTATAAACGAGTATACGCGTCTTGAAATTCTCAAAATAGAACAAAAAGTTGTATACAAACTTCAGAAATTCATTTAGTAAGTAAGTACTCGCAGGCGATAAAATAACAAATATTCACAGAAATTATAGCGACTGAGAATAAACAAATGAAATAAAAATATTTAAAAAAATATAAATACAAAACCGAACGGGAATAAAAATCGTACGAAATGCAAGCACATCACTAGACAGCAGACGACACTTGCGTCACGCCCGCCTTTTAAAGCTCTCGGGTGTTTTGATGTTTCCTAGTTTGGTTTCGGCGACTCGTCTAAAAGCGTCAACCTGCTTCTGTGAATGATCCTTGGCAGCGCTGATGAATACAAGTCCTGTCGAGCCCTTGCTCACAGCTACCAGAGTTTCTTGGCAAAAATGTCGGCAATCGTTGCCCCAGTATTCCAGGCCGATCACTGGACCTGCGTAATGTGATAATCTTCTAGTGAACGCGTGAGTTTATAAATAAATTCATTTCGAATAATTTTCACTTTCCGTGACTTAAAACAGGTCCGCAAATCCGGTGACGAAAATAGTTGCTAATAATCAAAATTCCTGTTTTAAAATGACATAATGAAACTTTAATGTTTATGCTTGCAACTTAAAATATCTGCGGTGATAGTTGGTATTGCCAAATGTCCGTCTACAAGTAAAATACAGCTCATCATCAGCGAATAATACAATGGCTCGTTTGTCAAGTTTTGCTGATGATATACACTGCGATCCACTATTGTGGTTTGCTGCATTGTGAATAAGTGATGACGATGACAGCCTGGATTGGTCGGCATGATTCCAGTTAAAGCTCCGTTTGGGCGGGTGATCATCGAAGCAATTCTTTATTCCTGGAGCGTCGAATCAATCATCACAAAAAGTTGACAGCTTGAAAACGTCAAATAATTCTTTTTAAAAAAATCCGTTTTTTGTATGCTGTTGAGATAAGATCCGCTTGGAATACAGACAAAGCTGAAGAAATCGTGAATTAGATTTCTTCAGAGAATAAGGAAAAGAGTTTTTGATTAACGTTAAAGGTATCAGCCTGAGAAAGGATATGCCACATGCAAGAAGCAATACTAAAGAATGTAGAAAAAACAAAATAAACTGATCTAAAATGTTTATGCTGTCATTTCAGAGATGCTTAAATTATTCAAAGCTATGTGTGTTTCCAAACGTTCAGACTGCTGAATATGCAAACTTAGATTTTATCTTTAACGTTTTTATGCAGATTTTTCACTACTGGGAAAAAGATTTCGATTTTTAAAAGCTTCTGCTTTTAAGGCGCTTAAAAGAAAATTTTTTTCAGATTTTTTCCCTAATCTAAACGAGGATTAAGCCTCGAGAATCAACTTAGATTGGATAAGAACGATAAAAGTAATAGGATTGTCAGTGAAACAATAAGAAGGAAATACTAGGATGTTTTTATTTAATTTTTTAAATAATGGAAGTTCATTCTGTCACATTCAGATGCATGCACAGTGCTCATGCATTAATGTATGTATGTATGTATGTATGTATGTATGTATGTATGTATGTATGTATGTATGTATGTATGTATGTATGTATGTATGTATGTATGTATGTATGTATGTATGTATGTATGTATGTATGTATGTATGTATGTATGTATGTATGTATGTATGTATGTATGTATGTATGTATGTATGTATGTATGTATGTATGTATGTATGTATGTATGTATGTATGTATGTATGTATGTAGTATGTAGTATGTATGTATGTATGTATGTATGTATGTATGTATGTATGTATGTATGTATGTATGTATGTATGTATGTATGTATGTATGTATGTATGTATGTATGTATGTATGTATGTATGTATTTTTGAATGTATATATGTATGTATGTATGTATGTATGTATGTATGTATGTATGTATGTATGTATGTATGTATGTATGTATGTATGTATGTATGTATGTATGTATGTATGTATGTATGTATGTATGTATGTATGTATGTATGTATGTATGTATGTATGTATGTATGTATGTATGTAGGTATGTAGGTATGTATGTATGTATGTATGTTTGTATGTATGTATGTATGTATGTATGTATGCATTGTTGTTTTCCATGAAATGGCAACTATTGTTTTATGTGCAGCCTAGCTTCTGCTTCTAAAGCGCTTAAATGAAAAATTAACTCCTTACTGGAACTAACACTAAAACAGAAAATTCTGTGCTTGTACCACAAATATATATTTTTTATCCTCAATGACAAAATAAATTCAGATAAAACCTGTTTATAATAAAAAAAAAACTTACCCTGTTTGACAGCCATTGCATATTTATCAGAGTTGAAAATCTCTGATGAGTCTGCTTCTTTAAGTACCAGCTCCCTTCCTTGAACTAAGCTACACTCAGGCTGTTTAATGATGAGTGGTAAGTAAAATTTCACATTTTATCAATGAATGAAAGTTGTAATGGAGATGTGTTAAAATAATAATAATAATAATATGCAAGTTCAGGGTTCAACCAAGGAGAGTCATGGAAGATCCTAGGCTTAGGAGATGGGGACAGTTTGAGTGGTTAAGTAGTTTTGTGTAAATCATGTTTGGAGAAAATCATAATCACTCCCCAGAGGGCGGGCCTATATTTGATTTTCATGTGCGTGGAAATTATTTTTTAAGTGCTCGGCTTAAAATGTGATTATATACACATGTTATTATATATGTGCACATTTGTTTATATATCTTATAGCTTGTATAAGATGGAATAAAGGAACATGAATAAAAGGAAAAAACTTCGCAAAATTCTTTTAAATGTGTCTCATTCAATCTGGGGAATAATTGGAAAACTTATTCGATTAAATTTTGTTTTTCAATATTTTTTTGTACCACTCACGTGATGTTCTTTCATCAGTCGAATGAAGGTCCTGGCCCTATCATGAGATAGGCCGTCGTTGAAGAACATCACCAGACACGACTAGAAGAAACATGATGATGATGATGATGATGATGATGATGATGATGATGATGATGATGATGATGATGATGATGATGATGATGATGATGATGATGATGATGATGATGATGATGATGATGATGATGATGATGATGATGATGATGATGATGATGATGATGATGATGATGATGATGATGATGATGATGATGATGATGATGATGATGATGATGATGATGATGATGATGATGATGATGATGATGATGATGATGATGATGATGATGATGATGATGATGATGATGATGATGATGATGATGATGATGATGATGATGATGATGATGATGATGATGATGATGATGATGATGATGATGATGATGATGATGATGATGATGATGATGATGATGATGATGATGATGATGATGATGATGATGATGATGATGATGATGATGATGATAACGTCGACGACGACGACGACGACGACGACGATGATGATATGTATGAATGTATTTATCAACCACGATGATGATGGTGGCAAGAGAGATGATACGGCAGAGGCGCAGCTAGGGTCTTCTGCACCCGGGGACAACTGTCTCCCTCTGTCCCCTTCGCTACGCCTCTGTGATGCGGATAGTCTGAGATGATGTCAGGGAAAACGAGCGTTGGAGCTGTTAGACACTCACTGAGTAGGTAGAGACAAAGATGATCATAGGGGGCTAGTCGAGGTAAAAATTGTATGCGATGGTTAAGTTCTCGATAACCAGGGATGGATAAAAAAAAGACAAGAAAATACCTGGAGAACAAGAAGATGCTAGTAGATGTATGAGGAAAAGAAATGAGATTGGCTTAACCAAAAACTTTGAGCCAAATTGAATTCATGCTTGCGTTAATTTAAGAAAACGATTATATAGTGATAATAACTGATAACGATTAGATAGAAATAACTGATAACGATTATATAGTGATAACTGATAACGATAATAATTTATCAGAATGATCACGATAATAAATATTTATAATGATTATTAAGATGATGCTTTGCTAGTCAACTGTATCGAGGAGAAAGCCAGAGGATTTAAGAGTAGGTACAATAGGAGGTACTATGAATTTAATAATTTGGCTTTCCATCAATGAATTATTGGAACAAAATATCAGCACTATCTCTACACACGCACATACAAACACACAAACACACACACACTTACACATGTTAGCAGATGTGCTAATAAATTGAAGAACACAAGGTGAGCATGTAATGAGATGGAAACAATCTCTAATAAGACTTGAAAAGAACGTGCAACAGCACAGCGGTAGAAGGAGAAGTTATTGTCGGAAAGCAGTCCTGCATTGAGATTATGAGACTATCGAGAGAGAAAGAGAGAGAGAGAGAGAGAGAGAGAGAGAGAGAGAGAGAGAGAGAGAGAGAGAGAGAGAGATGAAGAAAATAAATGAAAACGGTGAAGTTAAAATTATATATAGAGAGGAAGTCTATGAGGATGAAAGATGAAAGTGACAACGATTCATTTCAGTCGAGAGGTGTCAACAGGTAGGTAGGTACTAGGTAGTATTTTATGCAGATGGAATTTTTTTAATTATGCAAACAATCTACATGAAATATTCAGATGAACCAGAAACGATGTTACGATATCAAATTTGCATAATTTATGCACACATTACCTTCTCCGAGGTCGGTGCTTTTTTGCTAGGCATGTAAGGGACGATGGTGTCGTGTGACCCGAGTTTGACCCCAACTTTTTCGAAGCACTCAGGCACGGTGAAGTTATTTTCAATCTTTGGTTCCTATAAAGTTCAATGGAAAAAGACTTATTCTCTCTCTCTCTCTCTCTCTCCCTCTCTCTCTCTCTCTCTCTCTCTCTCTCTCTCTCTCTCTCTCTCTCTCTCTCTCTCTCTCTTTCTATGTGTCTCTGTCTCTTTCTTTCTATGCCCTTTTTATTTGTTCTTTTAAATTTCAGTTAACTTAATTCAACTCCTGATTGGACACTAAAAGTACAAAAATGACGAGCAGAATTATCTGGGAAAGCCCACATAGGAAGCAATCAGAAATAAAATTACACAGATACGAGGTTTCTATTACTTTCTATAAAACTAAAATTCAATTTTAAGGTTTAACTTAGAAACCATTTTGATTTTTTTTTATTCTAGTCTTTGAAAATTGTTATTCTCCTTCTTCTGTTAGTCTGAACCTGTCAATTTTTTTTCGCCATTTATTGGCATTGCAGTGGCCACCTAATTGGTTGCTAAAAATAGCGCTGGAAAATAAATTCTCAAAATTCAACAAATCACGTTTTTAATTGCGGCCTTTAGAAATACCTCATTGCAGCCTTTAGAAATACCTCATTGCGGCCGTTAGAAATACCTCATTGCAGATTTCGAAATTCTTGACCGAGTCGTCTTGATTGGCCGACGGAGATGATGCGTTCGTAGTAGTGGTAGTAGTTGTGGTTGTTGTGGTTGTTGCATCGTAGACGCTGCTCCAGAAGTTGTTGTAGACGCTCAACTGGGCTCTGTGCATGTGGTCTGTGCGTGGTGGAGGTGGTCGATCGAGTGATGGATGGATGGAGGGAGGGAGTTGAAGGACGAATGAAGAGAAGAAGATGGAGAGGATAATGAAAAACGAGATAAAAGTTTGAACACCGCGTTAACGATGGTTGTTATTATTATTATCATTATCATCACCATCCGACTCGGGTAACTCTCATCACATCTTCATCATCATCATCATCAGTATTATCATCATCATCATCAGTATTATCATCACCACAGCAGTCCCTATAACCACCCCCACCCACGCATGGAAACGTACCTTCTAGCTGAGGGTAGTAGAACTGGTAGCAGGCGAATTTGATGTTTTTTGAGTTCTCAATTGTTGGACGCGATGCACAGCAGAGGAAGATGTTCATCCTCTGACAGTTCTTCAACTGGAACTGCTGGCAAGCTGCCAATACTGTACAATCCTCGCAGTCTTTAAACGTTACGCTGGTGAAACAAGAACAACAACAAAATTTGAAGAATTGGTTTTTAGAGACAATTGATTGGTCGATCGATCGATCGCTTGATTGATTGATTGATTACTTAAAAGACGACGGTTGAATTGGTATTTGTGGTTGAATTGGTATTTGTGGTTGAAGCGCTGTTTGTGGTTGTTGAAGTGATGCAACAAGCAGTAACCGTTTTGTAAGAGCATCATCATCATCAGCAGCAGCAGACAATGTGAGCGGAATATGATGGAATGATAAATTAACTTATGAGAAATTAGTGAAAAAACAGGAAACATCTGCTGAAATCTCTCTCTTTCTCTTTCTCTTTATCTCTCTCTTTCTTTCCCTCTCTCTCTCTCTTCTTTCTCTTATTTCCTTTTTTCTTTTATTTCCTTCAATCAATCAAAAAATAATGGTTGATGACTTGACCACCCATCGTTACAAAGTATCATCATCAGCAGCATTACCAAAGTCATAATCATCATCATCATCAACAACAACAACAACGGTGACTCTTACTACAATTTGCATTTTATTCGCTAAATTTGTCTCTCTCGAATTCGAGAAAAAATTATTTAATTTCCCCACTAGGGAATTATAAAAACAAAGAAAGAAAAAGAAGCAAAAAACTGTTGAAATTTTTTTGAAAGCTTTGAAATCGCAATTTTGAAGTGTTTGATAAAAGAAAGAAAAGATAATTATAATAAATATTATAATAATATAACAACAACAATAATAATAATAGGAATAATAATATTTTAAGACTTGCCATGTTACATGAGAACCCAATTATATCATGGAAAGCTTGTACTAGTCAGAACCAGGAAGAGATGTTTTTACAGAAAAAGAAATATATAACAAACAAGAATAAAATGGCTGCCTACTATTCAACTGAAAGAATGCAGTCCAGGTAAACATAGAAGAAGGCTAATTAAAACTTAATTATTTTAATAATCTAACTAAAAGTATAATTTATTGCGATTGTCAGCAGTTAATTTATCTTCATTTCTCTCCCCACCCCTCCCCCCTCATCTTCTTCACCCATCCCCCTTCGGAGTAATAACAATTAGATCTTACATGGGGATGGCGGGGGGATAGGTGGCCATGTAAAGCACCCTGTAGTAACCCTCTTAAATACAGTAAGAAATCATGCATTCACCACTGGAGTTTTATGACTGGCTGCTGCTGCTGCTGATGATGATGATGATGATGATGATGATGATGATGATGATGATGACGATGACGATGACGATGACGATGACGATGATGACGATGACGATGATGATAATGATGATGATGAGGAGGAGGAGGATGATGATGATGATGATGACGATGAGTGTCTTTTTTTTGCTGTTCACGGAGGGTTCTTGAAGATAATGAATAAGGTCAGAGACGAAGATTGTTGATGACGACAATTCAAAAGTCAACGACGACGCTATCGTTATTGGTGACGTTTATTATGATAATGATGGCGGCATGCCATCATTAGCTTGTATCTTCTATAATCAGGAATACTGCTCATCATCATCGTCATCGTCATCGTCATCGTCATCATCATCATCATCATCATCATCATCATCATCATCATCATCATCATCATCATTATCATGACGTATACTCGCAGCAGCAGCAACCGCAACGACAAGACAACATGATTCAGATATTATTTTAAAAGATTTTCTTTCTTTTGTTGAATTATCAGTCAGTTGAGAGTCGATATGAAAATTGTTTTTGTGCTCAAGCATAATTCATTTAAGATAAACACTAGGAAAATTACGGAAATAATAAATGGGTGATATTAGCCGGTTTGAGAGGGAACAGGGCGGGGGACGTAATTTTAGAGGAAAAAGTGTATACGGATTTTTTGGGAGAAGTACCTACGACATCCCCCCCTCCTTAGGTCATCAGCTATTCTTGAAGGACAGATGGTAATAATTGTTAGGAGCGCATTTTTTATACCATGTACCGGGTGCCCGAAACCCTCGCTACGTTTCGATATTATGGCAGGCATAATTCTTTCACTTTCTTTCTCTCTTTCTTTCTATTTTCTCATTTTCTCTTTCTCTCTATCGAGTTTTCAATTTCCGATTATTTCTTGGAAAACTCAATTTCTCCAAAGTGGCAGAGAAGAGGATGGAAAGTGCAAAAAAGTGAGAGAAAGATAGAGAAAAAAGAGGAAAAGAGTAAAAAAAGCATTAAACGATAAAAAAAATTCCATAAAAATATAAAAAAATATAACCATCAAAAACAAGAAGACTGCATCCTTAAGATAATCGAGACAAAAAAACAACAATAAAATCCTTCGAAAGTCAACAAGAAGAAGAGGAGAAGCAAGAAGTGAGGGGTGCTTGGGAAGATGGAAACTATAATGAGTATGGTGGTGCTGATAATGATGATGGTGATGACGATGACGATGACGATGATGATGATGACGATGATAACGATCAGCTGTAACGCAATCATCATCATCATTACCTTTCCAATCAATTATCTCACCTGGTCTCCGTGGGGCCAAGGAACATCTCGCACCTGTTGCAGTCCTCTACGAGAACGGATGTCAAGTTGTCGAAAATGTAAATGAAACTTTTCTGCTCGGTAGGTGGTCGTCATCCAGTGATTTCAGTTTGTATAAAATATGAACGAAAAAAGTTATTAAATTAAATATATAAATAGCCTATTAATTTGTTTAAATATTTAAATAAAAAATAATCTATTAGTGTTTTCTGATTTTTTGATAATAATAGATAATAAATAATAAGCTGCATGTAAATTGTGGTAAGCCGCTTCCCGTTTCCCTTTTAGAATTTCACACCTGTTTGATTGATTAGGAATCATCTCAATCAGTCTTTCTTTTTGGTGACCGGATAAAACAGAACATGATGAAACAGAACATGATAAAACAGAACATGATAAAACAGAACATGATAAAACAGAACAGTGAAAAAACAGAACAGTGAAGAAACAGAACAGTGAGAAAACAGAACAGTGAAGAAACAGAACATTGAACAAACAGAACAGTGATAAAACAGATCATAGCATTTATTTTTTTTTAATTTTTCGCAATAATTACAAATCGGTTTTATATAACTTTCATCTACTTCTTTGTATGTTTCCGTTGTCAGCTATTGATCCAGAGGAAATGTAGGAATCATCCTACAACAGATTAATTTGTGTTTGTGTTTGCTTTATATTCTTGTTGCGGTGCACTGACGGTTTTTTGCTGATAACTTTTTTGTTTGATTGAATATTAAGAAACTATTTTGACAAAAGAGCCAACTTTTTAAGCTGGGCCTATTCTAGTTCATTTCTTATTAATTGATCAATATAATTTTCCCGGTGAAAATTCACTCATGCAAATGTTGCGAACACATTAAAAACACATTAATGCCAGATACCAGTGTCACAGTTGAGAGACTTCTTACCTAATTATAGTTCAAACATGGACTTCTAGATATATATTCTTGGTACAAAGTTGGTTATAAAAGAGTTTGCTTATATAAAATATGTATTTACACCTACAGTTTCTGTGCAAACAGTGGTGAGTAAGTTATATCCAGCAGTGAAGAGCTTCAAACATCGAAAAATAATATTATTAACTACATTATCAAATAAAACTTTAATTTTATGATAATAGTTTAAAATATCTCCGGGCGTTTTAACTTGGAGCAATTTGATCTCGGACATTTTGTATATCACGAAAAAGTTGAAAAAATATACGCAATGTTCTGTTTTATCACTGTTCTGTTTAATCAATGTTCTGTTTCTTCACTGTTCTGTTTTCTCACTGTTCTGTTTCTTCACTGTTCTGTTTCTTCACTGTTCTGTTTTATCATGTTCTGTTTTATCATGTTCTGTTTTGTCATGTTCTGTTTTATCATGTTCTGTTTCATCATGGAACCTTTCTTTTTATTACTGTACGATTCCGTGCCGATTTGAGTTTTTATTAGCAAAAAAGAAAGCTGCATTTTTCAACTTAAATCATGATTATATAAATAAATTAATATTATAGAAAATAACCAATGAGATGTAACTAATTTTTAGTGAATTTCTCTCTCTCTCTCTCTCTCTCTCTCTCTCTCTCTCTCTCTCTCTCTCTCTCTCTCTCTCTCTCTCTCTCTCTCTCTCTCTCTCTCTCTCTCTCTCTCTCTCTCTCGGTGTTTCTGAAGAGAAGCAAAACCCTACTGCATTTTTAAATTATGATCCACTCCATTCCCACTATAATTTTTTATAATTATCGTCAAGTGTTGATTGATTTTTTGTGACTATAAATAAATGTGGTGGTGGTGATGATGATGATGATGATGATGATGACGATGATGATGATGATGATTTAAAAAAAAGATAGAACGGAAATAATAATAAAGTATAATAATTTCAGTCCGCATTTTAAAAATCGAGCCAAGGTTTGTGCTGAAAAAGAGAAGCGTTAGAGAAAAAAAAACTTTTTTAATTTAGGGATGTGCTTATTCTTCTCAAATAACAATTTTCATTATATGCATGGAAACAAAATAACAGGATGATGCTGTTGATGATGATGATGATGATGATGATGATGGTGGTGGTGATGATGATGATGATGATGATGATGATGATGATGATGATGATGATGGTGGTGGTGGTGGTGGTGGTGTTGATGATGATGATGATGATGATGATGATGATGATGATGATGATGATGATATCACTAGCATTCATGATAATGATCTCTACGAAACCAGTCTACCTGACAACTTTGTACGATAATCTGCTGACCGCTAGATGACCCGGGTAATCTGACGCTTGTCTCCCCATTGAGGGATTGGATGGATGAGACCACGTTGTCCCTCTGGCGAATGGATTCTCTTTTATCCCTGGTCAAATAGTGATGGTTATTTACCGTCGGTTAGTTGGAATAAGATTTGCGTTTTATAAATCGATTCGATGATTTGATTAGCGGAATGCTTTGAAGAATTTAATTCGAGGTCAGGTTTTTTTTAGTTAATGAGATCTGAGTTAGTGATTATAAATGTCTTTAATGCTGAAATGTGTTTTTCAATTAAATAAAAACAGAAGTGTAAATAATGTCTTTGTAACGAATAATGAAGAGTAGATGAAAGCTTTGAAAAGTCATTGAGTACTATAGCATAATATATAGTTTTTAGTACTCTATGGAAAAGTTTATAATCTGTTATTTAAATGGAACTAAAATACTTTGCTTCATTTTTAAAAATATGAAAAATAATTTAAATATTTTTTAATAAAATTGGTTTTTTTGTTCTTAACATTTAAGTTAAAAGGAAAGTCGGTTGTTATTAATTACTCGAGCTTTTTTTTCTTCCGCTGTAGTTGACGTGCGTGTAGTAAAAGTATAAATGGCCTAAACGTTTAATTTATGGGCCTGTTTTTTTCCTGCAATAAATCAGGCTTCTTTTTCGGTCTAAAATTAAAATTAATCGTCTAGAATAAAGTAGAAAAAACATTCAGAATACGGCCAAAACAGTGAGATTCAGTTTTAGTTTCAGTTTTAGTTTCAGTTTTAGTTTCAGCTTTAGTTTCAGTAGCATGTTTAATGGTCTCTCAGGGATGACCAATCCTTCTTTAGAGCTCAGCTGAATTTTTTTTTTCAATTCCATAAATAAGCGATATCTAACACTTACTGGGAAGGTAAAAAAATGAAGAGACTGAATGGTTGATAAAAGTTAGATGGCTAGCAGATTAAAATAAAATAAAGATAAAAACTGCCCACATAAAAATAAGAAAAAGAGAAAGACTTTAAAAGTCAGTATGTTTTCAGAATAGGGGAAAAGGGAATGTTTTTCCTTTGTACCCCGCTGTAAAATGTCCGCACACCCTAACTAACCCATCTGACTTTGTTTTGTTTTTTTTCTGCATACGCCACCTTGTTAGTGTATATACATATTACACAAGCAATGGTTTTTATTTTGTAATAATATTGTTTAGATTTCACAAAGTCCGTTTGCACTCGGGCAAAGTTGTTACATTTATCAGATATCGCTATGCACATTTACAACTGCTTAAAAACGCCTGTTATTATGAACTGAACGTATCAACTGACCAGGAATATTGCTTGACCATGCATATGAACTGAATATTGCTTGACCATGAATATGAACTGAATATTGTTTGACCACGCATATGAACTGAATATTGCTTGACCCCGTATATGAATTGAATGTATCAACAGACCATGGGTACTGCTTAACCAAAAATATGAATTGAATGTATCAACTGACCATGAGTATTGCTTGACCACACATATGAATTGAATGTATCAACTGACCATGAGTATTGCTTGACCACGGATTCCTCGTTCAACGGTTCGTCTGTTCTCTCGTCGACCATGATGTTTGAACACATGCAACCCATCTCTTCTCCACCTTTTCATCACTTATTTATTTAGCGCTCATTTTTTTCTTTAATTTATTTATTATTGTTTCAAGTCAACAGTTTGTTTTTCTCGTTATCCGGTCATGAAATCGTCAAAGTTGAACTTTCAAGCAAATGTATAGTTAGGTATCTATATCATCAGCCCAACAGCACGGATACACAATGTCTAACTAGAAATAGTTATAATAGCAGTTGAACGTAGTAGAGGTACCTACCACTTAAACTAAATAACTCTCCGACATTCTCACCTGGAGAGGTGTGAGTCAGCGCCTTCCACGCGTATATTCCAGATTCGTTTCAACTATCAGTGTACATATATTCCTTTCAAACATATATCGCAAACAGAACTGGTCAAATAACGTTTTTTTAAATTTCTATCCCTTGTTGAAGAATCGTGGCAATAACAACTGTTGCAGTCATATTTATAAATCACGCTTATACGGACGATTTAAGCCTTTATAATGTAGTCGAGGAGGACTAAAACTAAACAAAACTCCACCGCGACACGACACTTGTACACGCGGACGGGCGAATAACACTTTTTCCTCCTTCCCCTGAACGCGCGCGCGCACTATCCGCACTTAACCGGAACTTAGCGGTTTGTGTAACAAGGCAGCCTGCTGGAAAATAATCATCTTTTAGGAAAACAAGGATGTTAGTAATGTTACCAGTTTATAAGAAAAGATAATGATGGTCTATTATTCGTTTATTCTAGATTACAGGCGATAAGGTTTGTGCATTTTATGCTAAGAATCTCTAGCTGAATTCTTCCAATGAATAAAGAAGAAGATAAAAATAGAGATGGGATCGGAAAAAAGAGAGAAAAGAGAAGGGGAAGAGAGAGAGGCAGAGAGAGAGAGAGATAGGGAGGGAGGGAGAATTAAAGAGAGTGAAATGGAGAGATGGAGAAAAGAGAGAGGAAGCTGATGCCGTCATGTTTGTTGTGGGTCGATCAATATGAAGGAGGAGGCGTTCTCTTTTTTCCCTCTCTCTCTCTCCTCAACCGCCATCTCAAAGCTAAGCGTACAAAGGCAGCAAAGCAGGGACGAAGCAATAACGGGAAGGTAAAGACCAGTAGCAAGGATGGCGATGATGATGATTATTATTGGGTTGATGATGATGACGATTGTGGGGCTTGATGGTGATGATGATGATGATTATGGAGTTGATGATACAGTAGATATACTGCGATATCCAATCTTGTCAGTCGGCCACAAGTAGGAATAAAGATCAAAAGAGAGATGGAGGAGAGTTGTAGGAAAGGGGTTTCGTCCAATCATGGAGATGTTTTAACACCCCCGAAGGCATACATACAACTACCAATCGTACAATCTCACGCTTTTGCATGCCCTTCATGTCTGGGTGTGTGTGTGCATTAAACACACGCACGTCACCTTCACCTTCTTTGTTTTTATCTATTTGTTAAGTCGACGATTAGAGAAAAGAATATTAAAGAAACTTCTACCGATTAGATTGAACTACTGACCCCGGTTTACGTGAAATTATTATATATTTATTAATAGAGAAAGAAAACAGGACATTAAAAATTAGGTATTGCTAAAACAAATCATTGTGTTCACATTTGCAACAGCACTTTCAAGGTCACCAGCCAGATCTGAATAATATATAACAAGGCATTGGAGATAAATTCTAGTCTCAAGTCAAACAATCAGTGGACAGGCAGGCAGGGTATTTTCTTTCCTTAACTCTCTTTCCTTCTATCGCTTTTGTTGTTTGTTGTCATAGTAGTTTTAATTCCGATGAGAAATAAGCACAGAGTTGAGTGGGCTCCAGGTTGTTAAGGAAGTGAAAGTGGAAGCGGAAGTGGTGGCGTGCTGGTCGGATTTCCACGCGGTTTCCTGTCTTCGAGCTAAAATTCTCATTTAAAATTCAAATTTATTCCTCTCCAGTTCTTTGTAGGTGTGTAATAGAAACTTTGTGAGTAAGGTTTATAAGCATTACAGTTCTGTAAATCAGTTTCTATTTTCTAATAATTTATTTTAAAGCCCGGCCTCCTGAAGTTTGAGCAGGGACATCATTTCAGCAAAACCTTGGGAAGGGGGAGCAGAAACTTGCTCTAATTAAGGTCTTCTATTTTTTCCCCATTACAGGGGGCTCACTTCACCGTCATTTGGGGCCCACTTCACCATAGAAGAGATCCACTAAAACCCCAAAAGGTTCCACTTTACACTTCTGAACACATATTGGGGCCAAAACTATATCAGGGGGCCCAATCAAAAATCAGAAAAATAATGGTCTTCCCCTATCCCCCATCAAAATGACGTCTCTGGGTTTGAGGAGGGAGGGCACTCTGTAGTTTAACGACTCTTACGAGATAAGACAGCCGAAGGTTTTCCTACTTTGGAACACGTACTTGCACTTTATAGCTTTGCACCCTGGGTTGGCGCCCAATTTAGCGGATCTGAAAGATATAAGCTTGAGTGAACTATCGGAGAGCTAAAATGAGAATCGAATTTACTACGCACATGTCTCTAGTCAAGCGTTTCAACCATTTTACTAACGAGCTGATAAAGTCGTTTGAAAAGAGCCTTAAATCAGGTCCATTAACTTTTTTTATGAAAATATCGATGTGCTGTTTTCTAGTGTAAATAATATAAATAATTCGCCCATCCCTAGTAGTGTTCGGTCCGTACACAACTTATAATTTATAAGATTGTGGGGAATACGGTCCACTGTCACTAAATATAGATAATTTAAAATCACATAAACAATTCAATGCAGATAGTCTGCAACGTTTAACTTTCTTTTTTATTTACTCGCCCGTGTTGTAAACTTCCGAACCCAACAGGATGGACTTGACAGGACTAGTCCGTGTTTTTATTTTATTATCCATAAAAAACAGCAATTTTAAATTCAAGTACGAACTATTTGAATTTTAGTTAAATATTTAAATTTGAAAAGAAGGAAGTTAATTTTATATAAAAAAAAACCATTTAATTTAAATACCCTGTGAACATACATACCTGGGACCTATATGGGTCCCAAATGGGCATCTTTATGGGCTGTCCGAATAGGACCCGTGCCAAGGTGACACACCGAATCAAGTGGGTCCTATATGGGCTATATGGGCTAAACATGAAGACTTAAAATGGGCCTGGACCGGGAATAGAACCAGGGTCCTACGACTCTCAAAGCCGGTGTCTATACCACTACACCAACCTAATTATAGGGAAACGTAATTTGTCAGTCAAATATGGTCGAATGATGTAAATCTTCACAAAAGTGGATAATAAAATTTTCATTGAAAATTATGTTTATTTAAAAAAATAAATAAAAGAATAAGTAACTTTTATTGATACAATTAATAAAACAAACAAATTGAAACAAACTTGGTTCAGCCCACTTATAGCCCAGATATAAATTAGCCAATAAACCCCGCATGGGACCCATATAGGCTATCCATAGCCCAGGAACCCCACATAGGACCCATATAGGTTATCCCTAGCCCAGGAAGCCCATATAGGACCCATATAGAATGTTCACAGGATAAACTGCATTTTTTACAGTTGGGATGGTGCCAATCTGTCTTTTGTAACCCCCGACTAGGGGCATGGCGGATAGATATGTTTTTCTTCTGCTGATGCGTTGTTCTGCTTAATGAACAAACAGACTTGACTAAATGTTTTCTTGAGAAAAATTAAGTTAGCTATTACTCTCCTGAGAATAGGCATAGTAGTCCCCCGAGTCGTCTACGTCACAAAACAATTTCGATAAAGGAGCGGCGAGATTAAATCCCAAATCTTGAATAAATAAGGTGTGGCAACGATTTAAAAATTGATTCCCAGCGGGTTTTCCCTAGAAGAAAAGAAAGGGAAAAGAATTATATAGCGTTTTTTGCGTCCCCCATCTCCCATGTTCGTCTTTCCATGCAGAATTTAAGCAATAACGGGAAGTTGGAGGCATTGATCATTTGTCGTTTGCGTCAATATTTTAAAATATCTGAAGATAAAAAACCATCAGGATCGTAGTTGGTCGCGCAGATTAAAACCGAAAGTGTGGACTACTAAGCAGAATGGCGATGTTTCAACAACTCCAAGGGAAAATCACAGAGGCTATTTTGAGTTTCTCTTCTTGTTTCATTTTCTTTTTCTCTCTTCTCCCTTCTTTTTTCTCTTGTAAAAAAATCAGAACGTCTGATTAGCTTCCTATCGGAGCCGCCATTTTTCAGGCGAGGAAAAAATACGCCTCCGAGGCACGTTCCAGACATTGCCACGAGTCCTTGTAGAGCTATTTTAAAATGCAAATGTTTTCAAACTAATTAAAAATGAGTTACGTGTGTGTGTGCTATCCAGATTCTCAGAAAAGCATAATTAGGAGAGTAAAGATAGTACGGCTTGTCATCGCAGTGGCTCGCCACTTGTTATGACTTCTTGTGAAATGCAATTTATTTCTCAAGAAATATTTATTATCTTTTTTCTATACAGCAGTTATACTTTGAACATTTTTTTGATTGATTTTATTAGATTCATTCCTATCTTATTTTGTTTCCGCTAATAAAACCTTGCCTTACACGTGACTTTCTGTAATCAAAACTAGAAAGTATAAATG
The DNA here is from genome assembly GCA_963978895.1 of Erpobdella octoculata. NCBI lineage: Eukaryota > Metazoa > Annelida > Clitellata > Hirudinida > Erpobdellidae > Erpobdella > Erpobdella octoculata. The sequence continues at coordinate 28,467,131 of OZ022245.1, forward strand.
ATGATGCGGATTAAAAAAAATTCAATCATTTCATTGTCCAATGATTTTGGCAGTTTAGAAGGAGTTCACTTTTCTTACTTGTTTTCAGATCGCGGCAGACTAGTGGCAGACGCCAGTTTGTTTGTTTTTATAAGCTTTTTTCACGAAGAAAAGTAACAAGTATCTGTCACCAAACTATGAAAATGTAAGTCGCTATTCTGTTATCTGGATCGATAGTAAAATTCATCAATACTGTGTAAACGAATTCATTCAATTTTTAACGTAAAAAATAAACTGAAAATCCATCATTTTTATATGGCAAACGTGTAAACAACAACGATCAAGTAATAATACAAGTAATTAATGACAGACAAATTTGAAGCATTTTTTTCGCTCAAGGAGTTCCATCAACAACAAGATGCAGGTTCAATACATGTTCTAGGTCCTAGAATCTAGGACTACTACTAGGACGACAAGAAATTTTCGTCCGCTGTGATTGACCGCTACGATATTCAAGGCACGCCCACTATTGACAATACGGATGAACATCAATGAGAAAAAGTAAGAGATACAATTATCGCTTGTAAACTCATCTCATCTTATGTGCATGTAATTCAGCACAACAACTGAAAAATTTAATCGGGATGTTAAATGACACAAATTAGTATGTGTGCAGATAAATGTATGTGATTGCACAATTACTTAAAGGTTGTAATGTAAAATTTTCTGTCCGTGTAAGTGAATAAAAATGTCTGTAAATTTTGCATTATTTTTATACAATTGGAAATAATTGTAAATTCAAATTGACGCATAACAAGACGGAGCAATCTAAAATAATTTTTGAAACAATCAGAATTACAAGGAAACGATAATGAAATTACGAGCAAAATGTAAAAAATTACTTTAAAAATTCAAGTCCCAAAGTTGCACTCCGAATTTCCGACAAGTCCCTGTGGCCCCGAGCGAAGGGGCTGTGTCAAATTTCTACAATGTCAGCCAAACTTATTTTTGCAGGGGAGGTTTTATATGAAATAAAACATTTAGTAAGAACCATTTAAATAAATTTGGTAACAATAACGACTGTGAAGTATTTCATGCAATTTTTTCGGAGTAAACGCACGATGATGGTGATGGCCACAAAGGTCATAATTGTCAATGAAGTAGGTTCTATGTTGAATGAGATAAACACTTAATGGAGATAAAAACTTACTGAAGATGGAAGATTAATATGAACAGAAGCTGTAAAAAACTATAAAATAAATTCAGGATAGGAAATAAAGAATTTTTATTCAATGTGGTTTCGTGTCAACAAAATGCAAGTGCGAGCAGGAATATCAAACTTAAATTTATATAAAAAAAAAAATGAAAATAAATTTGTCAAAAACTCTTCATCTGCGCGCCAGGACTCTTCGGTGTGAAACGCTAAAAATATTCGATCACAATTGAGGCTCACTGCAAAACAAATCGACGACAACGATCAGCACGGAACAGAAACAAGAAAAAGATAAACTATGAAAACGGATCGAGAGATAAAAACAAAAAAGATTCATATTTCTAAAGTAACAACAACTGAATGAAAGAAAGAACTTCTCTTCTTTGAATGAGGATGGACAGACGAGACATCACATCGATCAAACGTAAACACGCTCACAAAGTGATGCAAATAGACTATGCTAAATAACTGGCTGGATATATGAAAAGAGACCTATCAATCATACATAGTATATATATAGACACACTCGATTGGTATATTTGAAAAATGGTCAGCAAACGAGTAAAATTAACCCATTAATGGTCACTACGATACGAAAATACTAAAAATGATGTTGCGTTTTCGCAACCGTAACCGTTAATGGGTTAATGCTGCAAAAAGCCAAAGTTTGAGTTATTGACCTTTGCAGGCTAAATAAAGGCCACACACATTCACAGGAGACCTTCACCATTACCACACACCAGGAAGAACGCATCAATGCACTCTTGAATTATCACCGTTCTGCCATAAGAGTCACTGGCATGAAAGGCTTTTCGAGCCTAAATTCTGAGAATGTCTTAAATCTTTAATCCTGTGTTTCTCTTTGACTTTCCTCTTTCTCGCCTTTAGTCTCTCGTAGTCGTTCCAGTGAGACTTCTTCCATGTGTAGTAAAACTCAATGCAGTCATTCATTGATTTGCTTGCCACCTAAAAGTTTTAAGTTATTAATAAAAAATTGAGGTAAACAAATTAAAAACTAATTTAATATAAATTAATGTCAAAAGAACAATGGAAGAAAAATATATAACCATTTTAGAGATTTTAGAGAAGTCTTTCTCAACAGCCATGATTGCTCTGCTGAACATCTGAACTTCCGTGCTAGACCAATTTGATCTTCCATCTATAATATTTTTAATTTATCTTTAAAATGAATATATCTTGGTGGTCTATAAGTCTGTGTGATAATAATTATCATCTAGATTATGCCACAATACATAAAATTGTCGTCACTTTTTTCTGAAATCATTTTGGCACTGTTATGTAGAAGAGAGACGAGTTCTGATTTCTCTTTCTGACGTGAGACACCACCTAGAGAAATTAATAAAAACTATCAAATCCTGTTCTTTATTAACCCCTTTGAGACTGTACTATGCTGAGCGATAAACAATGTAATCATTGTTTTCCTATATTTTATAAGAGTTTTTAAGTTCTTTTTTCTCTATCTCCCTATATAATAGCTGTAAATCAAGTATTTGCAAACAATACCTTACCTCTGAATTTAGGGATGCTTGCTTGGAAACTGTCGCCAATGTTGATTCGTCTGGTGAGAAAGATATATTTTATCCAGCATATCAGAATTCCTCTTTGAATTGACATCTTATCACATTTCCTAACACGAAAATAAAAGCTAAAAAAAGAAGAAAGACTACTCACGGATAGAGTTGAGCTGTAGCTCCATCATCGAAACATGTCCGATCTGTTCGATCGCAAAAAAACTTTTTAATATTTAGATTTAATTGTCTATTTATTTATTATTTAATCCACTGATTTAACAATGCACTTTCATCGGTTATGCTTGTCAGCCTTTGCTCAGGTTGCTTATCGAAATTACAATTCTGAAGTGATAAGAAAATTTGCAAACCAGATATCCAATCTCTGATGACAAGTCTTGTGACAATTGCATTGTATTTTAAGAGCTATCTTTATTTATACCACAACAGCTGCTCATTCAAATACATTGACACGAATTAACTTTTTCTTTACAGTAGCAGCAAGTGACAAAAACAAAATAATATTTGAAACTACTAAATGGAAAAAAACCTTAATAAAGAATAATGCAAGTACTCACTGGATGCTTCAGCACTGATACTGGGAGTAAATTTGTAGGATATGGCTGAATCGCCAGTCTGCGGCAAAAGGCACTCCTGTGAACTAAAACTACATGCTGAACCCATAGAAAATCTGGCAGAACTTTTTGGGCAGCCTGAATCTACCGACGACCCAGCACTCTGCAAAGTTGTCCAGTACAGCCCTGTGCCCGAGCGGACCGGACTGAGCATCGGAGGAGGCGTGTACGGGGGAGCAAGAGATGAAATATCGACACCCTGGGTACCAGTCATCACGACAGAGTTGAGAACCCTTGGAGATCGAAGCTGGCTTTGATAATGAAAATATTTTTCTTTAGATAGGTTCGAAGGTGGCTGCAAAATCAGTGGGGCCGGACAAGCCTTCCGTCGAGCTGAAAGTTTCTTGTTGTCCATCGGTTGAAGGAATTTGTCAAAGTCGCTGGGTGGCACAGCACCATTATCTTTCATGACATGGGAGTTTCCAATAAACTGTTCTTCACTCATTCTGCTTCTTCCTGAAACCTTGCTATAGAAATTAGCAGATTTTTCAAAATCTTTCCCTCTGCTTTCTAAATCCGGTTTTCCAAGACTTTCCCTTTCAGAAATTTTTTCTGATAATTCAGTTTTCTCTCTACTCTCAGGCAGAAGAACTTCTCTTCTTTCTCTTGAAGATCTACAGTGGTAGTTGACATGTTTCTTGGATTTCACTGATTCGTAACTTCCCGAAAAGTTCTCACTTTTCGAATCTTTAAATGTCAATTCCGGGCAGCTAGCTCCTTCTGGAAGACCGTGATCATTCCGAAGAGAGATTCTCGCTCCCATAAAGGCTTCTGGCACATAGGCAGAACCTACATCTGGGGGCATTTTGGCACCACCAGATTCTTCGGGAGTTGCACCTTCATGTTGGTGAAATGGTGGAAATTGGAAAAGGCTAGCTTGCTTTGGAGACCCAGGGCCAGTAGTTCTTGGGGTGTAGGGAGTATGGGCTGTGTATGGAGTGCAAGGAAGTGAGGAGTGAGACTGTTGATAAACTGTACTGCTACTTTCAACAAATCCATGAGCATTAGGAGTGACAACTACTTGGGCAGAACTGCTGGGATTAGTGCCTTGCTCACAGCTAGCTGGAAAATAGCCGGATTGCAAGGCTTTGCTGTTTTCTTGAACAAAGTGGGCTTGTGCCGTATTGACTTGAGCAGGATGGGATGATGAAAAAGAAAAGTTTTGATGAAGAGATTTAATGTCATGCAATCTGACCTCACCAGGTTCAATGACATCCTGTTCTTTTAAAGACTGGCTGTCTTTCAAATCTACAGAGTGTGCAGATGTGTTCAAACTCGAGAACACTCCTTTGGAAGTCCTGCTTTCGTCATGGTAATCGTGACCTGAATAGACGTTGTCGTGGAAACCTTTATGGTACGAGCAATCCTGATCATCTTTTATCTCGTCTTCATAAGACTTTTCAGAAGCAGCCATAGATGAAGTTTCTGTACCCTGTCCAGAATTTTCTTCAGAGTTGGGAGATCTTTCAGAGAACCTCCTACGCCTTCTCTGGTAGAGAGAACTGGCTTCCAAGTGTTGTGGAGAAATTTGACTATGGAGCAAGGTTGACAAAAGCTTGGAGCTCATCGTGTGTGAGCCTGAAAATCTCTCGTTTGAAAATTCTGTTTCTACTTTCAGAGCTGGACGCATGTCTACGCCTTTGTGACAGCGGCTAGCTTCTAGAATTTCATGGCTACGAGAAAGATCATCTGACTCGTGGAATTGACCAACAAGCATTCTGGCCGGCTGTCTTGAATAGTCGGTAGGCATTTTTCTTTGTGTTTCATGTTCCAGGTAGTTGGAATAGCTCTGATATTTTTGATCCTGACATTCTTCTTTAGAGAAGTCTAAAATGGAAGAAACACTATGTCCGTAGGTTCGGCTCTTGGATGCCACTGTATCGGCGTTTGCTTCAACAGTCGTAGTTTTCTGAAGTCGGTGATCATGCCCATCCAACCTTCCAACATCTTTGTTTTTTGGCTCCTCTCTTGGAAGAGTGTGTGATTTGAACCTCGAATCATGAGACTTAGACGGGTGGACTAACGAAGGTAGGGACTCTAATGATGAAGCTCTCGGTTGAACCGACTGGATCTTGTTGCCGGACTCTGCCTCTCGCCTATTTTGCACCAAATCGTCTTGAAGTTGATTGGAATGAGTAGAGGAAACTGGCTCACTGGGAGGGTTTTTATCACCTTCCTCGAGATCCTGCAAAGTTATTGAAATTGATAAAGGACTTCTTACATGCAAACATAAAATTATGTATCATTATTTCAATAAACAATTCCTCATAAAAAACTACAAAACTTAATCACATAAAAATGCTGCTAAATAGATATATGGATTTGCCATCATTTTAGCAGCATTTAACAATTAAACAGTTAACTCACTGTCATTCAACTATCATCAAATTTAACTGCAGATAACTCACCCTGTTGACATAGCCCCCATGGAGTCTCATGTGGCCATTGAGAGCAGGGACGTTCTTGAAACATCTCCCGCAGACATGACACCTCACAGGTTTTGGTTCACTGATGGGGAAAAGTTAAAAAGAAAATTATTTTATCAAGACCAATAACTAAATTGAAGTTTCATTAAACTTCTTTGCAATAACATATAAAAACCGTCAGCTCTACGTACTCTAGAGGGTTATATCCAGGAACCCAGACCTCTTTCAAATTTCCGTCACTGTCGCTACTTGGAAGTGGGTTTGACTGGTCGACATGGCTGATAGGTGCGGAACTAATCTCAATCTTTTCTCCAACCATACTGCTGAGGCAGGAGTTGATGGAGTCTTGGTGGTGATTTTCAAGATGGCGTCGCAGCGAGCGAGCATCGCAGTAGCTCTTCGAGCAGCCAAGGAATCGACATTCAAAGGGTTTCTTGCTGCTGTGAGTCATCATGTGACCATTCCTGTGAATCAGGGATGGGCATGTAAAAATATTTCTTTTCCAAATTTAATTTAATTGGAACAAAGATATAATCAAAAAATTGGACTCTTTGTCCACTAGCATGTTCAGACCATTTTCACAGATCCTACAGGCATTCCATTCTATTACCTCAACTTTTTAATTTTTAATGAACAACACAGATATTAAACCACTCAAAACAAACGACTCACAGGTGATCCTGCCTCTTGAAAGCTTTGGAACACAGATGACAGGAATACTTGCGTTCATCACTATGGGTCAGCTTGTGCTTGGCTAAAGCACTTGAGTTGTTAAACACCTTTGAACAAATGGGACACTTGATCACTGATCTCGATCCTCCTGCTGAAATACAAACTTCTGTCCCGATGACTTTTGCTGGTCTGCCCTTGCCTCTGGCAGGCGGGGGAGCTGAGGATGCAAGAGACTGCTGTTCCTTTTGGATCGCGGTCGTCGACAAAGAAATGCTACTGCTGGCTAATGTCGGCGTGGGAACTTGGTGGCAGCTGTTGTTGCTAACGGAGACTGAGAAATGCTGGGTTGCATTAGACGTGGCAGCGGTCGTGCAGAAGCTCGGATTAGCCTGGCTTACCCAGTGTTGAACTTCCGAACGGCTGCTGTTACAGTTGTTGTCAATATTGTTGTTATTGATGTTGTTGTGTTGACGAATCTTTCTCTCAATCCCAGTGCTGACTTTTTTATTGAGGGCAGCTTTCCAGTCGATTCCAGGAATATCTAAATATTTTTAATCAATAAATAGCATATAGATATTTTGAGATATTTTTCTAGATCTTATTTTAACTTATTATAATATTTTACATTTAAAAAAATTTGAAAAGCTTTTCTTCAATTTTTCACTGATCACGATATCTTGCCTGTGTGTCTGGTTGTAGTAACTAATCATCATTGGATATGTTTGAAATTTTATATATGTGGAAAAAAGTATCAGATATATGATAAGCCGTTCTAGATGGTCATTGACTGGGCGTCCATATTTGATGGGCAATACCTCATTATAATTTATAAAAGTCACACTCATATTCCAGATATCCAGCTACCAACAGGCAGTACAGTTGTCAACAAAGCTATTTATCAAAACCAAATAGGCAGCCTCAACTCAATTCATTTCCTCTGTTTCTATCTCTCTCTCTCTCTCTCTCTCTCTCTCTCTCTCTCTCTCTCTCTCTCTCTCTCTGCCTATGTTCGTCTCTTTCACACACATACAAATTCTTTTATAATCTCAAATGGGTCATGCCATTTTACAGAAAGCATTTCGCAAATCAAATAACTTTAATTAAGCCTTATGACAGTAGTTATAATCCAACTAGAATAGACCAATATTTAAATTTGAAATTCAATCTTGTTAACAATTAATTAGGACCTTCAATAAAAATACAAACCAGAGTACTACACGGGCCAGACCTTGACTATTGCTAGGCTTTTAAAAACGGGGTGGGTCAAGTTCTTTGGCAGGCCGAGAAAAATCTGCCCATGCAGTTTTGTATTACAAATAAATCGCAAAAGTCAAACCACTAACAAAACAGCTAGCGATTCAGTCCTAATGCTCGGGACGATTTTCAATCCTTACTCGGTACCTCTCACCCGGCCAGCCCACCCATGTATTGGAAATCAAAGAAACCAGGTCAACCATCGCATCGATGATTTGTGACGATGAAAACTTAATCTAGCTAATAATTCAACATGAATGAACGTCAATTAATGAATTGCTGCTCTCGAGAATGAAGTAAGTCATTTTAAATTGACGGGTGAAACGACGAATATTGCCGATTCGACTTCGCCATGCGTGGCGCCTACACTGCTGTTGACGGTTGTCAGGAGCTGTAGAAATAAGTCATTCCGTGGAATGATGTGATAGCATAGACATGGCATAGAAAGTATTAGAAAGAGATAATCAGTTGCTGACAAGTGTTCTCTCGGATTAATTTAAATGAGACAACCTCGACTCCATTGAACTCTTTAATTACGCCTTCTTCAATCTCCCTCTCCCTCCTTCTCTCTCCCTCTCTCTCTCTCTCTCTCTCTCTCTCTCTCTCTCTCTCTCTCTCTCTCTCTATATATTTGGTCATTTAATTGCTTACCTGTCTTCATCTCCGACATTACATTCACATTTCACAAGTGAACTGCCAGTTGATGAAAAAATAGAAATTAAAAAAAATACAAAAAATGCTGAGAGAGAGAAAGGATTGGCAGAAAATAAAAACCCGCAAAAAGAGCATGTAAATTCTACATTCGCACCATTCCTCAATCGCTCACTTGACAGTAATTTCTTTGCAGCGCATGACTGAACACAAACTGTGTCAAACAAGCCTTCAACCAACTGACGACCTAGTGATGACACTGCGCGACCCTGACGCCGACGTCTTGCGTTGGACATTTTACTGCCACTGATTCATTCATTCTTACGTTATTTTTTTTTTACCTGTTCACTAGAAATACGTACTCGTAGTTCCTTCTTCATTCATAAAATGTCCCATCCTTTGACGACTTCTAACGCTTAATCACTTTCTCTTTCTTTCTTTTTTCTCTCTCTCACTCTCTTTCTCTCTCTACTGCCACATATCATGTGTGAACGGGACATACAAATACAGATATAAAAATATACAGCTTAAGAGAAACACAGAAGCATAAAAAAAGCCGTACGAACAACACGGCACATTTTGTTGTTGTTAATAATGCTATCGCATTAAGAACACACTCACAAAACAGGCAAAAGTACGCTGAGAATGTACGATAAGAGATAATGGCATTTCTCTCCCTCTCCTACCTCCTCTCAGGTGGTCTATAGCTCTACAGACCACCTCAAGTCAGTCTGCCAGCACGAAGCAATTTGCACTTCGTTCTCTCGTCATGAGTACTTAAGTACTTACATTCCCGTGGTCTCGTCGTCATAGCATCGACGATGTACCTACTAACTAGCTGGACACTTGGGAGTTGTAAACGTTTACAGACATCCCTAAAGTGACAGCTGAGTGGACTGGAGACTGAAGCGAATGGTCGAGTTATATGCTTCAACATATTTCTATAAGAATGAAGAAAGACCCATCTATCACCTTATGCGCTAAAGCCAGCAGCCGTAGGATGGGGCATAAGTGCAACTAATTAACTAATCTATCCGGACAGACTTCTAAAGAGCTTCGTCTACCTGTAGTGGCGCGTATACAGTACAGCAATCTAGGTCTTTATTAACGGTCAGGGACGGATCCAGGGGGATGGTGGGATGCATCCCCACCAGAGTATCAATTAAACATTTTCTTGGTAGAATACCCGGTTTTGGAGAAAACCCCCGTTAGTTGAAAGTAAAATTTATGACAAAATACCTACTAAAACCCCCCGCGGTCATCAGCTTTTTTTGGAGGAGAGTGAAAACTTTTTGAAGTGACGTGCCCGCATCCCCCGCCAAGAATTTCTGGATCCGCCACTGCTAACGGCAGGTAAGTAAAAGATCTGAGAAAGGCTTATCGGCTTCAGGCAGGTGAGTGAAACTAGAAAGTAGGTTAATTTTTAATGAATGAGACGATAACGGTAATAGCAGCACAGGTAGAAAAGAGCTCTAAAGAGGAGAAAGACCCTGAGAGACAACACGACAAGGGACCGCGGAGCCAGCGTAAGAGGTCTGATCTTTAGAAACTACTGAAGAGTTGACCTGCTGACATATTTACATGGCTACAAACCTTTATTAGCTAGGTAAACACGTGTACATTTGTAAGTGCACAGTCTTTACTCGTACTTGCCTTGTAAATTAATTCAGAAAATTCGTTCGGTGAGTAAATATAACTCTCACGTATTTCCCTTCCTTTCATTTAATAATTTGCTCGTTAACGCACAATGGCCACCTGCCTCCCACTGTGCGAAACAAATGGAAAGACCACACAAGTACTGACAATCTGCTCAGCCAGCCGTGGTTATTGCTAATGAAAACTGATCAAAATAACGTTTCTGGGATGAAGTCCTAATTATTTAAGAGTCCGTGGTCTCGTAGTGGTAGAATTAGTAGTAGCAGCAGTAGCAGTAGTAGCAGTAGCAGCAGTAGTAGTAGTAGTATTAGCAGTAATAAGTAGTAGCCATGTAACACTAACAACATTAGATTATTAGCAACGATGAAGATGAATAGCAACACATTGAAAACAAACTTATGTCGAGCAAGTCATGGCCTGGCCGAATTTCGGTCCATACAAGGACATTGTCGTATCATAGAAATTGAAAGTAGTTCAAAAAGACTGATGGAGATTGAATGAATGGACTGATGGATGGATGGGCAGCTTGTAATAATGAGGTAAAGTAATTAGAGAAGCGATCCCGGTGGACGTAATTAACAGGTAGTTGAATGAAAGCGATCATTTCAAATCCGTTAGTGTCAATGAGATGCCCCATCGGAGACAGAACGAGCTACCAACGAATGGTCGATCAGATTGACAATGACAGATGGTAACGATGACTGACAATCATTAAATCAGTATGATAATGATACGATGATGATAGTTGTAGTAGTTGTAGATGATATATATATGCGGGGATAATAAATTATAGCGGTGATGATGACGATTTTAAAGAAAACTTATATAAACAAGTAAATAACTTCAATAGAAATGAAATAAGTCAATTTTACGATCTTGAGTGACTGAGTGAGGTTCAAGATTACACAATAAATAAAATACACGCACGACGCAGAAACGTCGAACAATATAAATTCTTCAAAGTTTTCACCCATTGACAAAATTTTGCCATTGACAAATAGTACTGCAATCATTACTATATTAGCAATCAACAACAGGGATGTATGATTAATTAATACTCGCACATTCTGGGAACTAATTTTAATGTGTGGTAACGATTATTATGATTCAAGATTATAATGATGATTTGATGATAATAATGATTATATCAATCTCCTTCAGTTCAGAAGGATGACAATTACAGCACATCATGTGATCAATTACAAATATGTATAATAATTTGTAAATATATTTTCATTTCTCTAATTAGATGCTCTTTATTCCGCCCACTGGATTTTCATCTTTATTTATAATAACGCAAGAAGATCGATTGATTGGGTTTTCCCCAGACGATCTGCTATTTATAACCGAACTATTTTGAATTTGATTCCTGCTTACGCCACCGCTTGCCTAAGAAAAACACGAGAACAACAATGGCTGCTGAGAACTTTGGAATGGTTGTTGATGGAATGATAATTATGATGCTGGTAATCAGAGATGGGAGCCTCGAGACTCACTCACATTTACCGATGATATCTCGGTCGTTGTAAAAAAATGCTACTCCTCTTGAAAAAATTTCTTGGTTCCCATCTCTGCTGGTAATGATAATGATGATGTCTTTTGTACCAATGATGACATAGTTTTTAGAATTTTTTAAATGGTGGAGAAGAAGACGTATGTTATGATAAAGATTTATGTGATAATAAAGATATATGTGATCATATGGATAAGTGTGATGATGATAATAAAAATGGAAGGCCTACAGTAATGATGATGTTGATGATAAGCATGGGAAAATGACCTTGATAAGCTGAAGATAAAAAAACAACCAATGATGGTGCATCTATAATTTCGCTAAAAAATGTCAAAAGTGTGAATTCTGCTGCTGACGAGACGCCTACGACAAATTAAAAGAAAAACTTCTGGTTTTTTTCTTTTTGCACTTGAAGAGAAGCTTGTGAAAAAGAAGCTTTCAAGCCAACTTTAAAAATTATTTCCCAAAAGAATGAAATTTTTTTATAATTATTTTGTGTTTTGTTTCAATAATTCAAGAAATACAATGTTTAAGAATAATATAGAAATTTTAGATAAAATTATTTGAGCTATAAAATTACTCTGAATAAATAAGCAGCACAAATAGACACTCAGTTATTTGAAAAAAAAATTAATGTTTGAGAAACAGGACTGTCCCCTAGCCCCATTCACACAAAAAGCAGGATGTTTTGGTGCATTTATAGTATAAATATAAAAAATGTTTAATGACTCAAAATTGAATTTTTTAATTGATGTTTATCTTATTTGTAGTGACTCTAAATGCAATTTTAAGCGATGTTTAGTAAGTGTTTACTGACTAGTTTAAAGTAGACAGCTTTGCAGCATTGTATTATTAACTTTTTCAACCGATCTCTCTCTTTCTCACACACACTATCTCAGTCTATTCTACTAGATTTTAATTGAACTCGACTGAGTCAAATGGTTTCCTTGAGAATCTGAATTATATTATAAAATAGAACTATTTTTTTTACAAAATTAACAATAATAGAAAGACTACCTGAACTGACAGGTGTGCACCCTTTACTATTACAACAATTCGATCTTTCTTCGCCCTTTGATGCATTTGGAACACATCTATGGTCGCCACAGACAACCTTGGGATCCTTGTCATCATCAACAATGACAATTTCTGCCTCTTTGGAAAAATATTTGGAATCTTTTCCCTGCTTCCCGTCATGTTTACCGATTCTTTGGTTTTTTACTTCTAAGGCGCTCAGACCAGCAATCATGGTGGGAATCAATGTATTAACCTGTGATCCCGGTCTGGCTTCTGATGATTGTGGCCGTGAACTTTGGTCAAAACCATAATCTCCTGGGTTGCGACCGATGTTGTTTACCAGCCGAGTGACTTGCCTCGGAACCACGAACGCGGCAGGAGTAGATCCGTTGCTCGTTGTCGGAGTCACAGGAATTTGAAGTGGGCTGTTTGGTGCCCTTTTTCGAAATGTTGCAAGTTCAGATGATAACAATGTTGATGAACTAAAAGATGATATTGAATGAGAGAAAACTTGATTGTTGGATATGTTATGATGCTGTTTGGTTGAATAGGAATGGTGATTGTCAAAGCTTTCAGTGTTACTTTTCAATGATCTATTGGCAACTATGTTGTTGCTGCTAACACTTGATGATTCAACCAGTGGGTACGCGCACCGAGCATCAGCGGCAAGCTGCCTGAATACGGGTCGATCATGTCTAAATCTGTCATCATATTCCATCTCATATGATTGAGACTGGCTATTTGGAGTTAGGTCTTCGTAGCCATACTTTGACCGGTCATGGGGTTTGAATTCGCTCCTTGTAGATCGATCGTTGACGGCAAATTCTCTTTTCCCTGAATGGTCAACAACAAAACATCCTCCAGTATTAGCAGAAGGGAAACTAAAACCAGGCAAGGCATTGTCAACTCGAAAGAAGGCAAATGCACCAGGCACAAAGCCCTGTTGCCGAGAGTCTTCGGGGCCCAAAAAAGACATGCTGGGCCGACCCAGGGCCAGTACATAAGCTGAGTTGACAAGAGACGAGTCCATTGTCTCAAAGTAAGTACTAGGAAAAGCGGTGCCAGCGTCAGCATGAGGAATCAACTTTTTTGCTGAATTTATAGAAAAAACATCCCCTGGGTAATGTAACGATGAAGTTGAGAGGGTAGGTCTTGCGAACCTAGAATCGTTGTTCGTGACCTTTTCTGCCGGAAACTCCTGATTTTCGTCATTTGATAATTTCCCAGATTCCGGTCGAAGTCTGTTGTTTGTGGATATGAGCAAGTCTTCTTGTGAACTTTGTTTGGTAAAATTTTCTGTGTTGTGCTTGCTGTCATCCTGATTACTGGGCTTTAGTTGTGAAACAACTTCTGATTGAAGTTCACTTTTAGCCTCTTGCAAGGATTTACTGTCTTCTCTTTCTTTGCGTAACCAGATCTGTCCGAATAAAAAAATCTAGTGTGATGTTATACCTGCTAGAAGTTTATTATCGTATATATTATAATATTCAAATTACTCTTCATTTCTCAGATAGCCAACAACAATGACACAAAAATATCTCAAAATTTGAATTTAGAAAAAATGATTAATTTTGAAATTGATCAACAGCTGTGTAGTCAGTGTAGTATTATAAAAATTGTGCAAAGTTTAGAAAAATATATTTATGTATATATTATTTATATTCAAACATCATATTAACAAACATAGTAAAATTTTTATATAAAAAAGCCAGGATATTTAACGAATCGAATAAAAATATCTTGACTCTTAATATTCTTTTTCAAGCAGACAAACAATGATTTTGACATAAAAGTTAAAGATAAACATTATAATATAAAACCGTCTGCAAAAGTAAATAAATAAATAAACTGTCTTGCCTTCTTCATGGTGTTCGTGACGATTCTTTACCTGTCATGTAAAATGTTGAACAATATAAACATAAACTCCATGAAGATCGGCTATTTTAATGTATTTTTTTGTAAATTTACCACTGAAATAGATCGCTAAGTTGAACTTTCTTAGTAAGTACAAATCAATCTAGTAATCTAGTAGAGTAAGCCTGCTAGGGCCTAGATGAGTATGAATAGAGACAGTTTTCGAATCAACGGGCAATATTCCTTAATAATCCGTTATATTTAGCCTCACTTTTCGGTACAAAATGAAGGTAAAGAACTAGCAAACTCCTTTTCATATCATCTAATCTATCCATCTATCCGTCTTGGCATAGCTAAATTTACCAGGCAATGTGTGTGGGCGTTAATTTTTTAGGCCGCTGCTCTACTTTTCAGCTGTTGACTGGAGAACATTTTTATCAATTTAAACATCGAAATTAAAATTCTGAAAACGAAAAACAATACAATAATAATGATTAATTTAATTTTAACATGCTAATAAAGTTCTCGAATACGTTTAATGTAAATTCAAACTAATTATAGCTGGGACTTTTTTTGATCTCGAAAGCCATTTTCATGAATGAAGCCTGTAAGTCGACGCAAGGATACATCATTCATAAAAATGAAAACCCTGCCCAGCCCAATAATAGCTGTGCTGATAATGATAACCACTGTTTTGATAGTGATACTGGCTTGCGCTAACTTTTGCATATTTATGATTCAGTAGCACGATATATAGTACCTAAGTACCTACTATAAAAATATTTAAAAACTTTAAATTTGAATTGGTTAGTGTGGAGAAGTGAAGCTACCATTGATATATACTATAAATAGTACCTAATTATCAATGGAAGTTACTACACATTTATTGTACAACGATATTTCGGTTACTTAGATGAAATTTCGTTTTGTAATTAGAATTACTAAAAAATGTTTAGTTTTAAATTGACGATTGGTTTAATCTTTTGAGGAATATCGATAATTTCCGTCTTGCGTTATTTTTGAAAGTGTAAATCTTTTCTTTGGCGTATTACTATTTCAAGGTTTCTCCGACCAATTTTCTTTTTTGTTATCCAGTCACCTGTTGTCAGGCTGCTCATAACAGCGTTTTCCCATCTGCGTAGGTATATATGATGGTGGATTACTGTAGGGCACTGTAGGTCATGTAGGAAGTGGCGGTGGTGGTGCAACAAGTGGGGATAAGCGATTAGCTGGTTTATATATGTACCTACATCCTGCGTCTACATTACTTTTCCTTAGAGTATACATTATATATAAAGTATTTCGTTAAAAGAACTTTTATTTTAAGAAGCTCAACAATTTTTAAATACGCATTAGAAATATTTCAATTTCAATACGCCAAATAAATTTAAATAATCAATTATGTATATTAATACTAGCACATAGTAAGCGTTTCTACTCTTGACTTTTAAATCAAAACCAACTAAATATAAACGGTCTTTTAAAATAAATTAGAAACCTGAGGAATCTTTTTATATGGTTTTAGTCATTCGTTAGGTGGCACTGTTAAAACTAAAGTTAAACGACCTAAACTCAGCCAGATAATCCGTTGATAGCAGCGCATTATTTAATTTATTAGCACACGTACTTATAACATATCACATGCTAAAAAACAATAACGATGGCACAACAACCCGATCACACAGATGAGCCACCACATCCCTATATAAGCTGTTCTGCTATCTTCCGGGTCGGTTGGTCTCCTCCTGTTCTAACTTACTCACACCTATTATATGATGATGCTTTCACCGTGATGTGATTCGTCACGATTGTTATATCGATTTCCTATTTATAGTTTCTTGTTTTTGAGTTTGCATATAAGACCAAAAGGAGAAAGATATGAGAGATAAGGAAAGAGATGAGAAATAAGGAGAGAGAGAGAAAAAACGAGAAGATATAGAAAATTCAATAAAAATGGTATCCAGCAGTTGAATTTAATTTTTATTTGGAAAAAATATAAAATAATGAACAAACAAAAGAGAGTGATAAAACGAACAAAAAACTACTACGC
This sequence comes from Erpobdella octoculata, assembly GCA_963978895.1. Classification (NCBI taxonomy): domain Eukaryota; kingdom Metazoa; phylum Annelida; class Clitellata; order Hirudinida; family Erpobdellidae; genus Erpobdella; species Erpobdella octoculata. Next base: position 28,483,580 of record OZ022245.1, read on the forward strand.
CAATAATAATTTCTTTTCAGTTTTTCATAAACAGTAATAGATTTAATAAGCAGGACTGTTTTTATTAAACAGAATCAACAGGGGGTTTAGTCACATATGCCAGTGCCATCAACAAGTATAATTAAATAAAAAACAAATTAAAAATAATAAAAGAGAGACAAGTGAGGGGGTGAGTGAGCTTGATTTTTAACGAGGAATCTTGAGAAAAGTAGAAAGCCTACATATATGAATGATATTCCTGATGATAGTTATGTTTACGGTGATGATAATGATCGCATCTGAATGCCAGCTTGACTCAATGAGAACATTAACCACAATAATTATATAAAAAAGATTTCAGTCTGTCCTCTATTACACATGTACACACACTAAAGCATGTACACACATACATAGACACACCAAATACATATATACATTAAACAGAGAAAGAGAGAGGGAGAAGGAGAGTGGACGGGGCAAAGCACTACAAGAATATATATCATATTTAGGTTGGTTGATAAAAGAAAGAAATGATGGAAAACTCTTAAGACGAATTAAATTATGTATATTTGGAATAATTATAAATAAAACTATTATAAACTGTAAATAAAATCATGAATGAAATAAATATAAATTGCATGTAAAATAATGATAAATTATATATAAATATATTCATAATAATTCATGTCCATTACGAATTTTGTAAAGTATATAGCTCAATGCATAATATAATATAACTAAGGTATTTGTAGACCTGCTGATGACAGTGGCAATGCAGACTGCTGGCTGTTTTTTTAGTTTTACCATAAGAATGTAATGAAAATTGTTTTTAATTCAGAATTAAGTACAAACTTCACAAGAAAGAAATAAAAATAATAAATCCAAACAGGGTAAGACTAAAAGACAAAAAATGCTTGCTTTATGCTAGCCTTTCATATCAGGGTATGACTACGTTACTAAAAATGAATGTTATATGCTAGCCTTTCAATATCATCCCTGATGTTGATGATTGTATAATTCACTGCGAAATGGATAAGTTAACGATAGACTAATTGGTGAACATAAGATATTTTAATAGATAATATTAGCTGGTATTAACCAGCTCATTAGCACTGTAGGCAAAGGAAAAATACTAAATACCAAATAACGACATATCGATAGTGTAACCAAGGGTAATGATGACAAAATTTAGTTAACACAGAAATCTTTTATAGTTAATAACTTAAACATGATGACACTGTTACCAGATACTTTAAAGGTTTGCCAAAAAAAAGAAAAGAGAAGAGCAACACAACATCTACATTTGTAACATCAAGTTAGTCTATTGCTGCCTCTTGGGATTTCTCCTGTTTTCGTTTAGCTTTTACTCGCAGGTTTGGGAAAGGTTTAGTTTCATTTTGTTGACCGAAAATAAAATGGAAAATGCGTTTTCATTGGTAGGATAAGTTTATTGTTGTTTATTGGCAGATGACGACTAAACGTTATTCATTATCGGTAAAATAAAGTAAAATAAAATAATATTATAAAGAAATAATTATTTAACTTTGAAATAAAAAAAAATAAAAAATATTCGCATAAATAAATAACACTCATATATATATATAATATTACATCATCAATCGACACATCACTGAATTTTATGCAAATGAATTGAGTAAGTGTGGTGTTGGGTTTCAGTGGAAATCTAAAGCGATGGACAGATGGTTAAAAAGCCGACCCTCTTGTGTTCAATTTTTGCTTGTGAAAGTGTGTGTCGTGTTCGTGGATGGCATCAGAATTACGTTAACACGTAAACAAAAACTCGCGTTACAGACAGACACACGCACACCACATACAAATAAACTAACATACACGTATATAATTATACGACTGCCAAGAGAAAACGTATGCATAGACAGGCGACATAGTCTCGACGAATAACCAAAAAGGAAATACCCACAATGATGACAATACGTCGCCCAATTAGTGATAAGGTGTACCCTCAAAAACATTTGCATGCATAAGGATAGCAAATACAATGCGGATGGCGATGATGATACTACTATATATAATAATAAGAAAAACACTTAAACAAATCAAGAGAGTTTGGAGCAAGTGGTAAAGATACAAACAGATATACAAACATATATCAAACATGACATACATACATACGCACATCCATGGATAGACTCTATGGAATCTACAGCGAGATGATGATATGTCATGAGAGAAACATGCTCTAAAGAAGACCCCACTCACTCATGAATATTAATGAAATTTAATAAAAATAATAATATTTGTAAAACTGCTTCATGTAAACAGAATGCCGATTAAAAGTTACTCTACTACTCTCATCACTGCAATCTCTACGATCAGTATCATTACCGCCACCAGCAAAACTATGAAAAATATACAAACTGCGATGTCAATTCAACATTAAAGCAACATCATTTCGAATGAACTTCAACTTAATTCAAACATCCAATAGCACACAACCAACCTTAAACAAGCGATTGACCGGCAGACCACACGACCACCGGCACATTCTACACGATAGCAACCTATGAAATAAAAACTTTCTTATAATTTTCACCATAGCAACAGATTGTACCAAATACTACTTTTCTATATAAAAAAAACCAACCAACAACTCTACTAAAAAAAACAAGCAACATTGTTTGTGCAAAGTGTAAAAGTAAACTCCACAAGAACAAAACGCAGTTAATGATAATTTTGTTTTTAGGCATTACATAATAAAAGATTTCAAATCATAGGAGCCCTGAATAAATAAAATTCAAATCTTATTGAAATTTGAAAGAAATAGCTGATTTATAGGGCATAAAACATCAAATATGTTTCAATACTATTTTAAAAAAATCAGTTTTGCAGCTAATCACCATGCTGTAAGAAAAGTTTATGTAAACATCATCAACAATAATAATAATAATAAAATGTAATAATAATAAAAACAGTAATAAAAGAATAAAGAACCAATAATAAGCGGGATTCATTCCAGCAATGCAAATAGCAGAAATTAAAATTCACGTGTAACAGCCGATCAAAAACCTCAAATAAAATACTGCAATAAAATGTTTAAAAGATTACTTGGAAAAAGATTTAAGGTTTAACGATAAATAAATCACAAAATTGTTTCCAAGTAAAGAAATCACTGGATTTATGTTTTCGTTCTTTCAAATAAGCAAACCTTCATTTGCACGAAAACCAATCATCTAGGGATACGGCCGATAAAAGATCAAAACACAAGAGCATCTCAAAAAAGGAAGAAAAAAAAACATTAAAAACAACAAGGTAACAAACATTAAAATGCCAGACTACGACACAAACGAACGTCAAAAAGGAGATGTGCAACAGACGGTAATGATGACTCAGAAGGTGGCAATGCCTTTATAGGACGCTCACAAATCACAAGAACCACCCCTCATCGCTGGCAACTTGGCCGACAACATAAAATTAAATTGGCTGGTGTTCTGAACGTGCGTATGAAAACAGGCAGTACAAAACTGAATGAACATGCACACATCCAGATGCAGACAATTACACAGAGAAACACAAACAAACCAACTACTCTCATTTTCCCCCGTTTCTTGATCTCAACGATCGAACCCCGACTACCACACCCCCGTATCACTCATTCTTAAATAAATTTCATCATCTTCCCTTCCTCTCTGTGCAGTGCAGCACGACCTTTAACTCAAGGTCGGATGTGGTGATGATGATGATGTTGCTGCTGCTGCTGTTGGGGAAGATTTGTGGAAGAAAACGAAGAAGAAGATGAAGACGATGGGGTCGAAGATTGAAAGAGAGGGCAGCGAAAGATTTCAAACTGTGAGACCAGGGGTATGTGGTCGGACGGGATCTGTTGGTGGGGGCAGCCGATGACTTTGTTATCTTTGAACCACTGGTCGTCGGGAGGACCGAGCACTCCGAGACAGTGCATGGTGTCTCGACTGTAGAAGATGTAATCGATCACACCCTTGAATTCATACCTGGTTGCAAAGACAACAAAGGAACCATTACATCAAAGAGTCCTAATGCATGGCTCAAACAAGCAAGCACAATGAACTATAATACAATGAATTTAAAAAGAGCAGAAAAAATATTGAAATCGACACCAAAATCGGATCGCCCGTCATATTCGACACAGAAAAATTACGCAACTTACGTGTAATTGGTGAAGGGTATGGCATCTTTCGCATAGGCTTGCTGGAGTCTGAAGTTGTGCGAGTAGATTTCTCTGGTGTCTGTCGTGTGGCTCAGTTTGCACAGACAGTCCTTATATGCAATGTCCTTGAACTCCTTGTGGTTCGAGTTCACACGGCCCGACCTCAGGAATTCAACCACCCCTGTGTTTAATAAGTCAAAATGTAAGAACGAATTGCTATGTAATTAATTGGAATGGTGCAAATGTATAAAACTTGTCCAACAAAAACAAATTCATCACTTAATTTAAATTAATGATAGTTTTAAGTAATAAATAAACTAATTTTGTATAAAATAAAGCAATAGATAACCAGATTCAGGAAGAGAGTTCATGTCTCCACAGAGCACCAGAGGAATGCTGTTGCAGTCTATCTGACTCTCCGTAAGATCTGTCCGAAGTTCAGAAGCAGCGGCCTTAATGATGTTCTGGAGCTTGTGAACGAGCATCATGGTCTGGATTAGCTTCACGTCGCAGAACTCGGGGTCCCAGTGAACGTGACATGTGGCCACCAAAAGAGGCTGATTGACTTTGGCATCCATGGGGAGTCCTAGAGTCATACAACAAGGTGGTAAGGTCAGTATAATTTCATTAGAAAATAAAGAAAGAAATTCACAGTATGAATCGAATAAATCCGGTCAGTACAACTCACCTAGGGGCCACACATCCTTGGTTGTCTCGAGCAGGACAGCCAGCCCGATGTTGTCCTTGGTCATGACCCGATTGATCATGTCGTGCGAACCTTCCGCTGCTTCTATGGCAACCTGGTTGAATTCCACCAGGTGGTCCTTGATAGCTCGAAATCTGATTATTGAAATAAAAGAATGAGAGTTATGGGGAGGTAAATATTAAGAAGTCAAGTGACATATATTTATTTTTTAAATAAAAATTGTCCACGATAAGCTAAGGTTCGACATTTTCACAATACGAAGCAATAAAAAATGAAAAGAGAAAAATACTTCTTCAGAAACTAGAAGCCAACCATACGAAGCTATTTACCAATAATTTACTCTACTCAGTAACGTATTATCACGACAAGATAGAAGTTCGTAATACTCACTTAGTATTCTTGTAAAAGATAGCACATCCGTCAACATGCTTTCGTTCGGCTTCCTGCATCGTACGTGCTCTCGATTTCGGAGAAAAAATTCCCGAGTAACCCTCCTTTTGCAACTCCGGCTGGAAAAAATGGAAAAACTGCTCCGTCTCCACTTCCTGTAATTGATAACGAAAATCTGAAACGAACGCATCGTAAACGTGTTTGGATTTACGGAATGATGAAACAGAGAAATATTAATACTAGAATTAACAATACTTCAAATTAAATTTAATTATTTTAAACAAAATAAAATTAAATCTTCATAAGAAACAGAACAGAATGAAGTTAACTGACTTGAAGACACAAGATATCGGCCTGGTATTTCCTGAGCTCATTCAAAATGATCTTCTTTCTGTATTCCCAGGCAAGTGCCCACGAGGGACAGTAGCCGTAGAGTTGACGGGAGCAGTTCTTTTCGCACAGCACGTTGTAGCAAAGCACCGAGAAAACTGAAAGAAGAACGTCGACGGTACGAAATAACGGAAAAACAAAGAATACAATGTCAAATGGTTATCAGCAACAGGAGAGAATTATAAATACCACACAATTCTTAAAGAATTCATATCATATATTCAAACAATATAATTAGTGTCATCGTCAATTGTCATGATTATCATGACCAGCATGACGTCTAGTCACAAACCTGCAGGCTTCTGCATTTCATGGTTGGACATGTGTATCCACGATCTCTCAGGAATGGCTGAGCAGTAAGCTGCATGGAAATGAAATAAAGAAAAATATAATAATAAAGATAATAATAACCATCATCATCATCACAACCTCTGCTCTAATTTTTATCACAATCATCGCCATCGCCATCGACCAGAACTATTTAGAAGAAATGGGACAAACAACTTCAACCAGGCCCTGGAACATGATTTAAAACTCTTATCTGTTATAAAAGCCTGTTACTAAAATCACTGTCTTCATAATAATACCAGCATCATCATCATCATCACGAACACCACTAACATGGTAGGTGGTCGAATAGAAAACTGATGAGCCTCTGTGTGCCAGTGCTACTGGTGTCATTGCAGAAGTTGAGATATTTGTTCGGTAGTGGATTGCCTTTCAAACCTGTTCGATTGACAAATATTATTTCATTTTTCCGGCACTGTATCTCTAAAACAAAATTCAACAAAATCTGAACCCCCTGACCAACCTATTTTCTGGAGTTGGAAAAGCTTGCCGAGTTCGAAGGGGAGATTTTTGAGACAGTTGTTGTTGAGGTAGAGCTCCTTGAGAGATATCATGTTGCCTATCTCAGGGGGAATGCTTTGAAGTCGATTGCCTAGATGGAATAAACGGATAGACGGGGTATACGTCGTATCAATAGATAGGTGGGATATTATGATATAGTTTTATTAACAAATAGTACGGACTTATTTCATGGATGCACCCATAAATAAAAAAATATTGAAGCTAATATACATCGATGGATAAGTTAGAATGACGATAACAAAATAAAAGCAAGAATGCTGATTAAGTTGTGATTCCGCAGTAATTGGACGAGAGAATTCAAAGTATTCAACCTTAACCTCAATGCATTCATACATTCTTATATACTTATACAGGCCCAGAAAACTACTTTTACAAGGCCCAGTAATTGGCTATGCAATTAATGCAGTGTAATGCACAAAAAATGACTAGCATCTAGATGACACAATTATTATAGCATCACCTGATTCTACCTGGAATTAACTCACCTGTAATTACAAACAAACAAATAGCTTTATTTTCACCTGTTAATGAACTTATTCCACTTACGCCTGATAACAATAACTATTTTTGGTTATTGGGATACCTGAACCACCAGGTGATTAAAAACACTCGGCACCCAGAATCTGTAATTGCTATAAAAAAACACAACTAAACAAACTCACCTGTGACATCAAGATAAGTTAGGTTGGTCAAACGAGAAATATCAGCAGGTAGCAAAGTAAGGTTGTTATTCTTCAAATGGAGCTTATTCAAATGAACAAAGGTCCACAAAGTAGGACTCAAATTACTGACACTGCCTGTTGTTGGAAAGTCAAATTAAAACAAAGAAAAATTAGCAAATCTATTTAAACAAGAATATGCATAGCAGAGAAATTAATTTATTACACTCAATTCTGGTTACATTCGTTAAAATACTTTTAAACAATAAAATGGATAAAAGAGAAAATTTTCACTTAAGCAAAACATTAAAAACTTATATAAGTAAGAAAGAATTCAAATTACAATAAAACATAAAATAAAAACCTACATCACTGCATTCCTACATATAATATTAAGTCAAAACCCACCACTAATCTCCATCTCATGCCAATTGTTCTTGGGTTGTGCTGAGGTGCTCTGCTGACCGGCTTTTGGGGTAGATGTGTGGGACCTTGAGGCGCTACCCCCTGCGCCAACACTACCTGCTCCTCCTCCAGGGTCATTTTTTTCCCAATTGTTATGAGACACGTTAAGGACTTGAGAAGAAAATAGAAAAACAATTAATACCCAAAATTTTTAATTCCTAATGGCAAAAATATGATTGTGCATGCTATTTTATTTAATAAATTCCATACAATTAGTTTGAAGCATCTTTTTTATGTTAACAAAAATTGTCTTAAAGTAAAAATAATAATGCGCTCTACAACAAGAACTTTTTTCTTAAATAAATCAATGTCTGCTGCATGTAAACTTTTATCTCAGAAATTCTTGTTATACTGAATTTTATTGAGAACATTTAATACTCAAGTCATAAACTTTTTCTAGCTATGAAGTCAAATTTTGAAAACTAAAATACCACTTTACTACACACAATGAAAATCGGACTTCAACTGAATTAAAACTAAAAAAAATGTACACCGGGCATATTAAAAAATTTCTACATTGACGTTTTATTAGAAAATAAAATACTAGAAAGACAAATGTATTCATTTATAAAGTTCAGTACAGTACAGAAAAATATGTGCAGTGAAATAAAGCAGCAAACCTTTCATCGAATTTGAAGCATGCATTTGAAGGAATCTTTAACTTTAATTTTACTCTACAAAAATAAAAAATTCCACAATGAATAATGGGCAATTAATATTTATAACGAAGACGTTCGGCAAAAAATATGTCCTTCGTATTTACAAACTATTCAGCGGACCGAACAAAAGAAAGTGAAGCTTACAAATTTCGTAAGAGTTTACCTATCGAAAAAAGTCAAATTTCTAAAACTAGGCTTTCAATTTAACGCGAAAACTGTTTCAAAGTCGTCTCGCTGGCGAGTGAAAAACGCTGTAATAAAAATTATAGTTTTAAAAGGCCAGCAAGTTTACTTTTAGCCTTTACAAAAAATGGCTGATAGAACCAAAAACCACAAATCGTCTGCTAACCATCTCATGTAAGTTTTCACTTAAAAGATTAATCAGTAGATAATTAATTAGTTTCATTATTTAACAATTTATGTTTAATGCAATTTTAGTCATTCAGGTAGTCACTTCCACTTCAGCAGTGGATACAAGAAGGATTATAGAAATACAAATCCCTTTTTCCGTTATAAAAAACCACGTCATTTTGCTATTTTACAAGCAGTAGCACGGTCCAAACGCCGACGCCTAGCAATTTTCTTAGAGTACAAAGTAACGGTGGTCATAGCGTTTCTTTATCTTGTACTTTTATATAAAAAAAAGCTATATATAGCTATAGCTTTTACCGGTTCTAGGAATTCTTGTTGGAGAGTGCAGGACAGGGCCGGCCTTACGAATTGCGGGGCCCAATTTAACGAATGCTTGCGGGGCCCACCTGATTTTTTTTTACAATAACTACTATTAATAAAATTATTGAAACACATTTATTATACAAAAAAACATAACTCCACAAACGAATCAATAAACAATAATAAAAATATTACAATGAATTTAAACAAAACAGTTCTTGTTATTGTCATAATAAACAAATAATCTATAAGTCAAAGTGGATCTTTCTTGCTTTTTTGCTTGCGAAATCTTTTAGAATTTTTTCATAATTAATTTCTCTACTTATAGGAGATTCAATTGATATTAATGGCAAATTGTTTAGTCGTTCTTGGTGAATTACTGACCTGAGGTAGGTTTTAATTATTTTTAGTTTTGAAAAACTTCTTTCACCGGAAGCGACTGTAACTGGAATTGTCATCAGTATTTTTAGGGCTATGAACAAATTTGGAAATGCAGTCGACCTATCATTACAAGCCAAATATTTAAAGAGTTCTTTGGGTTTTTGTTGTTGAACGGGCAGTATTGGCTTAATTGCCTCCATTTCTTCGGAAAGCATGAACCCTTCTATATCTTTTGTAATGTCTGTCAAAGCAATTTCTAGGTCGGCTGAATGTTTTCTGAGATCTTCTTTAGACATATTCTGAAAATTATATAGAAATCCAAAAAGTTTATGGTGTTCTTTCAGCTGCATAAACCGTGGTTGAAGAGATTGCAATGCTTTGTCTACAACTTGATTGAAAAAATTTACCCGGAATTCTGTCTTGGGGTCTAAAATTGGTTCGTCAGAAGATTCATAAAGAAACATTTTCTTTTTCTTGTAACAGCGCTTCTGTTGAAATATGGGTTCAACTTCTAACTCATTTGCAAGCTCATTGGCATCAATCAATGCAGCTTCAAAGCCTGTCTCTCGGTATGTCTTCAACCAATCAAACAATTTTTCAAAAGATGTCAGCCCCGCGGCAATGTCTATGGTATTGCTTTGAAGTTCCTTGCTAGTAAAATTTACTTGAAACAATAAAGAGTGCCAAAAACATAGTGCAACCAGAAACCTATAATTTGTCATTTGGCTTACTAATGATTCAGCCTCACTTTTCCCTTGAGCATCATTTGTGCTTTTTGCTAGTTCTTCTAAAGCATCACACACTTCTGCGGCTTGAAATCGTACAGCTTTAACACTTTCCATTCTACATTCCCATCTTGTTTCTGATAATGGTTTAACAGACAGGCCTTTCACATGCTTTTTAAAAACAGTCCATCTTTTTGTAGATGAAGCAAAAAGGGTGTAAATACGCTGCAGGGTTCCAAAAAATGTCATGGCATCTGAACACGTTTTAGCCATATCTCCGAGAACAAGATTAAAATTATGGCACACACAAGGAGTATAGAAAGCTCGTGAATTGCTTTCCAAAAGTCGTGCTTGCACTCCAGAATTGTGCCCTTTCATATTAGCTCCATTGTCATACCCTTGTCCTCTGATGTTTTCAACATCTAGTCCTAGCATTTCAATTTCTTTCACAAGAGTGTTAAATAAATTTTCACCAGTGCTGCTCTCAACTATAATAAACTTTATAAAATGTTCATAAATTCCTGCTGGGACATCTGAGTGTGTGCCATCAGCGACATATCTTAGCACCATTGACATCTGTTCCTGATGGCTGATATCAGGAGTGCAGTCAAGAATCACTGCAAAATACTTTGCCGACTTAATTCTAGCAATAATTTCCTGTAGAACAGCTTGGCCTATAGTATCAATAATTTCATCTTGTATGGTCTTGCCTAAATAATGATCATGAATGTCTTTGTTAATAATTTTCTGTATATGATCTTGCATAACTGGATCAAATTTTCCTAGCAATTCAATGACGCCTAGAAAATTGCCATTATGTGGATTTCCAATTTGTTCTTCAGACCCACGAAATGCCAAGTTCCTTTCTGCCAAAAACTGTACAGAAGCAACAAGTCGCTCAAAGACTTGATTCCAGCGTTTTGTTTCCTGTCTTATTAATTTTTCATTTAATGTATCAACAGTTAATCCAGTAGATAACCTTTGCTGCAGTTCATAGCAATTAAGTGTACATTGCAAATGTTTTTTTGATTTTTCATGATCATCTAATCTTGTATGAATATTTGACCAGCTGTCAAATCCAGAAGTAGCAAGTGCAGAATCAGAATTTGTGTCAAAAAGTTTGCAATAGTAACAGTAAACTTTATCAAATGATTCAGAATATATTAGCCATGGTCGTTCTATAACTTCCCCATTTTTTAATTTTCTTTTACAGTGAAATTTCGAAAAATGTAACCCTTTTTCATTTTGCGGAAAATTTTCTACAGTGATCTTAGGGGGTCCTTTGTTCACTAAATAATCTCTGACATTTTGATTTATTTTATTTGGCCATGTAGCAGGGTCATCTTTTATCTTTAAAATATCACATAGTGCTGGGTTTGAATTTTCTTCTCTTGATTCTGAAATATCCTCATTATCCTTGTGTGTGTTAACAGATATATTTATACATAATTAAGATGTATTTTGTTGAGTATTACATCCAGAAAGAAAACTACTACTAGCTTCTTCTGATGTAATTTCTTTAGAAATATTTGTTTCACTGTCGTCTGACTCAACTTGTTTGTCTGATTTTTCAGTTTCAAACAGATCTACTGATTTACTCAAATATTTATCTAACGCACCTTTTTCTTTTTCTGCTTCAGTTTTCTTTACCTTAGCTAAGGTTCTCTTCATGTTACCACTTAGATATTTTCTACCGACGTCCCTTTGTCTTTTACTCATATTTTGGCTTGTGTTCTTCAAAACTAGAAACTATTATTGACAATGGCAACTATTAATGAAAAATTAACGGATAAAATTACAAAAATACTGTTAGATTTTAGTTCGGTTCGGAAAACCGCAATGTTTATTTTTCACCAGAAATGAAAAGTGAATTCGATAAAACAGGGGTGTGCCTCCATGTATATAGCATGTTATAAACAAATCAAAGCCGATTTTATGTGCATTGATAGAAATTTATAAAAAAAAAATTACTGCCATTTATAATTATATGCTATAAATTGCGGGGCCCTTACCAAGCGCGGGGCCCTATTTGGAGCAATCGGTCAAATCGGCCTAAGACCGGCCCTGGTGCAGGACAGTCAGGTACTTTTCCAAAAAAATCGAACACTTTTACAATTGTTTAAAAACCTGGTGATAAGTAGAAGGGTAGGTACTTTTTACTTTCCAAAAAAATTGGAGGACTTTTCGGAATTTTTTTTTATTCAAAGTGCATATCCATGGATCCGTCTCTGATTGAACTCAACTTAACTAACCATACCTACTGTTCTGCTAAAAACTATAGCAAAAAATTAATCTTTGAATAAATCAATTTTGGCCAAAAATAAATTGTACAAACATCCTCTTATCCGCACCGTTTGGAACCCCTCTAAAGCAGCTGTTGCGTTTTTATTGAACTTATTAGATGTATCGAATTTAACTTATTTAAGTGTTTAAATTTATTTTTTATTTGAAAACAATCTCAACAACTTAAAATAAAGCCATTGAATAAAAACTAATTGTGGTTTTGAGGATTCGTAATTAAATATTGACAGATCACCACCAAGTTTCAAATTAAGCCAACTAATATTATTGAAGACATAATTTATTTGAAGCACAATCTTTAAATTATTGCCTAATCAACTTAAATTTTTCTTAATTTTCATAATTTATCAGCAATTCTATTTATACGAGCAGCGATTGGCCAGGGCTATCAACATACACATCCACAAGATAATATATGCTCGCTGGCTATCATGTCGTTAACAGTTGATCTTCAGGATTTTTGCTTCAAAGCGGTTTCAAATCATTCTTTTCAATCACAGCTTGATGGTTGTTCATTTTAATATATTTCTCAGTTTTATGTAACTGTGGTGTCGCATCCACTGCGCGAGGACGTCTGCTGATATCTTGGAGAGGAGGAAAATGTGCAAAAGTATGTTGTTCTAAATTTCACTTTAAAATCAGTTTTCGCTACAAGGTGTTTATGTTTTGTTTATAATTTTAATTGTATCGTCTGCTCGGTCTTGCAAATCGACTCCTTATTTATTGCTAACAAATGCAAACCGGATTTTCATGGTAATGATTGGTGAACTTTGAACTCAAAATCTTTAAATAAAAACTTAGTTTTTATTTTTAAGAATACATTTTTTGTTTAATTAATGATTATTATTATTATTATTATTATTATAGTAATTAGTTTTATGGACTTACTAACTACAAACTAATAGAGTTACTCTAGACTACTCTAGAGAGGTAATCCTGTATTTTTTGTAGAGTTTGATGTTTGTGAAAACTTATTTTTATTTGTAGATAAATACAATTAATTTTTAACTTATTCATGAGATGAAACTGTCATCAATAAAATTGTCAGTTTGTTGGTTTTCTTCTGTTTATAGCATTTAACAAAACGAATTGGGTTTCCAGACTTTGCTTTTTTTTCTTGAGATGTGTATTGCTTATTTTTCCTATGTATTTTAGATTATTGATGAATTTTATTTTTTTTGTGAATATTATGAATGTAAATATAAAACCTATGTATATAAACAAGTGAGTGAATGAAACTATTGACAAATTTGATACCTGCTGTGAGAAATAAAAAGGACCATTCATTCATTCTCCTTCTTTCCCTCCCTTTCTTTTTCTCTTTTTTCTCTGTGTTCCATGTCTCTCTTTCTTTCTTTTTCTCTTTCTGTCTCTTGGTATTTGTCTATCTCGTTGTTCGTTCTGCTTCTCTCCCACTTTATCTCATAGATGATAAGATTGCCCGAACATTCTTCAGCAGGGGTTCAGAATTCAATTAAAAATGTCAGTACATGTTTTGTACTTGTTGGAGTTATTTTTTCTTTTTAGAAAATTCTACGTGGAGGATCACTGTTTTAAAGATAACCATTTTTTTTAAAGATTTTTCACAACTGGTATTTCAGCCATTGACGTCTAACTAACTACAAACTAAAAATTGGTGCTGGTTATTTACCTATGATCTTTAAAATATCATCATCATCACCAAAAACAACAACTTTAAAACTCAGAAGCTCTTACTGGAAGACCTTCACAACCAAAAGGATGAAATCTGTTGCTTATCAAACCACATCTCTTTTTTTCCACTGCCCCTGCTGCAGTTCCTTCATAAGATCGGCAGTTATTTTGAGAGTCCCTACGGTGGTTGACAGTTTCTAAATGAGCTCAGTTTGATGGCACTTATCAAGCAAATTATTTAATTGTCACTATGTTTGGGGGGAGCGGGGGCGGCGGGGGGGGCTGGATCTCTACCAGTGAGTTTTTTCTCTCTGAATTGGCTCTCTGTTTCATGTGAATCTTACAGGATCTCTCAAAACAATCGTCCGTTATTGTATAATCTCTTATTTTCTATTTACATCAGAATTCAAATTATTATATCATTCGTGTGAGACAACCATTCCATCTTTTTTTCTGCTATTCCCAACAGGAGTGTGCTCTTGTCCTGCAGTGATAAATTCATAACCTATTCTTTTCCCACTCAATCATGTTATTGTTATTTTGATTACCCCCACCCTCTCTCTCTTATTTTTTTCCTTCGTCCTATCTCCACTTCTTTCGCTCACTCTCTCTTTTGTTTTTTCTCGTTTTATTTAGCCTTTCCGGTATATTTTTTGATTGCATCTAAAATACCAATCAGTTTTAATGTTTTCGAAGTACCCAAACATTGAAATTCGTGGTTGATGTTTGTGTGTTTTTCAGCTTAAAACCTATCTCATGGTTCAAGCTGTTTTCAACCTGTAACAGTAGCAGGTTGGACTAAAAAGAAACTCCCATTAAAAATTTTAAACGATCAGTTTTTTGGTTATTGACGTTTATGCTATTAGAATGTTCATGCTATTAGAACGTTTGTGCTATTAGAATGTTTATACTATTAGAACGTTTGTGCTATTAGAACGTTTGAGCTATTAGAATGTTTGAGCTACTAGAAAGGGTTCGTTGCAGCTATCCTTGTTTGCATCAGATTTACGTTTGGCTCCAAATTTATTTCACGTTTGAATTTTTTAGCATCCTATCGAATTATTATAATTACTCTAAAGTATTTAGATGGTTTTTATTCAATTATAATTTTAAGTTTTATTTAATTTCTTATTTTACAGGTAATTAGTTATCTCAACCAAGCTCTTAAACAGCAAAACCAGACACGCAGTCTCTCTCTCTCTCTCTCTCTCTCTCTCTCTTCCCATCTCTATCCATCTAATCTCCTTATTCTCTTGATCCCATAACTCACTCTCTCCTTTTCTTTCCTGTTACTAGTGTTGCCATAGGAACAAGTAGGACCTACTTACAACTAGCATGGCCAAACCTTTTGAGTTTCAGTGGCAGATACCAATTCCAGAGTCTCTCCTTCTAGGAGAATACTTCGACAGATGGGAAGAGGTTTGACTAATTGTTATTAATTAGTTTCTATTTATTATTTACTGATTGGTTGTTCGAGTGGCAATTCCAGATAGTTATTTATAACGCAGCCTGAGATAATGCTAATGAATAAGTAAATGTTTCTAATTTATTCATGGTTAATATTTGGTTAGTATTAATATAAGGCTTTTTAATATATAGTGTAACTAACCTTAAAAGCAATAAATGTATTTACAATTAACATTATTAGCATTATAATAATGAGTTATTTTAATATTTTATGTTAATTATATGTTGATTTCTCTGCATGTATTGTTTTATAATTACTTAATTACTATTCGGGTTGCGGAGATCAAATGGTTTTTATTGCACTTAAAGCATACATTTTCGATTGTCATCTCTCTGATATGTTTGTGATGTAATTTATTTCGTGGCATTCATCCTTAAGATTTTTCTTTATCATTTTTAGCATTCATCTATATATATATTTCTCTCAATATATATATATATATATATATATATATATATATATATATATATATATATATATATATATATATATATATATATATATATATATATATATATATATATATATATATATATATATATATATATATATATATATATATATATATATATATATATATATATATATATATATATATATAAATATAAGAACATGTCCTGACTGACTGACTGATAATAAACGCTGAGCTAAAACGCCTAATCCTAGTGGAACTTGAAATTTGGAATTTAAATTACTTTAAAAGGCCTGGAATTAATTGTCTGCCTATAAAATGAGCTGGACAGGACCTGGACTTTCTTTTATGAAAAGGACGGGGTGGAATTGTCGACGGGCCGTGAAAAATGGACCGTTCAGTATTCTAGTATTCTTCTATGGATGCACGGTTCAAATTTGATGATTTCAAGCGATCAAAGCCGCGACGGCGCTGCTAGTTTTGGATAAAATTAGGTCGATTTGCTCTAAATTTAATTGCCATTTTTATCCTGCCGCATCAGCACCACATAATTACCCCGCATAAACAATAGGTAATCGTTAGAGCATGCATGTAAATTATTGAACCTAACATGCAATACATGTCAGTTAGTTTCCATTCTTATCTTTCTATTTATCCGAATGGCTATCTTTCTTTCTTTCTCTCTTTCTCTATTTGGAAATATTCATCAATGTTGATGATGCTGATGTGACATCACTGATGATCAAAGATGATAAATAGTGGTATTATGGTGATGTCATTCATTGATCTGATGAGATGGTAAATGGTAAGCAAGGATAACGACGACGACGACGATGATGATGATGGTGATGACGATGATGATGATGATGATGATGATGATGATGGTGATGAGGCAAGATTGTGGTGATGATATACCTCGTAGTGTTTCGATGGAATGGTGGATGTGATAACGTGCCAGGTTGTGTGGGTGGGGGGTGAGGGTGATTAATTTGGGAATTCCTAAAAAAAAACCAGTTTACTCTCTTTAAGTACCTGGCAAACACTTTCTCTATTCTTTCCTCCAAGCGGCCTGAGTATCTCTTCTCCGTATTACTCTTACTTTCTCCATCTCATCTCTTATTTTTGCGGCATTCATTTATTTACATGGAGACAATTTTTCTGCTTTTATACGAGACTAAAAAATCCTTTAAAAAAACTACGCCATTAACTGCTTACCGTCTTAATCTTTTCTTTCTTATTTCTCTCTCTCTCTCTCTCTCTCTCTCTCTCTCTCTCTCTCTCTCTCTCTCTCTCTCTCTCTCTCCATATTTCTTTCGTTATTTTTTTCCGTTTTCCTCATTCTGTTTCTCTCTTGCATTTCTTAACTTCCTTCCAAATAGCATACTTTGGCTTCAAACGAATCCAGCAATTCACCGAACAAAACAAGAATGAATTGAGTGAACAATTTGAAGGAGGAGATGAAGAAGAAGAAGAGGATGATTGTTTACCTCCATCTTTTTTAATTTGTAACACTTTCTATGTAAAAATCAAGTCTTCATTCCATCCGTCCGTTCGTTCGTCCGTTCGTCCATCAGATGGATTCCATCTGTGTTTCAATGTGAGAATGACCTCTGGTGGCCATCTTGTGTGTGTTTGTGTGGTTGTATGCACGATGTATCATAGCTAATACGAGGTTTGAACAAGAAGTTCTCAGAGAGAGAGAGAGAGAGAGAGAGAGAGAGAGAGAGAGAGAGAGAGAGAGAGAGAGAGAGAGAGAGAGAGAGAGAGAGAGAGAGAGAGAGAGAGAGAGAGAGAGAGAGAGAGAAGAGAGAGAGAGGGGAAGGAGGATGGAGTGACTTGAATACAAGCAAATGGTGTCTGGAAATCGTTGGTTGATTTCTTACCGCTTTAGCTTCTCATTATCTTATTGTTTTTCAATGTATGTCTGTATTGTGTTCTTCTGTTTGTCTATCTGTATGTTTCTATTCACGTCTGTGTGTCTCTGGTATGGCTGTGTCTACTCACTTTAAAGCATTCCTTCACTCACAATCACTCACACTCACTCACTCACTCACTCACACACACTCACTCACTCACTCACTCACTCACTCACTCACTCACTCACTCACTCACTCACTCACTCACTCACTCACTCACTCACTCACTCACTCACTCACTCACTCACCCACACACACACACACTCAAGCACTTTTATATTTTGTAAACAGGAAATAGGAGTTTACGAGCCCGGTTGTTTTGTTAAAGTTGATGAGTTCGGATTCTTCATTTACTGGAAGAGCGAAGGAAGGGTGAGTTTGTTTTTTTATTTGTTCTTTCTTCTCTCTCTCCCTCTCTCTCTCTTTCTCTTTCTCTCTCTTTCTCTCTTACACACACACACACACCACACACACACACACACTCTATTTATCGTTCTTTTTCTCTCACTCTCTTACTTAGTTTCATTCCTCCTCTTCTAGTTTTCATCTCAGGTTTTCTTATCTCTCATTTTTTTTATTTTTCAAATTAATTGAATTTTTATTATTTTTTGAAACTATATTTTTTATTTATTTATTAATTTTTTTTCAATATCTCAGGAGGGACAGGTCATTGAATGTTCTCAAGTCAGCGACATTCGAGCCGGACCTGCTCCCAGGGTTGGCATCATTACCATGACTACGACCGTAATCATTATCACCACCATTACTACCACCGTAATCATTATCACCACCATAATCAACATCAAAAACATGATAATCATCATCATCATCAGTAGCAGCAGCATTGTAACCAAACCAAACCACCTTCACCTTTAATATTTATATTTGTTTTTTAACCCCCTCTCTTTGCATCTGCTTTCTCCCTCTTCTCCATCCTTCCCTACTTTCACAGGATGGGAAAGTGTCGCAAGAATTGGAAATGCGTGGGAGTGGAACGTTGGAGCAGCGAACCGTGACCGTTTGCTCCGGCCTTGACCTCGTCAACATCACATACAACAATTTTGTTGCCACTAACTCTAAGATTGCTGATGTTAGTCTGTTTTTATGTGTATGTATGTATGTATGTATGTATGTATGTATGTATGTATGTATGTATGTATGTATGTGTGTGTATGTATGTGTGTGTGTATGTATGTGTGTGTGTATATATGTGTGTGACCTACTATAGGTAATGGTGTGACCTACTATAGGTAATGGTGTGACCTACTATAGGTAATGGTGTGACATACTATAGGTAATGGTGTGACCTGATATAGGTAATGGTGTGGCCTACTACAAGGAATGCGGCCTACTAAGTAAGGTAAAAAGTTGGAGTTGTAACTGTTATGAGTCTGTACTTTTTTTAGTAAATCTGGTTATTTATTGGAATTATAACTGCTTTTCAGAAATCACCATTGTCATTACTGTCATCATCATCATCATATTCGTCCTTGTCATCATCATCATCATCATCATCATCATCATCATCATCATCATCATCATCATCATCATCATCATCATACTGTAAAACACTACGTGGCAAGGACCGGTTCCAATTCTCCAGTTTATAGCCGCTATGGAGATCAGCTCATCTGGGCAGCTCCAGCGTGTTTTGATTGGACCTGACAGTAAAAACAATACCGGAATGTTGTTTTTGTAGGTCGCCTGCTCCATCTCCACCAGCGAATGTTTCCTACGAGGAGCAATCGCCCAATTGCGGTCGAGTGGTGGTGGTGATAGTGATGACGACAACTACTAAAACAACTGTTATATTTTTGAAGCAATCAAATTTCTTTATCACCACTGCCATCATCTTCATTATTATCATCATCGTCGTCGTCGTCGTCGTCATTGTTTCCGAGACTGCTGGCGTCATCGTCATTATGATACAGCAATCCCAATTAATTACGCAATGAAAGCAAATCGTTCAAATTCTATCGTAATGTAGTAATGCAACTCCATAAACCTCATCAGATCAAACGTTCCATCATCATCACCATCATCGTCGACATCATCATCATCATCATCAACATCGCAAACATCATCATCATCATCATCACTCACTCAGGAATGGATTCAAGGGTTACGAAGGATCACGCACAACCTTAAGGCCAACAATGTGTGTCCTATGACATGCCTCAAGAAACAGTTAGTGGAGCTTTATTGTCGACTGCATTGATGATGATGAAGATGATGATGGTGGCGGTGATGATGGTGATAATGATGATGGGGGCATGGTTGTGATGATGATGATGGGGGCATGGTTGTGATGATGATGCTAGTATGGATGGAATTCTGTTTTTGTTTTTTTTTGTTTCCTACTATCTTTTGTACTGGGATCAATTATACTGGTTGCTTCCTGATGATGATTACTTGTGAATTAGTTTTACAATTTTTTGTTTCTTTGTTTATATTATATAATAATAATAATAATTATAATAAATGATTAAATTTTTTTCATATGATAATTTGTTTTTATTTGAAATTTTTTTAATTTCTCATTATCTCCTAATAAAATGAAATATAATAAACAGTTGGATGAAGCTGGGATTCATGGTCAACATCAATGGGAAGATACCAGTTAGAAGGTAATGATGGTGACTGGTCAATCATCATCATCACCATCGTCACCATCATCATCATCATCATTGCCTTCATTGTAGTCATCATCATCATCACCTCCACTATATCGAATTGTTTTTATAATAGTGGGAAAACAATCACAGATAGAGCAAACAAATAACAATTTGTTTTTTCACACGGTATTCTCATCATCACTCTCTCTCTCTCTCTCTCTCTCTCTCTCTCTCTCTCTCTCTCTCTCTCTCTCTCGCTTATTATTTTTTTTATTAATATCTATATTGTGGTTGTTATTATTATTATTATTATAACACACAACTTATATACTACCATCATGTCTTCATGTCGTGTCATTGTCAACTAATCGTGGTTTACGACCATTATTTTCACAGCATAACAAGGACGTTTGCTTCTGGCAAAACAGAGCGCATGATCATGCAGAGTCTCAAGGACTTGGGATTTCCGAGCGGAAAGGTCAGGTTTCACTTTCTTTTTTTAGGGTTTTTTTTAGTATCTCTTATAATAGAAATCTGCTCAACGAATTATTAATTTGATATATTTTTAGATAGACGAGATTGAACCAGAGTCCTTCACCTTTGAGAAGTTCTATGAACTGTACCACAAGATATGCCCTAGGACGGATATAGAAGATCTTTTCAGAGAAATGTGAGTCATTCAGGAATCAGCAGTATTGATAAATTGATCAGGAATATTAATTCATTGGTCTGCAATATTGATTCATTAATCATGTGTTTTAATTCATTGATCAGGAGTATTGATTCATTGATCAGGAGTATTGATTCATTGATCGGGAGTATTGATTCATTGATCAGGAGTATTAATTCATTGATCAGGAGTATTGATTCATTGATCAGGAGTATTGATTCATTGATCAGGAGTATTGATTCATTGATCAGGAGTATTGATTCATTGATCAGGTGTATTGATTCATTGATCACTTTGATCAGGAGTATTAATTTATTGATCAGGAGTATTGATTCATTGATCTGGAGTATTGATTCATTGATCAGGAGTATTAATTTATTGATCAGGTGTATTGATTCATTTATCAGGAGTATTGATTCCTTGAATAGCTGTATTGATTCACTGATCATCTGTATTGATTCATCAATCAACTATATTGTTTCACTTATCAACAGTATTAATATATTGATCAGCAGAATAGATTCATTGTTTTGTGATTTATTGATAAGCTCATTAAGGATTAATTATTTAGATCTACTTTTCAATAACTATTATCATTGAACTAATTTGTTGATCAACCGATTGAATTGTTGCAGTTGTACAGTGAGAATAATAATAATAATGATAATTACTATTTCAAATTATATTATCTCAACAGAACTAAAACTTCAAAATACATAACCTGTTCACAACTGATTGAATTCCTTAATGAGGTTAGTTTTTTTTTCAACTTCTACCCATTGGTCAACCTGATGTCCCAGTTACATAATTTACCTGCACGATTTTTTTCTACCAATAGAAACAGAGGGATCCTCGATTGAATGAGATACTCTTTCCACCCTATGACAAGAAACGGGTCGTCCAAATCATTGACGTCTACGAGATCGATGATCAAATGAAAAAACAAGGTCGGTAATCTCTTTTCTGCGATTGGTTTGAGTATATAATCAATGTCTCACTCTATTGGTTTACGTGCTTGACGACTAATTGGTGGTTTGTTTTCATTTTCTGATTGGATGGTTATTTTATTCAGAAGTTCTTTCATTGGACGGCTTCTGCCGCTACCTGATGTCGGACGAAAATGCGCCAGTCTTCCTCGATCGATTGGACATCTATCAGGACATGGACCAATCATTGGCCCACTACTACATTAACTCCTCCCATAACACTTACCTTACTGGCAGGCAGTTTGGTGGCAAGTCTTCTGTCGAGATGTACCGACAAGTCCTATTGGCTGGCTGCAGGTGATTGTATGGCGGGAAGGGGTGAGATGGGGGTTCGAAGTTTTTCGTCGTCATTGGTCAGCCATTTCTTGAATTTGATTGGTTTAATCAAAGTTGGATCTTATTTAAATTGATTTTCATTGGTTTAACAGATGCGTAGAGCTGGACTGCTGGGACGGCAAAGGTGACGACCAGGAACCAATCATAACGCACGGCAAGGCCATGTGCACCGACATTTTGTTCAAGGAGGTGATACAAGCGATCGCCGAGACTGCGTTCGTCACATCCGATTATCCGGTCATCTTGTCTTTCGAGAACCACTGCAGGTTATTCTATATCTTTTTATTATTATTATTATTATTATTATTATTATTATTATTATTATTATTGTTATTATTATTATTATTATTATTATTATTATTATTGTTATTTCGATTCATTCGTGTTTAATTTAATTTAATTTATATCCTAACTTTTTTTCTTCCTCTGATCTCAGCAAACTACAACAGTTCAAACTGGCCAAGTACTGCGAAGACATATTTGACGACCTCTTACTCAAAAGACCCCTGGAGAATTGTTCGGTTAGCTTCGTAGCTTGTCGATTCTAATATATTTAATAAATAGGTCACTTTATAGCTTGACCTAGTTTAATCCTTATTTTTCTGTATTTGCCTTTTCTCGTAGCTGGAAGCAGGCACTCCCCTTCCCTCCCCGAACAGACTCAAAAGGAAGATACTCATAAAAAACAAAAGGCTACGAGCCAGTCAAGAAAAAAGTATTTATTTATTTTTTATTTTTTGAACGAATAAATTAATTTATTTGAATAATCAATTATAAAGAGAATCTTTATTGGCTGTTTAATTCTTTCCTTTTAGCTCTTCATTTCTCCCCTCCCTCCATTTCTTTCTCTTTTTTTCTCCCTCTCTTTTTTCTGTCTTTCTCTTTGTCTTTCTTTTTCTGTTTTATGCTAGAACTGAGTGCACATGTTCGGGGGGGGGGGATCTGTGTTAGAAATGACTAGTCGTGGACAGATACAGAGGGAGTGAGGGTGTGATGATGGTTAGATGGATTACTGACAGACAGAACGGCCTGTTTCCTAATTAAATGTCGATGATCATTAATATCAAGCATTATTCGAGACACGTTCTTTCCATTAAATTTGCATATCAGCTGACTTGCTGCTGTTTGTTGCTAACCTGGCTCTGTTCTTTTTCTTAATTAATAAACATCGAGTTGAAACTTAATTAGGAGAAGAAAAACTGATTTATCGACGGAATTAAAATTTGAAATATTGACTCATTCTTACCATTAATTAATTATTCAGAAAGTTTGCTCCTCCATTCACTCACTCACTCTCACACACACTCACTCACACTCACTCACTCATTCGCTCACTCACTCACACACTCATTTAACAATTCAATTCATCAGGACAATTAGAGCTGTTCTACCAAGGTCAAGATAAGTCTCTACTGGAGGACAACGACATTTCAGAAGAGCACGACCTTCCTGTGGTTGAGGGGGAGGAACCCTGCGGTCCCATTGGAGGTCGGTGTTTCCTCCCTCCTCCTTCCCTTGAAAGTGATGATGATGATAATTAGGGAGGTGATCATGATAATGATGTTGTCGGTGTTGATGATGATAAAATTCAAATTATTTTTTGGTGGCTTTTGTTATGACTTGTATTTTATCATCTTTGCTATCATTATCATCATTACTTTCACCATCATTATCATCGTTACTTTCAACATCATTGTCATCATCATCATCATCATTACAACAACTGTGATCATCATCATCATCATTATCATAATATCCACCAGTGTCAGATTTGAGTCCAACACTCAAGGATGAAATGGATGCACACCCAGAGATGTTGGATCCAACCCTCCCGAAAAAGCAGCCCAGCATGAAGGTCGATAAAAAGGTCAGCTCTCTCTCTCTCTCTTTCTATCTCTTTCTCTCTCTCTCTTTCTCTCTCTAACACACATAAAAATTTATCTAAACCAATTACATCATCCCTCCTAAAATGACCTTGACATCCATCGTTCCACAGCAAAGCCTTCAGCAAGAGTCATCAGCTGATGACGACGTCGTCATGAGTCAGTCCGCCATTTTGGATGAAGACTTGAAGCGTTTCATGGAGGTTTACAAGTACACGAGGGCTACGACCAACATCCACCCTTACCTCTCCGCCATGGTCAACTACGCCCAACCGGTCAAGTTCCAGGGTTTCGACGTTGCCGAAGGTGAGTCGAAAAAGGCTGCGTTGTGGTGATTTCAAGGATTTGTTGATCTTGTCATCAGCTTTGTTTTATAGAACTAAAAATTGTTATTTTTCCTGATTGATTGATTTAAGTAATTAATTGGTTATTTATTTATATTTGTTTTAATTAATTAGCTATTTATTTGTTTTTTTTTGCCGACAACTCGAACAGAAAAGAACTTTCACTTTCACATGTCGTCATTCAACGAGTCCGTCGCTCTCGGCTGCCTCAAGCAATACGCCGTCGAATTCGTCAAGTTGGTGTCGTTGTTTTGTTATTGGTGTCGTAGTTGTTTTGGTGTTGATGTTATAGTTGTTTTGTTGTTGTTGTTGTAGTTGTTTTGGTGTTGATGTTGTAGTTGTTTTTTTGTTGTTGTTTGGTGTTGATGAATTTTATTTTTATGTTCGAGCTGTTTATTTATTATCTTATTTATAATTAATGTCTTATTAAGTTTATTGATACTGCGTTGTGGCAAGGAATCCTGATAATGTGAAATAATATTTAATTTTTGTGTAGTTCTACATTTTAAATTCCAGACATGAAAATATATAATATAAGCAACGGATTGGCATTTATGATTTCAACTTTCTACAAATGTATCTGATCTTGTGTTTTGTCAAGATATTTTGAGTTCTTCCTAAGCTAGTTATTTATTATTTTTTTTATATAAAAAAATAAGAATAGAAATATATAAAATAAAAAATTTAATTCTTTTTTATATAAAAAAATAAGAATTTAAATATCGGCACCAAAAACATGATTCAATGCAGTTACAACAAGAGGCAGATGAGTAGGATTTATCCGAAAGGGGGAAGAGTCGACTCCAGCAATTATATGCCGCAGGTATTTAGCCGTTTCGGAAAATTTTTCATTTTATGCTAATTTCAATTGTTGTCTTTTGATTATTTGTGTTTTTTATTTTGTTTCGTTTATCTTCAATCAAAAGGTGTATGTGTCATGCATTCATTAATAAATTAGTGTTTCTCTCTGTTCCTTTTCCTCTCTCTCTCTTTCTTTCCCTCTCTCTCTTTTTCTCTGTCTCTTTTTCTCTCTCTTTCTCTCTCTCTCACCTTCTTCCACCGCTTCTACAGCTTTTTTTTTCATGTATGCAATTTTTATTACTTCTTTCACTTCAGATATTCTGGAATGCCGGCTGTCAAATGGTGGCTCTCAACTTTCAAACTCCCGATCTTGCCATGCAGCTCAACCAGGGAAAGTTTGAATACAACAACAATTGCGGGTTTTTCCATTCTTTCTTTCATTTTTTTTTAATTTGCATATTATTATTTATTTTTTTTGTTAAAGAGATGTGTTTCTATAAATACAGTAAAATTTTTATATAAACTTTGATATCAACAATTTATGTTATTTTTAATCATTAATAATTAGTATTGTTTCTGATTGTTATATTAAATCCTTATCTATTTATCATCTTTTTTTTCAGCTACCTCTTGAAACCGGATTTCATGAGGAGGAAAGACCGCCTCTTTGACCCCTTTTCGGAAAGCCCGGTGGACGGGGTTATTGCTGCCCACTGTTCCATTCAGGTTGGCAGCGGTTCAGAATATTTGTATGTTTCATGCTTTTTTCTTTATTTCCCATATCTTTTATGGCAGTTTGTTAGGCTGAGTTTCTATCATAATTTTAGGTATTGCCCTGCAGAGCTGGCCCGCATATTAAGTGTACCAAAGTGGGCTGGGCAAGTCTTTTTGTGGTGTTATGTTTGTCTAAGTTTTTGCTGTAATTCTTGTACTTTCTTATAATCATCTAGGGAGTATAAACAATACTTTTAACTGAAATGAGAAATGAGAAATGATAATGTTCTTCCAAACTTAAAAACGTTCGCGTACATCCCACGGACATCCGGACAAGTGAAAGTTAATAAAAGCATGTAAAAATGAGTGAATATTGTTTTCTTTCTTCCAGGTCATTTCGGGTCAGTTTCTGTCCGACAAGAAAGTTGGGACGTACGTAGAGGTGGACATGTATGGGCTGCCGACTGATACGATACGCAGGGAGTTCAGGACACGTACTGTACCCAACAACGGACTGAATCCAATATACAACGAAGATCCGTTTGTGTTCAGAAAAGTAGTGAAAGTTTTTTGGTTGCTGTAGAACTTTAGAAGTGAATATAGTGATGATGATGATGTTGTTGATGATGATGATGATGATGATGATGGTGGTGCTGTTGATGGTGATAATGATGGTAGCAATGATGATGATAATGATGGTAGTGATATTGATTTACATATAGGTTGTCCTGCCTGATCTTGCTGTGTTGAGAATTGCAGTTTACGAAGAAGCAGGAAAACTTATTGGGCAGAGAATTCTTCCTCTCGATGGACTGCAAGCTGGTGAGACGATTGTGTTGATCATGATATGTTGATAATTATAATTATTATTAAAGTGCTTTTATTGGTGATGAATACGATTAGGGTAGTCTTAATAGTCGTGTGGGTGAAAAAGATGGCAATTTTTACCATCAAATGAACATCTCCATTTTCCTTGTAAAATTGGTTATCAGTTTTTCAGTGTATCATCAATCTATCATTTTATCTATCTCTTTACCTGTTATCACCATACCTGTCTTCTCACCTGTTACCATTTTAGTGATTGATCATCATCACCATCTTTGACTCTCCATTATAACCATCACTATCACTACAGGTTACAGGCACATCTCCCTGAGAACAGAAGGAAACTTTCCTCTATCTCTTCCCACTGTATTCTGCAAGATTGTTCTGAAGACTTATGTTCCTGAAGGATTTGGAGGTGAGTGGATGATGGAATTGGAGAGATGGACGAAGTTGCTTCCTGGAATAGTAGGAGAAGAGCGGTTTCCTTTTGAATTAATGCTTCCCTCATTTTTTATTATTATTATTATTAACGAAAAGTTGTTCAACTAATCAGTAACAAAAGTTAATTGTAAGATGTTCGCTAGGTGGCGCTGTAACCTCAGGTTTATGGTAATAATAAAATGGCGTGACATCTGGCGAACATATTAAAATATCTAAATAAATTTTTAATAACTAAATGGTGCGACATCTAGCGAACATATTGAAATATCTACAGTTGAATTTTTAATAATTAAATGGTGCGACATCTAGCGAACATATTGAAATATCTACAGTTGAATTTTTAATAATTAAATGGTGCGACATCTAGCGAACATATTGAAATATCTACAGTTTAATTTTTTGATAATTAAATGGTGCGACATCTAGCGAACATATTAAAATATCTATCCAATATATTGAGGTTTTTAGTTTGTTAAAAAGAAAAACAATGTTTAGTTTCTCAAATCACAAAAATTTTTTTAAAACTTTGTTTTTTGAATATTGATTTGAAAGTTTCTTATATTTTCAATCCTAACATACTTTGGTTTTTATATTTTATAGACTTATCCTCATCAACAAATAATATTCAAAAAATTAAAAGCTGCCGAATTACAAAATATAATATTAACAATTTTTAATTCAATAATCGTTTATTCACGTACAGATTTCGTGGATGCCCTATCTGCTCCGATCCAATTCATGACCCAGGCAGAAAAAAGGGCAAAACAGATGCAGGGCATGGGAATTGATGAGAACGACATCTCGGACATTAACGTCAGCAAGGGGGGCAAGGCCGGAATGCTCCATACGCCTCGCTCGGATCATGTTCACCCTTTAGAAGGTGCCACAGGTGAGTTCATTTGAACGGTAATGGGGATGATAATGACGGTGGCGTTGGTGGTATTGATAATGATAATGTTGATGGTGGTGATGATAATGATGAAATATGTTAATCATCTCTCTCTTTACGACCAATCAGGCAACTTCAATCCGAGCACCAGTTCCGCGACGACAGTCGCGCCAAGGACCAGCATCGGGTCAAACTCACAGAACATGTTGAACTGCATGGGTGGTGACAAGAGAGAGATGAAGAGAGGTGATGATGATGACGATGATCTGACATAATTTATTATAATGAATTCTGGTTTTATTTGTTATAGTCTACGATTGGTTCTCGTCGTGTTCGAGTATCATTGCTTATGTTAACATAATTTATTCACGTTTAATTAGCCGACGACCTCGGCTTTGACATCATCCAATTCGACACGTTGAGGGGAGACAAGCAATACGTCAAGTTGATAAAGAAGCAAACAAAAGATCTGGAAATGATCGGAAAGAAGTTTTCGAAGGAGCGTTCGACCGTCTACAAGTTCCACTGCGCTGCCGTCGACAAGGTCATGGCGGACAACGACAAGGAGAAGCTTCAGATGGAAAAGAAGGGTCTCAACAAGAAAAGGTTGAAGCTTTAAGATTGTTGTTGTTGTTGATGATGATATGATGATGATATGATGATGATGATGATGATGATGATGATGATGACGACGACGACGATGATTATGATGATGATTATGACGACGACGACGACGACGACGATGATGATTATGATGACGACGACGATGATGATTATGATGACGATGATCAGGTGAGCTAATAAATTTCAATTGTCTCAACAGCAGCACCGAAGAAGCGAAAGTAGAACAAGACCACCAGCAGCAGCAACAGCTTCTGTCATTGGCAGAACAGCACAGGATCAAAGTAAGGGACCTGGTGTCAGAGCAGACGAGGGAGTGGACGGAAATGGTGTCCAAGCAGATGCTGGAAGAGCACGAGCTCAAGAACTCCCACATACAGCAGCAGAGCGAGCTGCTACAGCAGTTGATGGCCGATGCTCAGGCGAGTCAGATGAAAGAGCTCGAGTTAAGGCATGAAAGGTAAGATCAAAGATGTGGTTGTTTGGTTGTTTTTTTGTCTGATTAATTATTTATGTACCTGGGGCTGATTAATTATTCATGTGCCTGGGGCTGATTAATTAATCATGTACCTGGGGCTGATTAATTATTCATGTACTTGGGGCTGATTAATTATTAATGTGCCTGGGGCTGTAAAGGAGCGCCTGCAGAGAATCAGCTGATCCCCGAATCCCTTGCGTTTAGAGCGACGGCGATGCCTTTCTTTAGTCTTAAAACTTTTTTCAATTTGTTTTTTTCCAGGGACAGCAAAGACATGAAAACGAGGCAGACAAAGATATCGATAGAATCCGGAAAATCCCTCATGTCGGACAAGAACATAAAGAACAAAGCGGAACGGGAGAGGTCGGTTTTTCCGTTTCACTCTGACCACGATATTCTTTGTTGTCGTGATTGGTCGATTTGTTAGAATCGATGAATTTGTAATATGACTCAAATGATGTAACGTGTCAGATGTCGTTCAATGGTTTTTAATGTGGTACTTTAAGCAAATATACACTGGGAACGTGATTTTGTAATATCAATTGTGTCACAGCTCTAGAAGATATGCAGATTTGGATCGGTTGAAATTGAAATAAACTCCTCCTCTTTTTTTTTAAATTTATTCGACAGGCGAATAAGAGAGCTGAACGAAAACAACATGAAGAAATTCATAGAAGAAAGAAGAAAGCAAGGAAACATGCAAGAAATGCAAGTGGAAAAGCTGAGAAAGTCGCACGTGGAACAGAGAGGTGTTCTCGTCAAGGAGATGGAAAAGGTTTGTTTATCTCTCTATGAGCTTTTTATTGTTGTTATTATTGTTAATATATTATTATTATTATTATTATTATTATTATTATTATTTGTTGTTGGTTTGATATGCAGATAAGTGATTATAATACGATTACTAATTAGTTCTTCCTCTTGAATACATGTAAATCTATTTAATTTATTCGCAGGAAATCGAGCAAAACAGACTGTGCTACGAGGAGGACAAGCTTGCCCAGAAGCCCGAGGCGGTCGTCTAGATTGTCAGTCGTCGCTCGCAATGTGTCCTCTGATCTCCTCGTTGCGTCCGATGTCGATGTTCACGCGTTTTCGTTTCGTCTCTTCTCTCTCTCTCTAACTTTTCTCGACGTTCGCGAGATTCACTTTTCTCTCTTCTGCGCACAGGTATCTCATCCCATCGTTCGAGGGCGTAAGAATACGGGTAGTCGTGATCTACGACCTCTCCGAGACAACGGTTGTGAAGCCGGTCTCTCAAACTTGGCTTTCCTCATCTCAACCCAACACCACAGTGATGACAGGCAGCTTCTTTATCGGATGGGATTTCAAAGAAGCTTGCAGCACATTTTATGGGTTTTTCTGTTTGTTTTGCATTAACGGTCAGCGACACGTACGTCGTTGCGTACGAAATACCACTCTCCGGATTGTATTCCGGAAACTTCCGATCGCACGTACCGTCGACTCGGACGGTTTAAAAAACGTTTAATAAACGGCGATGCTTTGATTGTCTTGATTGGAAATGAGTTTTTTTTACTGGCGGAGTGCATTTTGACGTCGATTCGTGATTGGCCGATCGCTTAGTAGGTTCAGTGCATGCATTTGTGCGCATCTCCGTTTCTCTGCCAGGTTGAAAATATTTTAGCTCTCGTTGTTTAATTTGTTTGCGTATCTTCGATTGTTATTTAATTTTTTAGTATATATATATATATATATAAATAGAGAGAGAGAGAGGTATGTATATTTGTATGTATGTATGTATGTATGTATGTATGTATGTATGTATGTATGTATGTATGTCTGTATGTATGTATGTGCGTATTTGTGTTTAGCTTGAATCATCGTGTCATCTAAATAAAAGGTTACTCCAGACCGTGGCATAAATTTCTTTCTTTGTTGCATTTTTTTTTGCGACTTGAATTCATTTGATATCTTTGTTAGCTTTTCGGGCTTTTTCTCCGTTTTCGTCTTTCTCACTCTCTCTCTCTTTCTCTCAATCATCTCTCTTTCTTCACTGTTTTTCATTCTCGATGTTCGATCAGTCGAAGATGCTTGTCTGCAAGCCGTTTCTTTTTTTTTAGAATCGTATTAGAAGTTGTCATCATATTTAAGATGGCCAGTATTTGTTTTTGTGTAGCTGTTCTGTTTTAGATGTATGAAGCTGCTGTATTATTAATGTATGCAGCTGTTGGCTTAATATATACAGCTGCTGTGTTTTTAATATGTACAGCTGCTGCATTGGTAATATATACAACTGCTGCATTGGTAATATATACACGATATACAGCTGCTTGGTTTTAAATATATGCAGCTGTTGTGTTTTATATATCTGAAGCTAATGTTTTTTGCAGCATTATTCAGTTACTTATATAATTATGAAAACCCAAATAATAATAATAACGTTTTATTCTGTTCTAAGAACATTGTAGATTGTTTATGCTCTTCAGATGTATTTTTATATTTGTGTTTGTCTATTTCTAACTTTCACTATGTATGTGTCTATCTGTTTGTCTGTCTTTCTATCTTCTAATTCTATCCCTCTCTTCACATGGTAAACGTTGAGGCAATATTCATCTTCTTCCATCGAATCAACACATGACACAAGCTTCTTCTTTTCCACCTGCTCTGCTTCAAAGTTTTTTCAATGCTGTCAAAGGTTGACATGGTTATATGATAATGTGTCAATAATTTATTCAATTATTTGCATAAATTATTTATTCTAATGTCAGATGCTCAGTTATAATCTGCAGAATTAATTTAAATTTTCAAATACTTTAATCACAGATGACTTAATATTTATATTAATTTAGGAGGAAAAAGAATATTAATATTAATATTACATCATCCTAATAAAGTATCACTGCTTCATCAACAGTCGAGGATTGTCTCGTACGAAGTTCGACTTGTTTGGTTTTCTTTTTTTTCTTTTTTTTGGATAATATCTCTTAATTATTTTTATTATAATATTAATATCGTTGTTGTTTTTGTGGTGATAATATTATTTTGTTATTGGAAATCTTCCATTCATCGGGTCCTCATTGTTTTCAAACACCTTTATTGTTTCGTTTTAGTCGACTTAGTCGTGAGTTTCAAATGATTGATTTGCGCATCACCTGGTAGGAGTTTGTTTTGGTTTCATTTTATATAATAATAATAATAATTTATTCATCACCAGCAATCAATTTCTTTTCTTCCCATCCACCTCTTCCACCTCATTGTCTCTCAAATCTGGGCAAGTAAAAACAGCGGAATGTAGTTGTGCTTCAGTTATTTCATAGCCTCCTCGTTTGTTGTTCAAATCACTGATTGTGGTCATGATGATCATGTTTTTAAGTCTATCAATTTACTTACTTTGTTTTCTTTTTTATGAATCTCAAATCGTTGTCATGTAAGTGAATCGGTTGGTTGCAAGATGTATTTGATAATCTTGTTTATTATAAATTTATATTATAAGTAATAATTATTATTATTGTTGTTAATATAATATCATTAAGAATTAGTGTACTTTCAGTATTATAGTACAAATTTGAATGTGTACGTGTGTGTGTGGTGTGTGTGCGTATATGTCTGTCTCACTGTTGAGCATTTGACTGCACGTTCAACTAATTATTTGAATAAAAATTTATATTTTCAAATTCATATGTGTACATCCTGGAAAAACGGATCATCATTTTGTTTTGTCGTGTTTTTTTTCAAATCCACAATGCTCGCCTCTCTTTTTTTTTAATCTTTATCTCTCTCTCTCGCTCTCTCTCTTTTTAATCTTTATCTCTCTCTCCTCTCTCTTTTACTCTTGATCTCTCTCAATTTTACTCCTTATCTCTTTCTCCCTCTCTCTCTTTTACTGTTTTTTTCTCTTTGTCTATCTCTTTTACTCTTTTACTATTTTACTCTGTGTCTCTTTCTCTTTCTCTCTCTCTCTTTTATTCTTTATCTTTCTTTCTCTTTTACTTTTTATCTTTTTTTTTAATTCTTTTACTTTTTATCTCTTTTTACTCTCTTTCTTTCTCTCACTTTCTTCAACAAAAAATTAGTTGCTGGAACGAGTTGGTGTTTTAAATCCTAAAACATTAAACAACTATAATTTTTTAAAAAGTAAACAAAAAATTTATTTAATTAGAAAAACTGATAAGATCAAAAAAATTTAGAGCAATATCGTACCTACATTTAATAAATGAAATGACGTTATTTTCGCTCTAGGACGCACTAATTAAGGGTCTGAATTCCTAAAAAAGAACGAAAGCTAAAAAATTTGAATTTCTAAAACTAATTACACCAAATTGATTATGGCCGAATATCATAAAACCTCACCCCATTAAGCCCAAAAAGTGACGTTCGCTTTGCAATAGTGATTTAAAGTTTTAAATTATAAAAAGCTGAAAAATTACATAAAAAGAAACAAAGTATTTTTAACTAAAATAAAAACATGGCCCATTACCATACCCCCGTCCGGAAAACCCAAAGATCATGTCTGTTTTGCTCTAGGATGCTCCGTTTACGCGCTAGAGCGAGTTCAAGTTTTCAATTCTAAATAATCGAAAGCTGAAAAGTTTAAAAAATATAATTCATTCGATAGAAAAAAAAACTATAAAAAAAACTAAAAAAAAAAAAAAAAAAAAAAGAAAAAAAAAAATTTTTTTTTGGACTAGCTTAATCTTGGGACGATTGCATACCCCCCCTTTGAGAACCCCAAAAATGACGTCCGTTTTGCTCTAGGACGCACCGTTTAGGCGCTAAAGCGATTTAAAGTTTTCAATTCTAAAAAATCGAAAGTTGGAAAGTTGAAAATATATAATTCATTCGATAGATGTCGCTACAATTAATTGAAGTGACACCTAGCGAATATATCTAAAAACTTGTACAAGAAGCTGCGAAAAGCCATCGCACAATTGGCACTAAAATGACTGCAAAAAGCAGCTGCACAATTCGCTAGAGGAAAAACTGAAAAAAAAAAAAAAAAAAAAAAAAAAAAAAAACGAAATTTTTTTTTTTTGGACTAGCTTAATCCTGGGACGATTCCATACCCCCCCTTTGAAACCCCAAAAATGACGTCAGTTTTGCTCTAGGACGCACCGTTTAGGCGCTAGAGCGATTTAAAGTTTTCAATTCTAAAAAATCGAAAGTTGGAAAGTTGAAAATATATAATTCATTCGATAGATGTCGCTACAATTAATTGAAGTGACAACTAGCGAATATATCTAAAAACTGGTACAAGAAGCTGCGAAAAGCCATCGCACAATTGGCACTAAAATGACTGCAAAAAGCAGCTGCACAATTCGCTAAAGGAAAAACTGAAAAAAAAAAAAAAAAAAAAAAAAAAAAAAAAACGAAAATTTTTTTTTTTGGACTAACTTAATCTTGGGACGATTCCATACCCCCCTTTGAGAACCCCAAAAATGACGTCCGTTTTGCTCTAGGACGCACCGTTTAGGCGCTAGAGCGATTTAAAGTTTTTAATTCTAGAAAATCGAAATCTGAAAAGTTGAAAATATATAATTCATTCGATAGATGTCGCTACATTTAATTGAAGTGACACCTAGCGAATATATCTAAAAACTGGTACAAGAAGCTGCGAAAAGCCATCGCACAATTGGCACTAAAATGACTGCAAAAAGCAGCTGCACAATTGGCACCAAAATGGTTCTGCAAAAAGCTACTAAACAATTGGCACCAAAACTGTCTGCAAAAAGCAACTGCACAAATGGCACCGAAACGGGCTAGTCCATAATATTTCGAGAGGCGTGCAACATGAGGCTGAGAAAAGCAAAATTGGTACCAAAACGGGTTAATCTATTATATTTTGAGGGGTGTAAAACTTCGCTCATAAAAAAAAAAAAAAATTATTTTTTTGGACTAACTTAATCTTGGGACGATTACATACCCCCCTTTGCGGAACCTAAAAATGACGGCCGTTTTGCTCTAGGACGCACCGTTTAGGCGCTAGAGCGATTTAAAGTTTTTAATTCTAGAAAATCGAAATCTGAAAAGTTGAAAATATATAATTCATTCGATAGATGTCGCTACATTTAATTGAAGTGACACCTAGCGAATATATCTAAAAACTGGTACAAGAAGCTGCGAAAAGCCATCGCACAATTGGCACTAAAATGACTGCAAAAAGCAGCTGCACAATTGGCACCAAAATGGTTCTGCAAAAAGCTACTAAACAATTGGCACCAAAACTGTCTGCAAAAAGCAACTGCACAAATGGCACCGAAACGGGCTAGTCCATAATATTTCGAGAGGCGTGCAACATGAGGCTGAGAAAAGCAAAATTGGTACCAAAACGGGTTAATCTATTATATTTTGAGGGGTGTATAACTTCGCTCATAAAAAAAAAAAAAAATTATTTTTTTGGACTAACTTAATCTTGGGACGATTACATACCCCCCTTTGCGGAACCTAAAAATGACGGCCGTTTTGCTCTAGGACGCACCGTTTACTTGCTTCGGCAGTACATATACTAAAATTGGAACGATACAGAGAAGATTAGCATGGCCCCTGCGCAAGGATGACACGCAAATTCGTGAAGCGTTCCATATTTTTTTTTGGTGCCGGTGGCCTGACGGGGGGGTCGCCGGAGTTAGGAACGAGATCAGGCGTCATTGATGAGCTACCGGGGTGTGCTTCGAGGAGGGGATCTAACACTGCCACAATCCCTGCGGCCTGTCTCAACGTGAGGTCCATCAAAAACAAGATTGCCACTATCTCAGACATTATAAATGAAAACAGATTGTCAATTCTTGGTTTGGTGGAGACCTGGCATGAGTGTTTTGACGACGTTGCCCTGAAAAAGATCACTTTGCCTGGTTACCGCTGCATTGAAGCTGCTCGGGGGCCCGATGAAAGGGGCCGCTCTTATGGGGGAGTAGCAGTCATCCACAGGGACACACTCTCGGCCAAGCCACTCGCTTTGGGATTGACGCCAATTACATTTGAGATCATAACTACAAAGTTCTCATCCGTTAAAACGAGTTTCATCTTTGTTTTGATATACCGTCCTGGAAGCATCCCCGCGAGTAATCTGTTTTTCATAGAACTAGGAAATATTTTTGAAGCATTGGCGACGTACAATTGCCAGGTCATTGTTACTGGAGATCTGAATATCAAGGTCAACATTACTCTCGATCCACACTCTGTTCGTCTGTTGGATCTCATAGGTTCATTTGGCTTCGTGCAGTCTGTTACCGGCCCTACGCATTCGCAGGGTAATACTCTTGATTTGGTTATTACTAGATCTGATCTTCCATCTCCGTATGTCGTCGTTGATCTGCCGCAGGTCTCCGATCATTCTCTTGTGCGTTTCTGGGTTCCGATCCGACTTCCTCCAGCTCGGTTTGTCGAGATTAAAACTCGTGCTTGGAGGAGTTTCGACTCTGAGCGATTTCGGTCTGATTTACGTAGCAGCCTCCTGTGCAATCCGGTGGTCTATGAGGATATGTCTATCGATCAGGCCCAGGAGCTCTATGACACTACCTTATCGTCGCTTCTTGATCAAAATGCTCCCTCCCGTGCTGCTAGACGGCGCCTTCAGCCTCTTACGCCGTGGTTTGATCGTGATTGCACAGCCTCGAAACGGAAATCAAGACTGTTGGAGCGGCGCTACAAGCGGACTCGAGACCCGGATGATCGCACTTTGTGGATGAGCCAGGTACGGGCGTCTCACGGCCTTTTTAGGCAGAAACAAAATTCTTACTGGAGAGAAAAAATCGATGATAGTCAAGGTAATCCTGCAAAGCTCTGGAGAACATTATCTGGGGTGCTCGGCAAGGACTGTGGCTATTCAGCCCCACCCAATGATCTTGCGGCGAGTGATTTCTTGAAGGCGTTTTTAGAGAAGACCGAGAGTGTTCGCCAATCTACTTCGTCTGCTTCTGGTCCGCTCTATTGTGCTGGAGGCTGTTCCAGCTCGCTGCTGGAATTCAGGCCTGTGGATGCTAACTACATCATCCGTCTCATCGGGGCTTCACCTAACAAGAACTGTTCCTTGGACCCAGTGCCAACATGGATAATAAAAAAATATTCAAATGAACTGGCACCATTTGTGGCATTTTTGGCCAACTCTTCACTAAGACAAGGTTTTTTTCCCTCGACTCAGAAAAATGCCATAATCACGCCAGTCCTCAAGAAACCGAACTTGGATCCGCACAACCCTGCCAACTATCGTCCGATCTCCAATCTGTCGTATTTGTCTAAGCTGTTGGAGCGATGTGTCGGCGACCAGATGAACATATATCTCAATGAAAATAACCTCCTGCCACGATGCCAGTCAGCCTATAGAAAGCATCATTCTACTGAGACTGCTGTCTTGAAGGTGCTCTCGGATGTCTACTTAGCAGCCGATCTGGGACGGATCACACTTCTGGGCCTTCTGGACCTTAGTGCTGCCTTTGACACCGTCGATCATCAGATCTTGTGTGATAGGCTTCATAACTCGTTTGGTCTTGGGGGTGCGGTCCTGAAATGGTTCGGCTCCTACCTCACGGGCCGGTCCCACTGCATCCGCTGCAACAATGTCACATCTGAGTCGGCTTCTCTCTTCTACGGGGTACCGCAGGGGTCCGTCCTTGGTCCGGTGCTGTTTCTTCTTTACACTGCTGATGTCATCGGTGTCGCCGCCAGACATGGGTTTTCGGCTCACTCTTATGCTGACGATCTTCAAATTTACAGTGACTCTCCTCAGATGTTATGCTCTGATCTTGTGCCAAGAATGTCTGCCTGTATTGGCGAAATCAGCTCATGGATGGCC
This sequence comes from Erpobdella octoculata, assembly GCA_963978895.1. Lineage (NCBI taxonomy): Eukaryota > Metazoa > Annelida > Clitellata > Hirudinida > Erpobdellidae > Erpobdella > Erpobdella octoculata. The sequence continues at coordinate 28,521,740 of OZ022245.1, forward strand.
AGTAATCGCTTGAAACTCAATCCATCAAAGACTGAGCTGATATGGCTGGGTTCATCTCGACGGCTGAGGCATTGTTTGATGGGGGATGTGGACATTGCTGGGGTTTCGGTCAGGCCTTCTGCGTCTGTTCGGGATCTTGGGGTGCTGGTTGACCGCGATCTGTCCATGGAGACACACATTTCCCATCTCAGCCGTACCTGTTTCTACCATCTTCGTCAGCTACGTGTCATCCGAAGAAGCCTCACTACAGACTCTGCTCACTCCCTTGTAAGAGCACTGGTGCACAGCCGGGTCGACTATTGCAACGGGGTCCTGGCCGGTCTACCGCTGTTCCAAATCAACAGGCTTCAATCTGTTCTTCGGGCTGCTGCTCGTCTCGTGCTGCGATTGCCTGGCTGGGCCAGCGTTTCGGGTCTGATGCGGACGCGGCTTCATTGGCTTCCCTTTCCGGAGAGAATCCGTTTTAAACTATGCTCTATGGTTTATAAGTGCCTCCATGGAATGGCTCCTGTCTATCTTCAGGAGCTATGTGTTCCGGTCTCTCAGCTCTTTGGTCGGTCTCATCTTCGATCGGCGGCGGCCGGCGATCTACTTGTCCTTCAGACGGAGACTGTGACGATTGGCAGGCGTGGTTTTTCTGTGGCTGGTCCTGTGGCCTGGAATAGCCTTCCCCCCGCTCTGAGGGATCCAACGATGCCTTTTAGTGTCTTTCGTGAACGGCTCAAGACATTTTTGTTTTCTTCCACTTAATTGTGCAGTGCGCTTTTGTGACTTTTATTTTGTAAAAAAGCGCTATATAAAAAACCTGTATAATAATAATAATAATAGAGCGATTTAAAGTTTTTAATTCTAGAAAATCGAAATCTGAAAAGTTGAAAATATATAATTCATTCGATAGATGTCGCTACATTTAATTGAAGTGACACCTAGCGAATATATCTTAAAACGGGCAAGTCTTATTAAAATTTGTCTATTATATTTTGAGGGGCGTGTGACAAGTAGCTGCGAAAAGCTACTGCACAATTGACACCAAACCGGGCTAGTTCATTATATTTTTAGGGGCATGTTGCGAGAGCTGTGAAAAGCCACTGCACAATTGCACCAAAACGGGTCTGCAAAAAGCGACTGCATAATTGGCACCAAAATGAGTCTGCAGAAAGCCATTGCACAATTAGCACCAAAATGGGTCTACACTATAAAAAGCGACTACACAATGAGCACCAATATGGGTCTACAATTGTACAAAGCAGCTGCACAATTGGTACCGAAATGGGTTAGTCCATTTTATTTTGAGGGGCGTGTAACATGCAGCTCTAAAAAGCCACTGCACAATTAGCACTAAAACGGGGGTTAATCTATTATATTCTCAGGGGTGTATAACTTCGATCTTAAAAAAAAAATTTTTTGGACTAACCTAATCTTGGGACGATTCCGTATGCCCCCTTTGGTAGCCCCCGAAATGACGTCCGTTTTGCTCTAGGACGCACCGTTTAGGCGCTAGAGTGATTTAATATTTTTAATTCTAAAAAATCGAAAACTGAAAAATAAAAAATATAATTAATTCGATAGATGTCCCTACATTAGCGGATTTCCCTAAAGTAGGGTATATGTCTTATCAAAATTTGTGACAAGCAGCTGCGAAAAGCTAGTGCACCAAAACGGGCTAGTCTATTATATTTTAGGGGCGTGTAACGAGAAGCAGCGAAAAGCCACTGCACAATTGGCACCAAAACGGGTATGCAAAAAGCCATTGCACAATTAGCACCAAAATGGGTCTACAAAAAGCAAATTCACAACTGGAACCAAAACGGTCTGCAAAAAGCAGCTATACAGCTGGCACCAAAACGAGTCTGCAAAAAGCCATTGTACAACTGGCATCGAAACGGTCTGCAAAAAGCAACTGCACAATTGGTACCGAAACGGCTTAGTCCATTTTATTTTGAGGGACGTGTAACATGCAGCTCCGAAAAGCCACTGCACAATTCGAACCAAAACGGGTGATCTATTATATTTTGAGGGGTGTATGACTTCGCTATTAAAAAAATCCGAATTTTTTTATTGGACTAACTTAATCGATTTCATACCCCCTCTTTGTGAAGCCCAAAAATGACGTCCGTTTTGCTCTAGGACGCACTGCTTAGGCGCTAGAGTGATTTAAAGTTTTTAATTCTAAAAAATCGAAAGCTGAAAAGTTGAGAAAAAAAATTTTTTCTTCGTCTTCAACTGTTTAAAGTTAATTGATGTCGAATTCAATACTAAATAAATTTTTAAATTTGCTATAATTAGAATTTATAGTCAAAATTTGTTTTTAATACATTTTTGCAAAATAAACTAAAGCAAAAATGGCAAAACGCACCTACGCACGCAATATTGACAGGATAGCTCCCACTGATCTCTATAATATTATAGAGATCATAGTATTATAGAGATCAGTGATAGCTCCGACAAAATGGGCCATGGGTAATCCGCGAATTTAAAAATGCGAGTGAGCTGCGAATTATAATATTAAATTATTTAAGACATTTTTTGTGAGAGAAAATTAAATAAATAATTAAATTATTAATAAGAAACAATAATTATACTTACGCTAAAAATTCTAAGAAATTACCTATGTCGTTTCGTAGCATTCCCGCCCATGTCCCCCCGTGTGAAGTGACGCGCGTACCCGTGTCATGGGTTGTTTTTCAGTTTTTTTTCGATGTATTTTCTCTATTGGCAGCTCACTCGCATTTTTCAATTCGCGGATTACCCATGACCGACAAAATGCGTATTGAAATTGTCTCGTGTACGTGTAAACCATCACTGTCGCAAAGATGCCGCTACCATTGACATTTGGCGGCAATCAATCTTTGCCTGTGTAAACGCGCCTTTAGTCTTATTAAAATTTGTCCATGCAATTATGGGGCGTGTGACAAGAAGCTGCGAAAAGCCACTGCACAATTGGCACCAAAACGGAAAACGGTTCTGCAAGAAGCAACTGCATAATTGGCACCAAAGCTGGTCTGCAAAAAGCCATCGCACAATTAGCACCACAATGGGTCAGACCATTCTATTTTGAGGGGTGTATGACTTCGCCATTAAAAGGGTGATTCTGAAGAAGGGGGTGTATGGCAACCTCAAAAATGGGTTATTCTATAGTATAATGTGATAATGGGTTATTCTATAGTATAATGTGATAGTTTTAAGGGGTGTATGGCTAACCCTAACCCTACGAAAAAGATGTTCTTTTACCAATTATAGAGCTTTAACACGAAAATCGAAAAGTGAGATTCTAAAACAGTTTTGAAATTTAAAAAATTAATTAAACTGAAAGAATTAATCAACTCTCCCGTTTACAATAATGTAGGTAATTCAAAAAAGTTTAAACAGTCTCGACAATCGTTGAAAGCTCACAAAGATTTATCATTATTCTGAAGTAGTCGAATAAACTCCGTCAAAAAGAAAGGAATCATCACAGTTGCGATTTTGCACAATGAAGTATGTAAACAAACAAGTATTGTAATATTTGCGTATAATTACTTACCTGTAATAAATATAAACATTTAAACTTTTATTTCCAATGATTTATATAATCAATGCCATATGTAGGCACTGCTAAAAAAAAGGAACTGGAAGGAGTGGCCGGACAGAGTTTTAGCAAGGTGTAGTCTACCAGTAGTGCATGTCCTTGCTGTACTGTGTAAAATGGTTCCACCGGAGAACGTACACTAGGGCACGGTTTAGTTGTTCCACTACTATATCGGTATCATTAGGCGTGCAATTTGCGATCGCTATTACTTAATTGTAAATTGTTTGGTGGACCGCTCCATTCAAGTTTTTCTTGTGTACGTTTGAGTGTTGCCGCTAACAAAAATAGAATAGCGTAAATTTTGTCGAGGATAATATTCGAATTCCTGGATGGTCACCATGGGACGTAGGTCCAAAAACGGTAAGTGAATGACTGTGGATGTTAATTGTTGGTTGGCTATGTCATCGTGAGTTTTTGAGGGTGATCGAAAAAGTATGATACTATTATAATAATATACTAATTGCTGTTGTTCTGTTAATATATGATAAGTTATTAGTATATGTATAACAAATAAAATATCGAAGCACCAAGTGCAATATGCCTACTTACATTATAGTGAATCATACGACTCGCAAATATTTAGGTACCTATGAGTCAACGTCCTACACGCTAAACACCAATGAATTTAAATAGGTATAAGCGATCACAGCAGGCTGTCGAAATAACTCCTCTAGATCCAGAAGTTCTTTTTTATTCTCGAGCATTTGCGTAGTCGTGCGTTAATCACTTTTATAAGTCATACTAAAGTTGCGTATTTGTTTATATTAGTAAGAATTTTAAATCTCTGACCTGACTAGAAGACGTATTCTGAATTTTTGGAAAATGGCTAATGCGGACTCTTATGGTTGCACCTTAAACACTTACGATATTCGCAATAAAATTTAAATTAATTTTTAAATAAATACCTAAATATAGTTTACTGTATAATTTTTACAACATCGCGATTAATAAAATTACAAGATTCGACACCATCTCCGTCAGCTGCTCGTGGCTCGTATTGATTTGTTTATTTTTCCGGGAGCACCGAGACACCGAGACCTAAATAAAGAAAAGACGATCAGACACTATCATTCACTTTACTTTTAACCCAAGCATTTACAAATAATTACCAGATCTTTTAAAAATAAAGCCAATTTTGTTGTACTAACTTTTCTAAATCATTGCCTAGATGATCGCACTCCGAACGGGCACGAAAAATAAAAAATAGTAAAGTGGCTGCTGCTGTCGGTGTGTTAGATGTTAGATTCACACGTACACGACTACTCGGGCCTATCATATCATCTCATCTGCTGTACCGGTGTGTATTATTATTATGGATGAATGTCAGCTGAATCGGTTCCGATTGTTTTTCATCTCTGCGGATAGATAGAAGATACCACTTGCAGCAGAACGATAATTCATTCTAGGACAAAATTTTTTTTTTAATATGACATTTGATTGGATCGGTTTGCTACTACCTTGAAATTTATATTTAGTTATGAAAGCTCCGTGGCAGCAAACGTTCGCCTTGTTGTAGTTCATCAGTTTTTAATGAAGTTGTTTATCTTTAAGACTTTTTTAAAACAGTTAAGTGGACTCTAAACCTCCAAACATAAAGTGATCACGTCTTTTAGACTGCACACCTTTTTGTAGTCTCAAGATGTCTCTAGTCTTTGGCAGCAATCAGATGCTGAAATTTTAATAAAATGGATGTAGTAGATGAAAACTGCTCGTTTTGGCTTTCTTTGGCCACCAATGAGCTTAAGAGCTGCAATTCTTTACTGACTGACACTGCTTGCCGTCAACTCCACCTTTTAACTCTTTCTCTCAAGGCCGGCATCAAGCCGCCTTTTAATCTCAGTCCCATTTACATTTGTTTTGAAGCGGGAACAGGTTGGTTGGCTAGTTTTATGTTCTGTTTTTAATCTTTCAAAATGATATTTAAAAATGAATCTACAACGAAAACAAGCCTCGCGTAGGTCGCATTGCATGAAGATAAAGCTGCTAGTCTATAACCTTCGGAAATAATTAATCGTTTTAAAAGATGCAATAATGCAAACGGAAATTTACATGTTTTCCAACTTTTAATTGCAGTCAAGGTTTCCAGTTTTGTATGTCTTGTGGGTATAGGAGTCAGTCTCAGCTCGTACATCATCTATAAAATCTACAAGCAAGGTTTACCACAGGGACTCAACTATGTTTCAACGCTTTTTGTTTCCGGAAGACGACGTAGCTTGGGCTGCAAGGAGGACAAAGTGAGTCGTGAAACTATAGTTTTTTGGTTGAATTTAAAAAATTTTCTGCTTCTCGTTGTTGTTGTTTAAAAATATCTTAAATGTTTTGTTAAATTCAAGTTGTAGGAAATTTAAAAAAAAAAACAATCAGATAAACTTAGATGCAGCCATCATATTATGATTAGTTTTAGGTGTTTTTTCTCCCTATAAATTTGATGAAAAGTGAACATTTAAAAAAAATATCATTTCTATTTTCTTCAGACCAAAGATGAAAACCACAATTTAATAATCGACGTAGATAAGAATCTCGAATGCAGTACGGAAGCAATGAGAGATGCTCATGACGGTAAGTAAACGAGAAGCAGTTTTTATTGTTTTGGCCTTGATTGTTAGTTATTTAAAGAATTATTATCTATGCAATAAAATATGATGTTACAAATAAAATAAGGTAATGCAAATGAATAATGCGTAGATTTGGGAGATTGAATCAAAAACTGACATCTGAATTATATGAGAGCAAGTCTTTAAATTTTGATTTTATTTTTTTCAGAAATTCATGTTTAATTATTTAATTATTTATTTTACATCAAATAAATTCCAAGGGATTTAAAAAATTAACGAAATCAATACAACTGAACGATATCATTAACGTTTTTTTTACTGATGGAAACATAGGTAATCTCAGAATCAAGCCAAGCTGCACTAAATCACGTGGATGTTCCGTAAAAAACCTAAAATCGGCCGACGCGGCCGAAAAGAAATCGCGTCGCAAAGCCCACGCGGTCGTTAACGCTGACAATAAGCGATCGAGCGAATGTAACGAAGAAGACATTAACGCCGTTTCCGTTTCGGTTAAAACCTCGGCTTGCGGTTCGGAGATACGAAACGAGAATCGCAAAATCGTAGTACAGAGCGCAGATCTCGGTTTTGTTTCCATGAGGAGTTGTTGTCAATCGAGACAACAAGATTCGATCCCGGTGGATGAAGACGGAATTACAAAACAGAATGACGGTCATTCGAACCGTGTCCTCGATACTCGTTACGACGTAGTCGACGATCACAGCCGAAGTCGATTTGTCGCGACTCCGATAGATTTAGGTTCGTCCGGCGAAGCAGAACTCTGTCAGCTGGACGGAAGCGACGATGATCATTCGACCGAAAAAGTTTTTGATAAAGCGCAATCGCGTCATTTGCGACATCAAACCGATCTTACGGCGTCGTTCGATGACAATCGCGAAACTCCGGCGCGATATCGCATGCACAGCACGCCCGACGAATTGGACGTAGACTTTCTGGTATTTACAGAAAACCATCCGGACTCGGAGAATCTCATGGAATTTTCCGCGTCTCGCGAGACGCCGAGCCCCGGACGTGCCGGTAGTCGCTTGACGTCGGCGAGGCATCGACGCAAACCTGATCCGAAGAAGAACGACTGCACGAGGTCGAGCAGCGAGTCAAACAAAGCAAGCCCGTCGAACAGCGAGTCGAGTTGGTCGGACAGCTGCGACGGAAGTTCCAGTCTTCCCAACAGCGAGCTGTTCGAGACAGCCAAAGACTTTGCCATGTCGACGACTCTCGACGACATAGAATTACTTCAGAACCAGTTAGAGCTGTTGACCAACGATGTTGGTGACATTACTTCGAAGGTTCTTTTTTTATACGTGCTTTAAAACGCGTTTGATGTAATTCTTTTGTATCTTAAATCGTATTTGTGTTTTAATTGAATTGATAATGAGTAGTTATATTAATAGTTGAATAATTATTAAGTTGATAATTATAATAAATAAATTAATGAATAAATTATTAGAAAGAATTTACTAAATTGTTAGAAACTTAAGATTACAGTAAGTTGCTTGCTTTTATGTAACCTACTTTCAGGATTGAAATTTTTTGCAGCCTCAACAATCGATATATCAAACTAAATAACAAAAACATTAAAAAAAAACAGGTTGAAACTCTTCAGAAACGAGAAAATAAAAAAGAAGTCGTGGCCCGAAGGTACACTCTCGGAACCACGGAAGCCCTGACGGACAGGAAGCGGATCTGGAAACGAACCAATCGCAAGCAAGTCGCCAAAAACAAAAGACGCTACATGCGGAGACTGCTCAGCGAAGGTCCCGACACCAGCTGCGATGATCTGCACGTTAAATCAGCGCAGAGATTAACGGAGAGTGCAGATTATGCGCAGGACTTTTGCGATCGAAATCTCGTTTGCGATTCGGACGATCATCTTCCGATCGGAAACGAATGCGTGGCTAACAACAGCTCTTCTGCTACCGAGTCCACGTGCTCTTCTGTATTCGACGGAGACGACAGCAGCGAAAAAGACGAAGGTTCGGTTCAGTTTGGCGGTCTGAAACCGGACGGAGCGAAGGTCGAGACGGGAGCCGAAAACAACAAGAAGAAAGTTAAAAGGAAAAAAAGAAGTTTTGATTTTTTCGATGATTTGTACATCGATGATGATCTCATTTCTCCGTCTGTCGATGAAAATCTAATGATGAAAAACCGAAAAAAGGTGTTTTTTTTTAAGCGACTGGCATTTGATTTCTCGTATACAAAAAAGTTTAATGAATTTAAAAATTTTTTTTTTAAATTAATTTCAAGTTATCAACTGACGATGGATTTCTCCACGACGATTCCGCGCTGGTCGGTAAACAAAGAATCACCAGTTTGGAACAAAACTATTCAATCTTTGAAACTCCAGAATGTTCGTTCTTATCTCCTCCAAACGTTAAAACAGTCGGCGAAAGTCGCGGCTCGGAATGTCGCCGCATTTTATCCCAGAACGGTCGTCTGAACTTAATCAACAACAATATAAATATAAACCTACTGGGAGAACTTCTACTTCTGTCTTCTCACAACGGTCCACTTTCGCCTCAGACCTCCGACTTTCTGACGACTTGTCTGGAAAGTCCGAACGAAGCAGCGACCGGCGTCGACGCTCCGACGGTTAAGAGGTTCATGGAGAAGATCGGTGAAGCAGTCGTCAACTTCAGTAGCACCGTCGTTCCGTTCGGAAGATGCTCCGGGAACAGCTACAGCACACCGAACAACGTCCATCGTATCGGAATTGCAAACAGATCGGAATCGAATAAAAACGGCTTGCAGCCGCTGCTCGGGTCCCTGGAAGAAATCTCCAATGCTTTTCCGTTGTGGGTCGTTGAGAACGTTACCAAGGGCAACCCTCTGCCGAAACGCGAAGAAGAATATCCCGACGATGCGGATTCAACATATCAAGTAAAAAAGTAGAATTTGTAAACAAAATTAAAAAAATTCTTCTGTAAATCATCATTATAATAATAATAAGCTTTCATTTCAATCTCGTTCGTTTTTGTTTTCAACAGCAGGGCTACGAGCAGATCGGTAGAACTGTTGGCGTCAGTGGAATCCGTCGGGTTAGGAAGGACAACTTTTGTGTCGTCAGAGCTGTACTGTTTCAGGCGATCAGCTCAAATAGACTTCAGAGATTTCAAGAAGAATTCCATCAAAATTATAACAAAGTTAGAAAATCTATTTTCTCTATATTCTATAGAAATGAATTCCATTAAAAAAATGACAGAACAACTTTTCTAATATTCTATAGAACATTCTAAACTAAATATTATTCTATTGAATATTTTGTATTAAAACAATGGTAAATGAGGGTGGTCTTACGTGCAATCATTGTTATATATATATATATATATATATATATATTGTTATAAATATATATATATATATATATATATTGTTATATATATATATATATATATATTCTTGTATACATTATATATATTATATATATTAACTAACCGGTATAAATAAATTACTATATAACCCAAATTGACAGAGACTCAACCTCATACAGAATCCGAAATGTGAATTCTTTAAGAAGTGGTGCTTCTCCAATCGCTTGCCGTACAACAAAGGTTCAGAAGTGGAAATCATAAAGGGATGTTTTGATCTGCTTCTTGATATTGTGAGTGATAAGACTCTTTCAATTCGTACAATTCAGAATTTTAAATTAATTTAATAAATCAAGGCCTTAGTAGATATGTTTTATTATCTAGTTCACTTTTAGCTCTTTTTTTTCTAATCAGTTGCTTACTAATAATAGAAATTAGGAATTTATCACTCACTTTCTTATCTCTTTCTGTCTGTTGATAAAACATTCCAATCTCGATATAATTTTATTGAGAAGCTGAAATTATTTCTCAGTTATAATTTCTGATATTATTTTTATTATTTGTTGTTATTTAATATATAATAATATATTATATTTTATTATATAATATATATCTATATATATAATATATTTTTTTCTATTCCTATCGACGTAAATTATTTTAATTTCTCTCCAGCTTAACTCTCAAGAATTGATACACCAAACCGTTAATCGCGACCAAAGACAAAATCAGATCTCCTCCCTATTGGACGGTCTCTTCAACGGCTGCCCAATAGTCGACCTACGACTGATGGAAGCCGTGAAGTTGCTGATGATGATGGAAGCGGTGGAGTTGCACGAACACTTCGACTCCGATCCGAGAAAGACGAGCGCGCTCTCGTGGAGGTTGTTCTCTCGCAAGACCACGCAGACTCCCGAAATGTTCTTCAAGAATCGAATGACTGGCGTCGGCGACACTTTGTCTCTCGACGAGGTTGTCATTTTATTTAATTTTTCCAATTAATGTTTTGTATATTTTATAATAAATCATTAATATTATTTGCTTATTATTCTGTAAAAAACAACATCTGGATAAAATGACTTCTGTGATAAAATTACTTCTTCTGCGATAAAATGTCTTCTTCTGCGATAAAATGACTCCTTCTGCGATAAAATGTCTTCTTCTGCGATAAAATGTCTTCTTCTGCGATAAAATGTCTTCTTCTGAATAGTCTTTTTCTTTTCTCCAGACGGAGTTGTGCCTTCTCGGACACACCTTGAAAGTGAAGCTTGAAGTGCTCAGGCCCGGAATGTACCTGGGAAATTCCGACCGGTTCGTATCCCACTACCCGGACGAGGGGGCGGACGAGTGGGAGAAGGTCACACTGGCGGAAGAAGAAGATGGTGCATTTGTTATCCTATTTTGATTGTGATCTTTTTTTCATGTTTCTCTTTTTCTCTATCTTCTAACATTTTCTCTCTTTATCTTCCTATCTCTCTTATTTCTTTCAAGCTCTCTCTCTCTCTTTCTCTCTTACTTTCTATCTTCTTCTACCTCTTGGCTGTTATATCTATCGCAAAGATATGCTTGCTTCTCAAGTTTTTATTTACCTGTCCGTTTAACACAGGTGTGTACTGTGTATGGGTTCACTAAAGAAGATTTTAATTAATTTATACTGTTCTTATTTAATAATTATTTCTTTCTGTTTTATTATACATGGAAATCATTTTCTGTTTTTACCATAACACGATTGTGTGCGTGTGCGTGCGCATGTGTATCTATTATCATGAGTATATACAACAATAAGTCAGTCAAAAATTGTGTGTATGTTTATACAAATTAGTCACTTAACAGGAATGAATGGCCATCTCATTTCTTACATACTTTTTTTAAATATCCATTTCACGTTACAGTGTTTGTCACGTCACTGATAGACCTGCTGGAAGATTATTAATTTAGCGTCTTTGTACACTTCCTTTCTTATACTTAATCTCGATTGAACATTCCACCGTCGTGTTGAAATTACGAAACATACTTACTTGTTTAGTATTGCCGAAAGAGAGATTAGAAGAATTAATGACAATAAATGCATTTTTGTAGAAACAGTACTCGTATTATAATAATATTGTTGTAGCTATGCAGTAGAAGGTCGAGTCTTTGTAGATCACAACGTCGTAATTTACGTCACGAGATCAAAAGTACGGATCTAATCACGCGATTTGATGCGCGATTAGGTAGAGATTTTTTACAACTAACTATTTATCGGTGTTATAATAATTATTTAATTAGAAACTGCAAAACCTCTTTTTATAGTATTTATTTCACTTAATGTCGAAATGTCTTTCGTAGGTTTTTTTAACGTCTTCCGATGGAAATGAGATAAAAAAAAACCAGTTGACGCATTACTTGAAGTTTTTATGGTTTTTTTTTTACATTTACTCATAAATATAATTTGTCTTTAATCTACTAGGTGACTTTATTTATTTATTTAAAAAAGATAGAAATTATTGTCAACAACAAAAATAAAGATAGATGTCAAATAGATGTCACACTCGCATAACTTCAGCACTACGAAACACGCACACAAAAGTAGTCATGTTGATTGGTCAAGACAAAATACTCTTCAAAGTCTTATTGGTTGAGTTCAAAGAAGCTTTGCTTTTTTATTGGCTGGTAGATCACACTGAAATGCCCTCTAACTGACCAATGAAGCTCTCTTGTAATAAGTTGAACCCCTCCCCATGATTGTTAAATAAATTCCTAAAAACACCACTGGTTGTCTAACTGAAGAGAAGGAAGACCAGTTTACCAATCACAGCAGGAAAATTAATTATAACAACCTTTTAATTGGCCGAATAGTATTCACAACCTAGAAAACGCAGGTTCTTCTGCTTGGTTGGTTGCTTTGTGCTCCAATGAGAGGTGAGAGGCTGTGACAGAATCGGGATCGTAAACCACGTTGACGGCATCGCCAAACACGTTCACCAGGCATTGGCTCTAGAGAATGAAACAACAAAGAATCACGTGTGAAATATATGAATATTTTTATTTCACGTATAATTTATTATTAAATTCTGTTATTCGTTATTTAATTAAGAACAAAAGATGAATTTTAAAAAAATTAAAATTATTTAAAAATTAATTTTGTTAAATTCGTAACATTCAAATATTTCACATAACAATATTATTATAATAATAATAAATGTATATACAATAATAAAAACACCTGATTTTTGTGTACATTATTCTGGAGCGTGCACTCGACTATACGAAAAGATACGAGAGCGTTCCCTCCTAACGACCTCACGTGTGACCTGCATATGGCCATCACTTCTGCCAGAAAACTGTGCATGAAGCAATTCAGTCCACCGTCCTGCAGTGTCGAAAAATGAAAGACAAAAAACATCTAGGTCAAAACGCTGTAACAGTACGACCAATCGCAAAAGGGATGATAAAAGGTCACGACCTCCCTGACTGATGTCGACTCTCTAATGAGAAAGAAGTTCAAGTGACCCATGTAGCTCAGAACTGTAGCTCTCGGGACCCATGACAACGGACTCAGCTGTATTCCAAAGGGCTTGGTCTTACCGCTCTATTAATAAAAAAAATTATTTATCTCAATATATTATTTGGAAACGAATTATATTTCAAGTGTACAACTTTATTATTATTATTATTATTATTATAATAATTATTATTATTATAATTATTATTATAATTATTAAACACTCCATATTACTAACATGATGTTTAAGTCTGTGGTTTTCTGCTGGAGAAAGAATATATAAAAATAAATTAAAAATCGAACAAAAGAAATGAACAATACACAATTGAAAAATATTTTAAAATTTAACCATACAACGAGAACGATTGGAAAACCAAGAACCAACCAATAGAAATTGAAGACATAATAGAAGACGAGACATTGTGCCTGGAATCGCAGATAGCTCCTCCCATCCTGAAGTTGGTCAATGTCGACGGAGACTCGATCGTAGGAGGCGGCTGTTCCATGAAATCGAAACAGTGCTCCGTTTTATCTAAACTGTTGCCTGTCAACAAAGAAAAAAATGCAAGACATTTTTAAGAAAAAAAACCTAATAGTTTCAAATTTGTTCCAAGCTGGTTTTAAATGGCTGCCCGTGTGGCCTTGATCAGCCAACCTTGTTTGTTGACGGACATTTTAGAAACGAGAGTGTTGGAAGAAGTCCTTCCTGATTCCTCAACAACCTGATCGACAATCCTCCCGATGCCGGAGCACATTCCTGTTATGAGGATCTGATGGAGAATAAATTTTAAAAGTGAAATTGAATAAACATGAAATTAGAACAGAAGTCGTTAAGGTGACATAACACCTGAGCTACTTACCTGCAACTCGTCCTCGTTAGTGAGATCGAGATCAAACTCGAGCTTGCAGATGACGCACGGTCGCATGCTTCTGAACTTGAAAAAGAGACTCTAAAAATAACAACCAATGGGAAAAAAAGTGTAAAAAAAATTAAACGTAACAAGTTATCGTCAGAAATAAAATCATAAACAAGTGAACTGTTTTTGGAGGCAAAAGTGTATAGTGCTTTAGAACATTTTGTGAAAATGTACCTCTGACTATCCTCCCCTGACCATTATTTAAAAAAAATTTAGCTCCACCCCAAGGAACTGCTGAAATAACACTCCTAACCACTTCTGTATAAGTATATAATCGTTACATAGTTTAGTAATACAAAAGGATATTCACAAATAAAAAAGTTATGAAAATAACCATATTTTGAAATAGTAAGAAACTGTGATCTGAACCGACATTTAAAATTACATATACCTGTATATTGCAATATTTCGGTTTTATTTAGGTTTTCTGATAAAAACATAAAATGGTGCGACATCTAGCGAACATATTAAAATATCTATTCAATAAATCGAAGTTAGAGCGCCACCTATCGAACATCTCGAAATTATTTTTTTAAGCTGAAAATAGGACTATTTTGAACCACCCAATAAGCCTTAAAACTTAATAGAAAGCAGTCATTGATAACAATTATATACACAAAATTTCAGCTCGATATGAAGTGGATAAATTTTAAAAATCAAAATTTTTGTTTCCTATACATACAAGCCTACAAGAAATGGCAAAGTTAACATAAAGAATTTAAAAATACCTTTATGACGTTGTCCACCACTGCATCAAGAGCAGAATTGCAAGCAGATTTAAGAGGACCTCTCCATATCTTGGTGAACATCTGACCAAACGGTGATCATGATGACGATTACAAAAATGATTATGATGGTAGACATGATGATGATGATGTAAATAAGTATGATGATATGGACACCAACAGATCTTAATATGTTTTGTTCATGAAATGTAGAGAGAAAAAACCACCACATTCATCGTCATCATCACCACCACCCACGAACCTGAAGGTTGCAGACGACAATCCCCTCAAGTCCCGGCATCCTCTCGGTATTGCAGAATTCAAAGTCAACGGGGTACGGCGGTTCGAGAAGGACCGACACCACCTGGGCATCTTCAGTGTCGTCTATCTGGTGTCGGTGATGATAAAAGTGGCGTTGTGGTTATGATAATTATGGCAGATGATGATGGAAGCTGTATTTTCAATTCATTGTTCCTTGCAGTGAACTTTAATGACAATAATTAGCAAATAATTGAAAATAACTTAAATAATGCTGATGATGATTACAAAATATGACAGTGATCATGATAATGATATGAATAATTGTTATAAAGAAACAAACTTCAAAAACAAAAGTCTCATCGGGCCACTTGACGTCGTTGACGGAGAAGTCTTCCACGTCAGTGACGACAATTCCACCTGGTTTCGGTACTACCTGTTCCTGATCAATCAAGGTGAGAACAGCACGTAGATTATGAACAATGATTATTGAGGACTATCGTGATGATGATGATAATAATAATAATAATAACAAACCAACCAACAAGACTTACGGTTATTTTGTAAGCTTCCTTGTTCCGCTTGATCGCTTCCGCCAGATTACTTCTGATCGATTGGAGTTCGACTTCCGAGAGGGTGGAGTCGTTCTAATAACCGTGAAAAACACTTGTCGATATGGTTTAATGATTAATCATTCTTAACTCTACTCGTGTGCTATGAAAAGTAATTAACAAAATGAATTTAATGAATTATTATCAAAAGACAAAACCTTATTGATAATAAGCGGGACGCCAGGTGGTGGTAGTGGTTCCGAGTAGACCCCTGTGGCAGTCTGGGTGAAAAAACCTCCAAGCAATTATTTATTGTTTTTAACATATATTCCTAAATTAAAGAAAATACAAGATAATAAAAGAAAATTAGGAAAAACCCACCGCAACAGCGACCACCAGGGATTCCCCGACAGTCAGCTGTATGGTTAGTCCAAAAAGAGAATTCATTCCTTTCACTTTCAATTTGTTGACTAGCTGTTTGTGTAGCTCGTACTCAATGAACGGAAGACTCTGAATAAAGAAAAGGTAACATGAAAACATTAACTGGCATTCACTTTTAAATAAATAAAAAAACATTTTGTCGACTCACATCGCTGACTTCTTTCGCATTAGACTCTCCTTTGCCTTCTCTCTTTGGACGACATATTCGAGCCTGGATCAGGCAGCCCTTGCCGATTATCGGTAACTCTTCAGGGGGTTCGATTGTGCAGAATATTATGTCAGGAACCTTATACTGTCTGGAAAATGTAAAAAATTTCTGATTAGAACATTAATCAATTATTAACAACAATATACCACATTTAACCAAAGATGATGATGATGATACTGTTAAAATGAATGATGATGATGATACTAACTGGCATACAAGACATTTGCATAAGCTGACAGGAAAAGGAAGTTCCCTCTCATGATAAGGGATGTGACAAATGGAACACTGGGGAAAGACACTGATGCTGAAATTAAATTGTTTTATTTCATGTTTTTGATTTAATTTATTAAATATTTTATATTCAACAGTTTTTACAAATGTAAAAAAATTAAATCAATAAATAATCACATAAAACTTTAGAAACCTGCTGGAATCAGAAGATTCATCCTCATCATTTTTATTCATTACATTAACATGTCCATCCCTATTTTCGATGTCATGATTACTGACGTCTGCCTTGTTGACAGTCCTCGAATCATTTTCTTCATCGTCACTGACCGAAAGAAGTCTAGGCCTTCCCAAAACAGAAGGCTTTCCCATGAAAAGATCTCGCTGGTATTTCCGATTAAGTTTGGGGTCAGTCAGCCAAAACGACGGCTGTCCATTGGACGACGGAGCAGAGCAACCGGCTGTGAGGCTTCCGGTCCTTCCCTTCGAGCGATTCGATTGGCCGCAGCTACTTTTGTGACAGCCAGCCAGATCCTCGGTGGAAGAAGCAGCAGAAATGATGTTGGAAGGATTCAGTATGGCGGCCGTACCGTTGGCAGAGAGGATGATGAGCTCGTCTCTGATCGAAGTACGTTCGCTGTAACCAAGAACGCAGTTGCAGTTGAGAGCTCTGGTGTGGCTGCGAATCTCCGTTCGTAACTCCGCCCACCACAGATCTCTTGTCTTGGGTTCGTCTTGCAAGGACGAAGAACACGATTAAAAGAATTATAATAATGATTGAAGCAAAAAAATGATTGACAGATCTAAACGACCAACCGGGATCATTCATTTTATCGAGTAGCTTCACAGACGTGGCAGAGACGACGCCCCCCAGGTGTTTGATGCAGCCTCTCGGGTACAACCTCATCGTGAAAAATGGATATTCCTTTTAAGAGCATGTCAGATCATTAAATTAATAATGAGAAAATACTATAAACATAATAAACTATTATTTATAAAATTAAGATCGTTTCAATTTTTATTTACAACGACAATAGTTGTAACATAGTTATCTGATATACCACATGTATCATCATCATTATTATTATTGCAATCATTGATTAATTAAACTTGAAAACAGCATTGTTTGAAACCATTTTATAAATTTATTGTCTTTATTATTATTATTATTATTATTATTATTATTATTATTATTATTATTATAACTATTGATATTTATATTATTATAATTGATACTATTATTGAAGAAATCGTGAAAACCAAAAATTATGACTATGATTTCTCTACATAAATTAACAAGATCAAGAATGACCATCATTTCGATGTTTTCCTGGTGCATGATCGGCCTGTGGAATGGAGTCTTCGATTGATTCAACAGGGCTGTGTTCACAGCCAGAAGACCTGAAAAGAAAATGAACTTGTGGACAATCACCATCATCACCACTATTACCACAAAAACATCATCCTCATCACCACTACTATCATCACAAAAACATCATCATAATCACCACTATTACCACAAAAACATCATCATCATCACCACCATCACTACTACGGACTTACCACCACCACCTTTAGCTGGAGTTTCTGCATCTGACTCTGACAGTCTACGACTGGCAGCAACCAGTTTCCCGTGCCCTGTAGACGAGGGCATGTTGATACTGTGGCAAGTCAATGAAGCCATGCAGGTAGGAGACAACGAAGGGAAAAACCCAGAACCAGACTGGCCAGTTGCAGCTGCTGAAGAAACTGGAACAGGCAAGCTGCTGTTAACTCCAGCAACGGACAGTGCTGCTGCAGTCGAACAATCCTGAGTTATAGATCTGTTTCAAGATGATGATACATTTCTTGTAAGAAAAAAACCCAAATAAAATTTGTTTTAATAAAATTTATTAAATTAAATCTACTTTTAAAACAGTCACCCAAAAAGGTTAAAACAATCAAAAAACCCAAAAAGGTTACAACAATCAGAAAAAATTACACACTCATTCTGAGCTCCTCCACTTGTATTAAGGGCAACTGCTGGGGATGAACCTTGACCCAATTTTGCCGCCCTTTTCAATGTGACGCAAGTTCCAATCGCCCTGACAACAACACCTGATTCACCCTCCAGGTCAAAGCATTGGCGATAGCTAAAATAAAAATCAAAAGTTGCAACCAATCGTAGATAAGCTAATATTATCCAATCAAAAAATGACATCAATTGTTCGTACCCTATGACAGCATTGCCTCCCATCTCTAAAACTTTAAGACCGATCTTTCTCTGCAACTGACCTTTAAAGAATGTAAACATCTATTGGATGAAACTTCAGCCAATCACAATTATCTCAACAATTTAGCTGGCTATTTAAATATCATGGTTGAATAACAGGCTTCTAATCGAAGGATTTTTTAATATACCTGACAGTTTAGAGAATATCATCTGCCTAGCCTCATTGGATGCCCTCATTGACCTAATTCTGTCTATCCACTGATATTCTGGGTCATCGTTAACTGTCAGTTCTTCAACGAATCCAAGAAAAGTTTCAATTTGATAGCCCTCCGGTACTCTTGAAGCTAGTTTGTAAAAAAATTAAAATAGTGTTAATATCGATATAACATATATATATATATATATATATATATATATATATATATATATATATATATATATATATATATATATATATATATATATATATATATATATATATATATATATATATATATATATATATATATCTTAAGACCACAGCAGTAAAGCATCTACACAGTAAATATTAAATTAATCTGGAAATTTATATTAAAAGTAAAAAAATAAGTTTTTATTTAAATTGTCAGTTTTAATAACTTGAATAAAAAAACAATCTGATATATAAATACAACTAAGAAATGAATATAACTAATTGTTGAATAAATAAAAAAAAGAAATAAATAACTCACTGCAGAAAAATTTAACCCCACAGGATGACTTCCTGAACTTATTTAGGTCAGAGAAAAGGTCAATCTTGATTACCACATAGAGCTGACCTTGAATACCTGATCGTGATCAAAACAAGAAACGTGACTTAACAAGACTAACCAAGCAAGAATAGACTTAACTCAATAATAAATCAAAAAATTGTATTAGGCAATCATGTGTGTAATTCTAACAAATTTTAAATAAGAACTTCAAACAAGTAAACCATAAAAAAACTCTGTTTTTCAAACATCCTTTATATGATATAGGTGTAAGGATAGGTGAATATTTTTGCGATGCTCTTATCAAGAAAAGGTTCCATCCATTCACTCTGAACAGAAAAAAAACGCCAGCACAGATTTTTGCTGTCCAGAGCATATTCAAAGTAATCCAGAAAACCTTAAATCCATTGAAATATAAAAATTTACTTGATCAAAATTTCCAACATCAAATAGAAAATTCCCAAAACTATGCTGCATTAAAAAGTTACCAATGAAAAGTTATGGGAATATCCATTATTTGAGAGGGTAAGTGACTCTGATGTGACCCGACGTTTAAAATTGCCTATATCTAGGTTTTCTGATAATAACCCAAAATGGTGGGACACCTAGCGAACATATTAAATATTTATCGGATAAATTGAGGTTCACATCTTAGAATCGCGTAATAGTGAGACATCTAGCGAACATATTAAAATATTTATCCAAAAAATTGAGATTAGCGCACAACCTATCGAACATCTTAGAATCGCGTTATTTTCTAGTCAGATGAAAATAGGACCATTTTTAACGGTCCAATAAATCTGAAAATTTAATGAAATGCATTGTCAATGATGACAAATATATACACACATTTTCAGCTAGATGAGATTGAAGGAAGTGGATAAATGTTGACAACCAAAATTTGTGTGTGCTGTACAAGCAAGCATACATGAAATGGCAAAGTTAATATAAAGAATTTAAAAAGACAAAATACAGATTGACTAATCAATTTCTTCCTATTTCCATACTGGTTTACAGAAAAATGAATGGAACAAACTTGTATTGGATCAAATATATTTAAAAAAAAACAAAGTTCATAACTCTATATAACTCCCTTATCAAATCAGCAGTTCCCCAGATCCCTTGATCTTTTTCATCCTTTTTATTACTATTAAAATCAATTATTTATATAGCGCCATGTGCAGCAGAAGCAGCTTAATGGCGCTTACTAACCGTGCATCGTATCATAGATTGGGTACCAGCCCCCAAAGGTCGAAGTTTTGTTGTCATTAAGGAGAGGATTGAGGTCAATATATATCTTTCCAATAGCATCATGTGATGTGTATGTATCGTGATCAAGGACTCTATTTTAAAATAACAAAAAAAACCAATTCATTAAATTGATAAACAAAATCGTAAGTTACTCGAAAGATAGAATGAAAATTACAAAAACAACTAAGATGACTAAATAAACTTAAAAGCTTTCAAATAATAATAATACCTTATTTGTAACGGTTCATCTTGTAAATCTTCGTCATCAACCTGCAATAAAGTTAAAATATTAACTACAAATAATTGTTATATTTATTTAAACAAAACGACAACCTCAAATCTAAACCAGTCGGAGTTCCACTGTGGATTGAGCGACTTTCTACAGACTTCGGTTTTCAGGATTGTACTACCAAATTTAACCTATCGTGAATTACAGAAAAAAAACAAATTATTATTATTATTAAACTCTAATAATCATTTTAATTATTTACCATTTTTTGAAAATAAATCATAAAGATATCGTGTGTATTTATGATGTTTAAGATGTTAGGATGCTAAGCAGCTTGTTACTTTAGCGATTTAGTTACCGAAAAAATTTTTACATTAGTTACTAAAGTTTACAATATTTAGTTAAATTTAGTATTTTAGCAGTTTGAGATGAGAGGTGATACCATTTGATTAACTGATTAACGATTAACTTCAAGCCAAATTAATTTGTCAGATACACAAAGAAATGACAAAATAAATATTGACAAAAAAAGTAAACCTGGTATTACAAATAATACCTCAACGAATGCATCTGTCAGCTCACTGGCCCTGTCCATAACAGGTAAATTTCTACCAGACACAACGCGTACTTTTAACTTACCAGGCATCGGAGCTACAAAAAATAAATCAGGCTTAACTTAAAAAATAACAAATGCGCGACGAACTGTAGTAAATAATTGTGGAAACTAAGTGAAAAGGTAACTTAGGACACACAATTCAATTTGTTTTTTTTTATTTTTCCACAACTAATGTTGTGGAACTTTAAGAAAAATTATTAACAGTTTTATTTTCAATGTTTTAATTGTGTCGAATAAATTTAAATTAATTTCAAATTTAACGTATAATCAGTCAAATAGGCCATGCCCCTGAATAATCTGCAATGGGTGTTTTGTTGTTATTTTTCGAAGTTTTATTGAAATAAAAGTTTTAAACTTTTTGTTTTTAAGTAATGTAACAAATGTCATTTTTATAATATAATAAATTAATGACCACAACTCTTCAGTAGATTTGCAGCGTTGTGTCTACCTGTCCATCTTACCTATATTACTTAGAATTTTTTATGATGATAATAATACTTAATTATCTCTAGATAAAATCTAGAAAAAATCTTGAAATTAAAATCAATTTCACTGGAAATTTTTCGTTACTTCCACATTCTACACTACATTCAATAATAATCTGTGGAAGAACAAATACACTACAGCTTTTGGAACTTGTCTGCTTTGAAAGGAAATATACATTTGTAATGTCAAGCAGATAAAAACGCTTTTTGAAATAGTTAGTGACAGATAATTGAATTCTTCTGAACATTTGGAAATGTCTTCCAGCTATCCAATGGATCTACTCAAGGACACCGGTTTGCCAAAAGCTGAAAGGAAAGTTCATGAAGACATTCCAAACCAAAATGGTGATGTACTATTGAGTCAACTAAGCAGTTTGGACTTAACAAGTAGCAGCTTAAACAATAATGAAGATGGGTGGGTTTTTTACATTTTAGTTCATTATATTTTTTACTTATTTAAAAATTTAAAGACTTTCTGTTATAATTATTGAATCATTTATCAGTAAACATGGACATCCAGTAGTTGTTTTTTGTTTTAAGTTCTTTGCAGAAAAATTGTATTTGTACCATATTAAAGTTGGTGTTCGTCAAATTTAAAATCAATATTAAAAGGATAATTTTATAGAAATTAATTTAAAATAAATTAATGAAAACAGAAATTCATAAAAATACTTTATTTAAAAATACTGATTTATTCAAGCTTGCACAGCATCACTGTTGAAGACCAACAAAAGCTGCCTGAACTTGAGTCATCTGTAGAAATCTTAGGAGATGTCAAGGACACAAGCAAGTCTAAAAATAGCAATAGCTTCTTTGAGGGGATTCTTGGCTGCCTACGACCTGTTTTCAACTTGATTGGAAAGGGAGCAAGGCCTGACCCCATGGGACAAGGTTAGATTTGGGATTTATTCATCAATTCTGATATCGTTTTTCTTATCGTTGGCATTGGCTGTTGTTTACTAAAACAAACTTGTCATTATTATAATTATATCGATTGTTTCTAAAGATAGCAGTTGGGAAATTCCCTTCGAGAATATCTCAGACTTGGAGTGGCTGGGTAGCGGTACCCAGGGTGCAGTGTTTCTGGGGAGACTGAAAGGTCAAATGGTGGCTGTGAAGAAGGTAAGAAACGTTGCAGAGACAGAGGTCAAGCACCTTAAGAAGCTCAATCACCCGAATGTCATTACTCTCAAGTGAGTTTAAACAATAGATAAATGGATGAATAATTGGGTCAATAGATCAATCAATCAATCAATCAATCAATCAATCAATCAATCAATCAATCAATCAATCATTCAGTCAATCAATCAGTCATAGAAATTCATAATAGATAAATAAATGGTAGCATATATAAATATATATAAACGTTAAAGATATTTTTCTTTTCTATTTTAATAGAGGGGTTTGTACCCAGCCTCCATGTTTTTGCATTGTTATGGAGTACTGTCCATACGGCCAGCTCTACGACATCCTTAGATTTGGAGAAAAACTCCCCCCGGGCTTACTCTTTGATTGGTCAAGGCAGATAGCCAATGGAATGGCTTACTTACATGCCAATAAGATTATACACAGAGACCTCAAGTCACCCAAGTTCGAGTTTTTATGACTTTCAAGGATAATTTTATTGTCTTTTGCAACCTATCGAAATTATTTTGACCATGTCGAAATGAACTGACCTGATTGAATTGGTCTGACCTATATAAATTGACCCGCGTGACTTCGATGTAAGTCGAAATGAACTGACCTAATTGAATTGGTCTGACCTATATAAATTGACATGTGTGACTTTGATAAGGCTACTTGTGCTTGTGAACTGTCTCTTTATCAGCACTATTATTTTTATCAATTACTGTTTAACAGTATCCTCATATCGCACAACGACATGGCGAAAATCTCCGACTTCGGAACGAGCCGAGAGTGGAAAGAGTGCAGCACGAAAATGTCGTTTGCAGGTACAGTCGTGTGGATGGCTCCGGAGGTCATCAGAAATGAGCCGTGCTCGGACAAAATAGATGTCTGGTGGGTGGTGCTGGGATGTGTTGTAGTTGTGTCTTGTTAATATTTTATTGAGTTTTTGCTGTGTTGTTGTTTATGTTAATTTTATCATTGTTGTTGTTATGTTAATTTTATCATTGTTGTTGTTATGTTAATCTTATCGTTGTTGTTGTCTTGGTTACTTAACCAAAACAAGTAATTTCAAGCAGTGTTAAGTTCCTGGTGGAAAATTTAAATTCACGTTTTAGAATTTGTTAGAATTACTTTATAGAAAATATTTATGTTTTAAAAGTAAATTTATGTTATTTGTTTCTACATCTTGCAGTTTATTTCATAAATAAAAAATGCGTTTGTCATTTAAATTCAAGGTCGTTCGGTGTAGTGCTGTGGGAACTGCTGACTTTCGAGATTCCGTACCACGATGTTGATTCGTCGGCAGTCATGTGGGGCGTGGCTAGCAACTCAATACTCCTCCCTCTGCCTCAATCACTACCACCAGGGTTCAGGCTCCTTATGCAACAGTGCTGGTTATTGACAAATCTTTATCCCATTTTTAATTGCTTAACTGGTGCATTAGAAGACCATGTTATTGTATTTTAATTGGTGTGAATAAATATGTTATTTTCTGGTTATCGGCTGTTATATTCGGAAGCACTAATTCAAGTTTTTTTATTTGTTCATTTTAGGAGTTCTAAACCTCACAATAGACCATCGTTCAGGCATATTCAAATGCATCTTGAAATTGCCTCCAGCGATTGGTTGAACCTTACAGAGGAGGAGTTTTACTCATTGCAGGTTTGTGTCATTAGTTGATTTAAACTCTTTGACCAATAGTATCGATGGTTTATTTTTTATTGAACAATCAGAACAACTGGAAAGAAGAAATATCCAATCAACTTCAACTTATTCAACAAGAAGGTATAAATTGTCCAAAGATAGAAGAAGATCTGGTCAGAAGACGAAAGGAGGAATTAAGGTTAGGAATATTTATTAAATTAAATTGAATTTATTAATTTTTTTTAGTTATCCTCATTTTTATTGCAACCAATAAACTTTTTTTATTCAGGCATGCACAGGACATTAGAAAATTGTACGAGCAAAAACTGGAGAGGACAAACAAATTATACATTGAGCTTATGTCCATTATGAACCAACTTGATAGGAGAGAAAGAGAAGTGGCCAGGTAAGTGTCGATGTGTGATTGGCTAGCTATTTTTAATCTCTTCTGTAGTTGGCTGGAAGTGAAGTGCAGACAGGTCTTTGTGGCTGTATGATTGGCTAGTTAATTCTAATTTATTCTATAGATGATTGGATGATTTTAAGTTTTATACTTTCACTGTTTTCGTTGGTCAAGACAAGAAAAGGCTATTAGATTGCACAAAGCGAGAAAGTCCGGATTCGTATCACCGATGATCAGCGCTCAAGACTCGAACATTCTGAACTTAAATGGAAAAAAATTGCGAAGAAACGAAGCCGAGACATCGTCCACCAGGTTTTATTCTACAATTTTTTATTGCTTTTATTTGCGAATATTTAATTAAAAGCTTTGTGAATAAAACAAATTTTAATTTATGTTTTTTTTTCATAGTTCAACGATTTAACATAAACGCTTCTTCTTCTTCTTCTTTACAGTCCTGAAACTCCAACTGCGTTCGAATCCATTTTTCCAAATTTCAGCAGAGATCGCCTCAAGGCGTACTTTCTCACTTCGACCAATCAGATTCGTTCCAAGACGACAGATTCGACATCTCGAAAGCCTCAGCCAATCGCAAAGGGAGTGTACAAAAAAAAAGAAGCCCACACTTTACCGCATTCTGGGCTACTCACTTTCAGAGAAGGAAAAAAAGATGGAAACACAGCTGAAGTAATTTGAAAAGTTTTAATTTTGCATATAATTGCACTTTTAAATTTATACAAGTTAACTTCAAGTGATGTTTAATAGAACATTAATTTTTAATACCTGTCTCACCTGTGTGCAAACGAGGCACAACAAAAGTTACTCCTTTTGTGTTTAAAAACAGCGTCTGTATTTATTTTGATCGACAGCAAAACACCTGATTATTCGTTTATATTTTCTGTTCACAGTCAAAACGACCGGTCAGTGCGGTGTACAATCGAATCCTCAGAAGAGAGGAGGTCATACTGAAACCTGATCTCCTAGGAGGAATTCCAGAAGGAAGTTGTAGAAGGAAAAACCCGGAGAGCGATAGTGACGAAAGCTGCGATGAAAAGTTAAAAATAAACCAAACTTCAGCTGAAATCAATGTTAGCAACAACAACAACAGAACTGTTCAACCATCTCCTACAGCTGATCGGACTTCGGCTCCTATGGAAAACACCGGGTTTTTCCGTAACCGGTCCGGTTTTGCTTCCAGGATTGGTTCGCGTCGTTCCAGCTCCAGCAGTACGGGCAGAAAACAGCTGTCGGTGATCATTCCGAAAAGAGTGAGCGGTACAATAAGTGGTGCTGATCCTGTTCATCCAGTGGAACTAGCTGATGCGAATGCCACAGAGACAAAGAAGCTCAGGTAAGAATTTCCAATTAAGTATTTCGGGTTCTTTAATTTCAATTATTTCGTTTGGGATATTTTAATTAATACATTTTCTTCCACTCAAAACAGCAATCCGTCCATTAGTGTCCACGACATCAATAAGAGTGACAAGTCTTCTTCTCCTTCCCCGGCAGCGACTCCACCGTCTTTGACACCTGAATCATCATCATCATCATCATCTACATCATCTCCTGTTTTTGACCACGCTGCAGAGAAAGACGACGGCTTGTCTGAAAAGGAGGATGGAGTGAAGATGATGAAAATGAAAATGGTTGAGACGGAACTAGTGAGTATGCTTGTGTGGGCATAGAAAGCATAATTATATATATATATACACATAGATATGCTAGTGAAGTATATATTATCTTTGCTTTTATAAAAAATGATTATTAGCCATTTTTTTTCTTAATTATAATAAGAGATTTTTTTCAATATTTATTATAAAACTTATTCTTATTTTAAATTCCTTAACAGTCCAGGAGTCCAGATGATCTGACACTGATACAACCAGTAGAGAATAGCAGTAAGACTTTATGAAAATAAATCTTTATCGTTCTCAAGTTTGTTGCATTTTTATAGTCTTATCAATGAGTTCACTTTATATCTTTTCGAGTTTTCATTCCCGAAGTATTTTCGGTCTCACAAAATATAAGCAAAGTATATTTTTATCTTGCCATATTTGTGTGCCTTTATTATTGTAAATGATTAAAAATCTTGTTTGATTTTGCTCAGCAATCCTTCATTCTCTCGGATTATTTAATTGGTACATATATATATATATATATAAATTTGAACTGTCCTCTAGTTATTTTTGAATGTTGTGTGATGGTCATATCATATCATATGAAATTTCTGATTAGATTAGTGATAAGCGTGCCTTTATCAACGCACAAATATACTATCAATAGATGTATTCATCTAATCACTTCTTTCACATGTATTATGTTTGTTTGTATGTATGTGATCAAATGTGAGTCCTGATTATGATCATTTGTGGATAGAAATCAAAGAATTGTTACTATTCAAATTCTGTCTGATCTGATAGATTTCCACTCCCAATTAATTGGATTATTGCTAAACGTTTTACTTAAATGTTTTTCTTTATCTTCAAGCAAGCAATTCATCCAATATTTGCCTTATATAGCATCTCTTGTTTTCTTTTTCTTGTTGTTACCCTACAATTTGTCACTGCATCATCGGTGACCATCTTTGTTGTTGTTGTATATATTTCTATTATAACAGCTGTTTTTCTTTTGCACGTCAATTGAAAATATGAGCTATTTTTTTATTGAAAAGGTTTTAAACTCTTTCTTTTCCAGAATAAGTATTTCTTATTTTTCTCCAATTCTTACACTCTCAGAAATCGTACCCACGCACACACATGCTCACAACCCACGCATGGGCAGTGCACACCATGTAACAGACAGCCAGGAAAATACAAATGGGAATAACTGATGGCTCTCTCATCCTGAGATTGTTTTTGCACACAAAAGACGATTTATTGCGGCCGTTAATAACCTCCTTAAAAAATGTTAAATATGCTACGAGCTAAAGAATTGTTTTAATAATTTAGATGCAAATAAACTAAAAGATTAAAGGATTATCACATACACAACACACGCATACACATTGAAAACACGTTCATGTTCACACAGGCATGAGAGAGCCACTCAATCAACACATGTGTTTTCTACAGTTTTATGAATGAGAGAGCTATATGTATATTGATTATATGCATTTATGAAGTCGCGGACCGCGTATCAAATAGACTTGCTGATGATTAGTTGGAAAAAAAATAACGGTTGCAACTAATTCTTAAAGTAGTTTCAATTTTGTTTGTCTATTATTATTTACTGTTACATTAAAGTGCCTGGAGAGTCTGTGCAATTAATTATTGTATATCTAGAATCTATTAACCGGTTGTCCATTATTGTACATCTCTTGGTGAGTAACCAACTTTTTCCACTCACTGCTATTTTATAACCGTTCTTATATGGATTCCATTAAAATCATTTATTACCAGGTTTTCAACTGGACCTGTAATATTTTAGTAGATTTATTACATCATTTTAGGAAAGTAAATACAATTTCAATGGTAGCAACCTATCGAAAACAGATAAAAAATAGTTTTTAAACATGCAAAACAAAACTGCCCTGTTGTCGATGATGATGCCCAAAGAATTCCGTCCATCCTATCTTATTTCTTCCACTACTTCTTCCTTCTATCTCACCTGGTGTAGTGCGTATTTATCTGTTTTCTTTCCACTCAGTTCTTATCTTGTTTCTCCTCTTTTCCTTTATTTACCATTATCTCTATCTCTCCTACTGGACATTTATTATCTCTTTTCATGGACATACTGCTAGCATAAATATAGCACCAAAATAAAATATTGAAGCAATATAATTAACACCAGCATGATTTGTTGTTTAGTACATCGTTAGTCTTGTTGTCATTGTTGTTGCATACACAGACTAGTCTCATACTACTAATACAACTACAATTCGTGTCACTTGCACTTGATAAACAGAATGTTTAAATCTATTTCAAGTTATTTACCTTGTATCTGCTACAAAGTATATTTTACTTTAGGATATACTTGTTAAGAAATTATTGCTTTTTAGAATTTTCTCAAATTAAAGTTTGCTCGATTGAATCAAGATTTTAAAAATGAAAATACCATTAAAAAAATGATTTATCTTTTGAAAATGTTTATTATAAATTACATAAAAGTTATTTATCAATCAAATCTGCTGTTCCACTGACATGTGTGTCAGTGAGTCAGATAGCGGTTGTAGCGATTCAAAAAAAAAGTACAGTAGAATGAATTGTTATTCTTGTTTACTTATTGTATCATCACTCTTTGGAGAACAATGAAATGTAGTTCTTGTTTAAGTTTTCCATTCCTTTTATGTATTATTTTTTTATTCTTTTAGTCTGCCTGCCTTCAAGAACATTTCGAATAGATTATTTTATAATAAGAATTATTACATGTATTATATATGAATATGCATTTTTTATGTCAATTAAAGATAGATGATTGAAGATGATTGGTTTGGAATTTTGATGAGTCTCTGTGCAAAACAAGTAAACGAACAAAGCATTGTTTTATGACTTTGAATTGCCGTACAAAAAGTCGCAAAAAAAAACGAACTTATTAGTCCCGTTTCAGTGTTCACCGCCCTACATAACAAAGAAGATTGATTTCATTATTTTATTTGTATTCTGCGCATTTAACACTAAAAACAAAATTAACAAAACTCAACATTTAAAAAAAACGACGAAACAAAATGGCCGTTAGCGCGTTCACGTTTCTTTCGTAAAAACAACAAGAACGTAAACAAGAATTGCTATGAAAAAAGTCACCATTCCGGAAATTGCCAAAGATAGTGCAACTTTTCCTTTGGCCTCTGATCCTTCCCAATTCATTTCAGAAGTCTTCAGAGACCAACAGGAGAAGAAAAGAGCCATCAGACCTGGTGAATTTAAAAAAAAATTCTGGTTCATAATTCGAAGCATAAGTTTGGTCGTGTACCTATATAATAATAATAATAATAATAATAATAATAATAATAATGATAAATGTAGCTAAGCTAATATATTTTAATTACAACTGTCCATAAATGTCAGTACCTAGCTATATTGTATTTAATCACCTCATTTATAACACCTGTAAAAGAGAATGTTCTGAAAATTAAATTTGAAACGTTTTTCGACTTCTCTGTTAATGTGGTTATAAAAAACGATTGCCAATCAATATAATAGTACCTACCGCACCGACATCGCTTAAAATCTAAAAAGGAATTGAAGCAAGCTTGTCGTGAAGCATTTTATTAAGCTTTTTGTAAAACCGTAGATGCGTGTACTAATTCACTTATTACGGTTTGCTGATCCTTAAATATTTAATTATGGGACCACAGCGTGTTATGCATGAGGAGACTTTTCCCGTGGTCGGCAAAAGTGGATCAGCCGAAAGACAACTCGGCTGTTTTCTGTTTTTATTTTTGTGGCAACGTCGTTTCCATTAGCAACGTGTTCCATCCACACACACGGCTATATTTAGAGGATGTATATAGCTGGCTTTTAGATTTTCATCAGCAAGCAGCACTATTACGATGAGTCATCAGCGCGCCTAATTTCTAGTGCATACCTACCTGGTAATAAAAGAAAAACCATACAAATGGTGTGAACTTGTGAACCGGTATCGGATCGGCTCACCGAATATCGGGTTTATGAGGAGAACAAAGGCCGAGACGCAGATGTAACTCCTCGGTCTCGATCTCGCAGCTCTCTGTAGGCCAAAGCTCGTGTGACCTCCGGCATTCCCGGGTGCCATGACAACCTGCATAGCTGACCGGAAGCACGAATCGCTACAGGTTGAAGTTCGTGGTCTTGGAAACCGTTAAGACCGACAGAAGCGATCCGAGATAGTTGGTGGATATAAACCGACTGCAAGTGGATTCTGAAATGATGTGTGGTTTTATGTAGCGATGATGCAGCTAATGTAATGTAATGTAATTATTGCGACGTGACATGGCGTGACGTGATGAGATGCGACTTCTTTAGATGTGACTCGCTGTTGTAATGGGACTACTTTACGTGACGGAGTGTAATGGAACTACTTTCCTGACTAGCTGTTGTAATGTATCGACGATGTAATGAAATGTGCGTGGAAGTGGAAATTTAATTTCTTTAACTACAAACATGAATGTCATAAATAAGCAGTTAAGCGGTGTTTCTCTTCTCGTGTATTTTATGTGTACGACGACGACGACGACGATGTTGGAGGTGGTGGTGGTTGTGGTGGTGGACGTGGACGTGGTGGTTGTGTTTGTGGCATGACGATGAATATGATGGAAGTGGTGATGATGATGACGATCACGATGTTGATGATAACGATTTTGAAAACAAAACCAAAAAAGCCAATGACAATTAAATAAATTCCATTCAACAATGGGGTTTATAGCTTTTGAAAAAAAGCAAAAGAGCAAAACTCCCCATGGAGCCAATTCAGCCAATGAACGACTGAACAACAACAGACTTCTCCATGCAGCCATGTAACAACGTATATAACAAGGCTCGTAAACAGGCAAACGTCCATTTTCGGTTTCCCTCAATTTTCTCTCTCTTTCGAGGTTAATTATTCTTGTCTATGTGTATCATCATCATCACCGCCGTTGTTGTTGTTGTTGTTGTCTGTAGTTTAAATACAATATCGCTCCGAAAAGAATTTAAAGTTCCATCCACGTGAAGAAGCGTCTCACAGCAACCGTTGCTAAAAAACAGTTGCTATGAGTGAACGATGAAGTGGCACTTCTTTTCGCGTGTGACAAAATCGCGAGCGTTCTTTCATCTGGAAGTAATTCGGTAGTTCGGTGTTTTAGTGTGTATTTGTACTTGTCACGTTGGCAGTTCGGTGTACACGTAAGTAGTTGCGTGCATTTGTAATTGCGCGTACAAAAAGTTAGGTGCATTGTACTTTTGAACACAGGTAGTTAGATGCATTTGTACTAATTGTTCTTCTCATCAAAAACCATCTTTCTTAACACCTCCGCCTATTTCCACCCATTTGTATGCTTCCATCCATAAATGTACGCTTCCACCCATATATGTCTCTTTCCACCCATATACGTCTGCATCCACCATTACAGTTACAAATAAAAAGTCACAAAATGTCCGCTTAAATAGTTGCGTGCTTCGTAATACCACTACTGTCGTGTCTTGGAAAGTTTAATGTTCTCTTTCTGTCTTTCTCTCTTTCTCTCTTTCTCTCTCTTTGAATATCTTTCTCTCTTTTCTACCTCATTTTCTTACGAACTGAATCCTATAAGCGCATGACATGAAATGATTAATCGAGTTTCCGGGCTGTTCCTGTCACTATGGAAACGTTTCGAGTCCGTCGGGGGTTTCTATAGCGTCTGCTGCTATGGCAACAACAATCGACAACGATGATGATGATGATGATGATGATGATGATGATGATGATGATGATGATGATGATGATGATGATGATGATGATGATGATAAGGATGATGATGAATTTAACCACAGGAATAGTTAAAAAACAATTATTATAGAGATCATTATCAGAACCTAACAACGGCTGGTGTCCGCAGAATCCATCCAATCCTAGAGTTTTATCCTATAAAAAATGTTGCTCTTTTTGTTGTGACTTTGCCGGAAACGGAAGTCGAACACGTCCCTTCCTGATGCGTTTGTCCTGAAAATCCAACCAAAGACATGACTTGCGGTGATGACGATGATGTCGACAACCGCCGCCACCACCACGACGACCACCACCACGACGACCACCACCATCACCATCATCACCACCATCATCATCATCACCATCATCATCACCACCACCATCACCTACATCACCATCATCACCATCACCACCATCACCATCACCATCATCATCGTCGTCATCACCATCATCATTATCATCATCATCACCATCACCATCACCATCATCATCATCATCATCACCACCACCATCACCACCACCATCACCATCATCATCACCACCACCATCACCATCACCATCACCATCATCATCGTCGTCTTCACCATCACCATCACCATCACCATCACCATCACCATCACCATCACCATCATCATCATCATCATCATCACTTAAGACATTTTGTCACGTGTTTAACCATGTGGCGATAAATAAATAACATCCGGTTTGTCATCTGGCAAAGAACAAAAAATAATGCGATAAACAAGAATACCTGTCTAAAAATAAACTCTATTATTGGCTGAATACGAGTGGAACGGATTCATCATCCGTCTGGAATAATAAAGCTTGTTTTGTTTCTATGTATGTTCTTTGTTTTTATTTAAATAAACAATTAAATTTAAATATAAGTATATTATTATTATTATACTTAGATCTTATTATAATCTTCTAATTTTGAAATTAATTGAAACGAAATGAGATATGGATTATATGGATGAGATGCATTAAAATTTTTATGTTTGTTTATGCAAAGAAACTTTTTTTTTGCTAAAAGTCCGTTGTTTGTTTACATTCGGAGGTGGAATCGATTTTTTGTCTTTCGAGAAGAAACAAAAAAATAGAAGATAAAGAAAAGGGAATTTACAGGACTGGAAACAAATTAATTTGATTGGTTGAAGGAAGTAGTAGGGTCGTAGGTGGTTTGTAGGCGGTGGATTGGAAGGAGTGAGAGAGTGAGAGAGAGAGAGAGAGAGAGAGAGAGGGAGGGAGAAAGAGAGAGAGAGAGAGAGGGAGAGGGAGAGGGAGAAAGAGAGAGAGAGAGAGAGAAAGAAATACTGAGAGAAAGACAGAGAAGGAGATGCTAATAGAAGTTGACAAATCTTGATTACGCGGAAGGTCTCAGAGGAAGGTGTATGTAATGCGGTTCTATGACTTCTTGGACTGCATTAATTCTATACTAATGTCTATACGGTAGATGGTGTTGACATGATGATGACGATGATGACGATGATGATGATGATGATGATGATGATGATGATGATGATGATGATGATGATGATGATGATGATGATGATGGTGATGACGACGACGACAATGATGATGGTGTTGACATGATGATCATGATGATGATGATGATGATGACGACGACGACGATGATGATGATGGTGTTGACATGATGATGTGAGGATGATGACGATGACGATGACGATACGATGTGGTTAAGAGTTAGTAGCACTTATGATGTCTTTTAATAGCACTGTTAATGCATCTAATGGATCCGCCGAATGGTTGATTATATTGACTTGATGCAATTCGTTGCAAAATGATTAAATGCCGGCTTCTCTCCACAAAACAATGCTATCTTGACCAGCCATGTTTTATCAGCTGTCTATCTTTCGATTAATGCTTATTAGTTGGGTCTCCAATAGTGACAAAAAAAAATTGCAAAATTTTTATTAGTTGATGAGGTGATGATGATGATGACAATAAAAATAATGACATTGACGATGACGATGACGATGATGATGCTGATTACAACTGTGATGAAGAATTAAAAGCGTAGAAACTTCTAGAATAATCCAAGTAAATCTGGTATAGCATTCATGATAACGATCTCGAGCAGATGTAAGCACTTTATTTGTTGCAGCTCAAATTCCAGGGATGTACAAGATGCTCGGTTTTATGGGAGCCATTTTATAACCACCTATCATGTCAAAATAGTCATAATCACAATCATCAACATCAACATCAACATCAACATCAACATCAACATCAACATCAACATCAACATCAACATCAACATCAACATCAACATCAACATCAACATCAACATCAACATCAACATCAACATCAACATCAACATCAACATCAACATCAACATCAACATCAACATCAACATCAACATCAACATCAACATCATCATCACCATCATCACCATCATCATCATCATCGTCACCACCACCACTACCATCATCACCACCACCACCACCATTGTCATCATCGTCATCACCACCACCACCATCATCATCCATTTTATCATCCATTATCTTAACATTGTTCTCAGGTGCACTCCTGTATCAAATTATACCGACGTTTTTTCACACTTGCTCTAGCACTCCCACCATCCTCGCCACCGCCACAACCATCCTCGCCGCCACCACAACCATCATCGCCGCCACCACAACCATCCTCGCCACCACCACAACCATCCTCGCCGCCGCCACAACCATCCTCACCGCCACCGCCACAACCATCCTCGCCGCCGCCACAACCATCCTCACCGCCACCGCCACAACCATCCTCGCCACCACCACAACCATCTTCGCCGCCGCCACAACCATCCTCGCCACCACCACAACCATCCTCGCCACCGCCACCACAACCATCCTCGCCGCCGCCACAACCATCCTCGCCACCACCACAACCATCTTCGCCGCCGCCACAACCATCCTCGCCACCACCACAACCATCCTCGCCGCCGCCACAACTATCCTCGCCACCACTCCCACCATCCTCGCCACCACCACAACCATCTTCGCCGCCGCCACAACCATCCTCGCCACCACCACAACCATCCTCGCCGCCGCCACAACTATCCTCGCCACCACTCCCACCAACCTCGCCGCCACCACAACCATCCTCGCCACCACCAGCACAATAATCCTCGCCACCATCTTATCCTTTCCACACCCCCTCATTCCGCGTCAAATAGTTTGCGTGAAATTAGAAAAAAAAGACGTGACGGTTCAATAATGGACGCCCTGGAGGTAAAGAAGTCTGTTATTATTTTTCAATGACTGCTCGAAAAGAAGAAGATGATGATGATGATGATGATGATGATGGTGATGATGATGATGATGATCATCATGAAATAAATTCGAAGCAAACCTTCAAATAGAATCTTTGGAGAACATCAAGCCCGAGTATCCTAGTTCATAACGATCGACATAAAAAACTGTAACTGTAATTTCAATTTAACAATTTTCCGACATTATAAGTTCTGGTCCAATAAGAAAGTTATCTAAATATTACTAAATAATATATTTAAATTATAATATAGTTACCATTAAATTATTATTATTGTTTTAAATTCAATTTGTATTAAATTAATTATTCTCTCGTTAATAATTTACATAACAGAAAAAATGAACTTCCGCTCTCTGCTGAAATGAATTCCACAAAGAAGTGAAACCAGACAAGCAGCCTCGTTGCGAGTTGGCGGGAAAAAAAGAGAGAGATAACGAAGAAAATAAAGAGAAAGAGAGAAAGAGAAAGAGAGAGAGAGAGAATTAGTTACACGTCATTTATAAAGCAAAAAACAAATATTTCTTTCAATTCACGCTTAATACTAAATGCTACTATGCCGATAGTGTTCTTTCAATACATCCCCATTTTCTCTCACTTTCTCTCCCTGTCTATCTCTCCTACTCTCTTTTTCTGTATATTTTTCCTTTTCTTTCGTTCGCATTCCTCAATACTCTGGGCTGGAAATTTCTCCATTAAAGACAGTTAATCCGAGTTAATCGTTGTACTGATAATATTATCAATTTCGTTGATGATCTTGTGCGATAAGAATGGTGGTGATGATGATGATGATGATGATGATGATGATGATGATGATGATGATGATGATGATGATGATGATGATGATGATGATGATGATGATGATGATGGTGATGATGATGATGATGATGATGATGACGACGACGATGATGACGACGACGACGACGACGACGACGATGATGATGATGATGATGGCAATGATGATGATGATGATGATGATGATGATGATGATGATGATGATGATGATGATGATGATGATGATGATGATGATGATGATGATGATGATGATGATGATGATGATGATGATGATGATGATGATGATGATGATGATGATGATGGCGATGATAATGGTGATGATGATGATGATGATGATGATGGCGATGATAATGCCGGTGATAATGATGATGGAAATGATAATGCCGGTGATGATGATGATAGCGATGATAATGATGAAGATTTTAGTAGCCTTCTTGAGAATGATAGAAAAGAAAAATAATTCTGAATTGAAGTAACGAGCAGTGATTTAATTTATTTTATGACCACCTAACGAACAGAAAAATATTATGATTTTAAATTCGGAAAGAAATATTTTATTTTCATCGCTAGGGGGTACAAACTAAAAAATCCATGCCTGTGTGTTTTGTGTTGCAACTCTGTATGTGTGTGTGTGTGTGCGTGTGTAACCTGGTCCTGAAGAATCAAAGAGACTGATGGTTGATTTTCTTCTGACCACGTACAAATCTATATGGCGCGACCCTCTGTCCCCCCTTTAATTTTACAAGCATGCACCAGGGTACTTCCTTTCTGTCACGTGGTTTCGAGAACGCTCGGTATCCGATGGGTACTGGAAGCATTTGACGGTCGTTCAGTGTATTTGCAAGTGCTTAGTCCATATTTGCATGCATTGTATGCACTTATATACAAATGCGTATATATATATATATATATATATATATATATATATATATATATATATATATATATATATATATATATATATATATATATATATATATATATATATATATATATATATGTATACACGCATAGTTGGATAGCCAGCTGCTTGTGTTGATGTGACATTGATGCGCGATAGGATCTAATTCAAAATTCGTCATTTTCTCAAGTGTTTTTAAATATTTTTCTTTATATATACTTATATATCACTGGATATACACGTAAGTTGGATTTTTCCTTGGCATGGGTTTGTTTCATTTAATTATTATCATATTCAATGTTTACTTTTAAATTATATCAACAGTTAAAAATTAAATAATATAATTATTATTTTTATTCATTTAATTGAATACTTTCTCATAAAAACTGTTTTAATACAATACACACAACAAGTAAGCAATCATTGTATAAATGATAAACGTACAATGTAGTATTCGTGTTGTTGATTCATTTGTAGGAGTATTCAGGACGGGTTGATGGTTGGGGTGGGGTATGCGGTATTGAATGGTTATAATTATTAAGATGAGTTAAAAAAAGAAAGAGAAAACTACTAAAGGTAGGTCGTTTTATAATCATTCAACATTTTTTCTGAAAATAACGGGGGGTGCGAGGGAGAAAGAGGAAGGTGATGGAAGAAACCTCTTTGTCGAAGCATTCTTACTCCAACTTTTTGTTTTAATAGACACTCCTTGTTGTTGAACTCTTTGACCTTTTCAACATTCAACCCCTCATCACTTGACCTCTTCAACATTTACCCCATATCAATTGACCTTTTCAACTCTCACCCCATCCCCTAGACTGACCCTGAGAGAGAAAGTGAGAAAGAAAGAGAGAGAGAGAAAAAGATAGAGAGAGAAAGAGAAAAAGAGAGAAGGAGAGAGAGATCAACAAAAGAATGCAAACATACAAGAAATGGATATGCTTCTGAAATAATATTTCACATTTATTTGTATTATTCATTAAAGGTTTATTTATCATTATATTATTATATTATTATATTATTATTTACACACGAAAAATGATTTTTTTCATATAATTTAATAATCTTCGGTCTCCAGTTGATGTTGCTGGAGAAGGGGAAAGGTTTTGTAATGCAATTTATGCGTGGTTGGGCTCGAATGAACATGAATATCTTTCTTCTCACTTCTTCTCTCTTTCTCTCTCTCTCTCTCTTTCTCTCTCTCTCTCTCTCTCTCTCTCTCTCTCTCTCTCTCTCTCTCTCTCTCTCTCTCTCTCTCTCTCTCTCTCTTAGTTTCCTCACATTTCTACAGTTTATAATTTTTTTCTTTTCATTCTTGTCATGCTAATGCGTGCATTCGAGCAACCGAAACTAATGGGAAAAGCCAATAAGAATGAATGGCGATGGAAGATAGAAAGAAAAAAAGAAAGAAAGAAAGAGAGAGAAAAATAAGACGAGAGAGAAAGAGAGAAATTTAGAGATGAAAACTAAATAGGGAAAGAGAGAGAGAGAGACAAAAAAATACAATGACAAAACGATGGATTAAGTTATAGTTAATTTTTTGTCCCGTGTATCTCAAGCTGTCGCCTTTCATTTCAACACGTCGTTGGGTCTGACCAAGAACAGATGGCTGTTGTTATTGATAGTGATGTTATTGCTATCATCATCATCGTCGTCATCATCATCATCGTCATCGTTGTCATCATCGTCATCGTCGTCGTCAGTCGTCGTCGTCGTCGTCGTCGTCATCGTCGTCGTCATCATCATCATCATCATCATCATCATCATCATCATCATCATCATCATCATCATCATCATCATCATCATCATCATCATCATCATCATCATCATCATCATCATCATCATCATCATCATCATCATCATCATCATCATCATCATCATCATCATCATCAACAACCATTTGTCTCGTAGGTTCGATAGCAGTTTCCGCCTCTAGGAAAATGTTTTCGTTTCAATTATTCAAAATGTCCGTTCACGTTTCATAGGAGGAATTTCTTCTTCCCATTTCAAACCAGAATTTTTTCCGGCATGCACCGTAAATGCTTAAATGAATATAATAAAATATATATATGTATGTGCCTATCTGACGAGTCTGCACAATGAAAACTGATCAATAACATCATTAGTACCTAAGTGCGCACAAACTCCACCGCAGTCAGTTTCCACTTCCGCTACCGCCATTTTTTCGAAAAATTTCGCATCGCTTTTCCACATATATGTATATACAGTTTTTTTTTGATAAAATGTATTTGATTTTTTTGTTTATTTAGTTTTAAAAACGAAAGCGAAAAGGTTCCGGGGGTTTTTTCCCTTTTAAGATTTGTTTTCGTTTTTTCCTCTTCTTGAAATTTAATTCTTTTTTATGTGCCCATTAGGAAAGTTCGTCGCTGCTGTTGAAGTAAAATTTGGAAATAAACAAAAAGGTGGAAGGAAAGTCCGAACACGCAGAAGGGACATTTTTTATTGACTTCCGGTCATCTTTTGGTCATGCCACATCGCCATCATCATCATCATCATCATCATCATCATCATCATCATCATCATCATCATCATCATCATCATCATCATCAACATCTTCATCATCTTTCCATCCGACAACATCCAATGCAAACATGATATCAGGGCTTGGCTGTTCTCAATCTTCAAATCATCATCATCATCATCATCGTCATCGTCTTCTTCTTCATCATCATCTACGTTGGCATCATCAGCATCGTAAACAAAAGGGGTGCATCCGGTAGCTTCGTCTCGTGTTTAGCCAGCATCTATTCCCGCCACAAAGACCGTAAATAACGCGGAAGACAACAAAGATTAAAAAACGAAGACGCCAAAGAGAAACAAAACGAAAAAGAGAATTATCTTAACAGCATAAAAGTTTCAGTTTAAAGTAGAAAAAAACTGAAATACTAAAAAAGAAATGGCTTCGGCCCCAGCTCCCGAAACTGTGCCCAGTGGGGGTCCAAGTCACCCGACCCTCAGCCCCGAAGATGAATGTCTCCAGGACAGGCACTGGTATGCCTTTCTCTGTTCAAGTCTGATCACATTCTTCACCGGTTTGCTGCTCGTACTCAGTTGGCGAATTTTTTCTTGGCTGCTCTGCAACAAAGGTGGTCCTCCTGGAGAGTTGGAAGAGCAAGAGAAAAGTGAAGCAGCAGAAGTTGTTGTGGGGGCGGATGGAGTGCCTGAAGCGGAAGTTGGATGGGTGACCGAAGCTAAGGATTGGGCGGGAGAGCTCATTTCCGGTCAAACGACGACCGGAAGAATTCTGGTTGGTTGATCGGTTAATGAATTGGGTTGATGATGATCGTGATTATGGTGATTGTGGACGTGATGATGATGATGAGGAGGAGGATGATGAGGATGAGGATGATGATGATGGTGGTGATGATGATGATGATGATGATGGTGATGGTGGTGGTGATGGTGGTGGTGGTGATGATGATGATGACGGTGACAGTGATGATTATTAGATGATGATAATAATGATGATGGTGATGAAGATAATTGCAATAAAGGTAACAGCACTTTTATAGTTAACGCTAGGGATACTTTAAATTGTAATGATTAGGATGATCACGTGATTTGTCGCAGGTGGTTCTTGTCTTCCTCCTCAGCATCGCTTCTCTCATCATCTATTTTGTCGATACCACGTAAGTAATCGTTCGTTGTTCTGTTTCTCTCTCTCTCTCTCTCTCTCTCTCTCTCTCTCTTTCTCTCTCTCTATCAATCTCTCTCCTCTTTTCTTTTCTCATCTTGTTACCTTCATCTGTTTCTTGAAATGTACAACACACCGTGCAGAGAAGCGTAGAAACTTTCATCCATCCCTTAGCCAGCTAAAATATTCACACACTACCGTATAAATATTCATGCTCATCCTCATTGGTCCGTCGAGAACACAGTTATTTATAGTTTCGGGTTTCGCTTCAGGCCTTGGCAGAGCTGTTACGTGATATACAGACTCCCCTGGGGCCGTTAGCTTCTTCCCCCACTCCAGCTTTTCTGTGTATCCCATTTCTTTTTTTTTCGTCGCCATATAGTAATACTCGCACCTTCTCTCTCTCTCTCTCTCTCTTTCTCTCTTTCTCTCTCTCTCTCTCTCTCTCTCTCTCTCTCTCTCTCTCTCTCTCTCTCTCTCTCTCTCTCTCTCTCTCTCTCCCTCTCTCTCTCTCTCTCTCTCTCTCTCTCGCTATGCCCTCATTTTTAAAGTACGGCTCTCTTACTCCATTTCCTTCTTGTCACTCACGATGGAGCACTTCCGCCTGAACGTACATCCTCACTCACTCACCACGCAAATGCACACACAGATGACGGACGTTTTTTTGCACTCACACACACACACACACACACACATATATATACACACACACACACACATATATATACACACACACAAACAAACACTCACACGTACACTCACAAACACTTGCACATACACTCACACGTACACTTGTACGCGTAAAAACCCGTACGTCATTCGACACACACAGCGAATACATGGAGTGGCTTGCTCCGACCTCAACAACACAAGGAAATTAAGATCAATATTTTGGCCGTGGACTGGTTCACCATTCCTCTACTTCATTTTCTTTCTCTTTCCCTCTCTCTCTCTCTCTTTTTCTCCCTTTCTCTCCCTCTTTCTCTCCCTCTCTCTCTCTACTTATTTCCTTTTCTTTTTCTTCCTTGTATTTATAATCATCGCGTATGATGATATTGGACGTTCAATGCGGGTTTCTCCGCCGTGCTTTGAACGCGCGCGATCGTCGGAGACGGAAATTGCGTTTTCCATCCCTTATGCACGTGCGAAAGTATTACAAGTGCGTACACGTGCTGTCTTTTTCATAGATGAAATTGTTCATCGCCAGCTTGTCTGCTTAGATGCCCGCCCGGAAATGGTTGCCAATGACTACTGCCAAGGTACTTGGTGCGACGACCGCGTAGAGACCGGCGGCGGTCGGCGTTTGTGTGTCGTCGCCTCTCTTTCTTTCTCTGTTGCTCTGCTTAATAGAAATTAATTCTACAATTTTTCATGTGTGTGTATCTGTGTGTAAGTGATTTGTATCTACTTTATCATAAAGCCACTATCACCATTGTCATCGTCGTCATCATAATCGTCATCATCGTCATCTTCATCGTCATCGCCAGCGCCATCGCCAGCGCCATCGCCATCGCCATCGCCATCGCCATTACCATCACCATCACCATCACCATCACCACCACCATCATCATCATCATCATCATCATCACCACAGTCACGTGACATATCTCTATTACCGGTACTTTCTTACAGCGAGCGTGTGGAATCATGCGAGAAATGGGCTCAGAGTACGACTCAACAAGTCGATCTGGCGTTCAATATTTTCTTCATGATCTACTTCTTCATCAGGGTAGTTGTTGTTGTTGTTGTTGACGATGTTCTTGTTCTTGTTGATGTTGTTGTGGTTATGGATGTCGTTGTGGTATTAATTATTTCCTGTTTCGACTTCCGACTGCTACTCATATATATAGAATATATTCTATATATATATGCTGCTACTCTAGCTAAAAGTTCGAGATTAGAAGTTTAGACTATTAATAGTATAAATAGAAGATAAGAAGAGAGAAGGTAGAAGTGAGAGAGCGTTGAAAATAACCGTTACAGCCAACTGGGTTACAAGAAAAACCTTTTACATGCATGGCATAACCCTATCGAGCCCCTATAAAAGTTTTCCTAACTGATTTGAACCAATCACAAGCCTATATTTTGACGCAGCTTAACAAAAACAAATATTCAAATCATTTCTAAATAAACCAAACTAATTTTTCCTCTGAACGAAATGTGGGGGGGTTGAAAAAAATCGAAACATTGGATCGGTCGGGTCGTTTTCCCACTTCAAAAAGTAAAACTCAATCAATTGCGTGGCAATTTGAGTTGGAAAATGTATGAAATAATTACGTGATTTGTCTGATTAATTAATTAATTCAAGGTGCTACTTGAATTAAAAGTTTCCTGAAATTATTTAATTAATTGGATTTCACCGAAATTCACTTTTGTAGATAAAACAATATTGTTTGCTTA
Source organism: Erpobdella octoculata (assembly GCA_963978895.1). Lineage (NCBI taxonomy): Eukaryota > Metazoa > Annelida > Clitellata > Hirudinida > Erpobdellidae > Erpobdella > Erpobdella octoculata. Next base: position 28,565,083 of record OZ022245.1, read on the forward strand.
TAATTATTTATTTATTATTATTTATCTATAATTTGCTGTTTTGTATTTTAATCATTATAAAGTAAATGTTTACTATCTGATTCACCCTATTTCTGGACCCATTCCCCAGAACCCCCAAACTAGCTCTGATATTGGTATAACTGATTCTAATATCTACGGGTATAACTATTGATATATACCCTAGTATATGCTATATATACTAGTATATGTCAATGGATATAACAGACATTTTTGGAAGTATAGTTATTAGTTGTATAAATAAATGATTAAATGAAAGAATTAATAAATAAAAAAAAATAGTACATATTTTATTTAATAAATAATTACAATAAAAATAAATAAATATTAATAATTTCTATAACATCGTATTTTTCATCTTCTCCATCGTAATTTTTCTCCAGTTTGTGGCAGCCTCTGAAAAGCTTTCCTTCCTGGTAGAATTATATTCTCTCGTTGATTATTTCACAATTCCGCCATCTTTTGTAGCCATCTACCTCAATCGGAACTGGCTGGGTAAAAACTCATTCAAATCTCGTTTCAAAAAAAATTATTTAATTATTTATTTTAAAAATTACAAACATTTTAAATAATACAGCCAATTATTTGTTCATCATCGTCATCGTTAATTCAAGGGTTAGCATGTCAACGGTACCATGTCAATCATTTGTTGTTTTTGTTCCTGTTTTTATTTAGAATCTTTTTTTTCTATCCTAGTTTACTTTTTAAACAAAACACTCATTCAACTGTAATGCATAAAAATTGAAAACATACATTCTCACATACATAATAATAATAGGACTTCGATTCACAAGAGCATTACGGCTGATGACAATACCCGATGTACTCCAGTACTTGAACATTTTGAAGACGTCAAACAGTATCCGACTGTGTCAGCTGGTTTCCACCTTGATAAGCGTCTGGTTCACTGGAGCTGGTTTCGTTCACCCTGGTAGGAATCTGTAAAACTGTTCTTTCACTTTCGTTTTATAAAGTCGGTAATTTTTTTTAGTTCAGTACTGTCTAGGCCTTTTAATGTATTGCAGATATTCAGTGAAGCCACGCCTATTTTAGTACAAAAAAAACCCGTTTTTAATTTTTAAGGTTTTTTTTTGTTACTAATTTTAGGTTGAAAACTCTGGCGATCCTTTCAAAAACTTCGAAAACGCGCAAAACTTGACGTATTGGGACTGCGTCTATTTCACCCTGGTTACCATGTCAACGGTTGGCTATGGTGATCTCAGCTGTCAGACGGCGCTGGGCAGGCTTTTCATGGTTTTCTTCATTCTCGGAGCTTTGGTTGGTCGATAGCTCGTTTGATTGATTTGCAGATCTACTCTGCCATTGACCCGTTTGTTTGATTGATCGAATGTTCCTTTTATTGATTGGCTGTTAGTGGGGCACGAGAAGGGACTTTGGGGATTTTTTGACTAATTGAAAGGCTTGGCTATTGATTGAAACAAGAAAGATGTTGCTTTATAAAATAACGAAAAATAACCGACATTAATTACAAATTATTTAATATGAAAATAAACCAAACGATAAAAAAATTATATCTTGAATAAAATTTTTATCCAGGCTATGTTCGCCAGTTTCATTCCAGAAATAACGGACATATTGGGCAGCCGTAGCAAATATGGAGGATCGTTCAAAAAAGAACGAGGCAAAAGGTTAGTTGTTAGATATGATTCCCTGTGACGTTCCCAGACGATTTACTGCAAGGGTCGGTCGAGCAAGGCTGGCGGAAATTTTGTTAGATGGACACTAATGGTGGTGACGATGACGACGACGATGATGATAACGGTGATGATGATGACGGTGATGATGATGACGGTGATGGTGGTGATGATGATGGTTTGGGACAATTGGAAGAGGGCCATCGGAGCGTGGTACAATTGCATTAGTGGATGGCGATGAAAATTTGCTCTCCTTCTCTCACTAATTTTCTCTCTTGTTCCTTTTTTTGTCTTCCTTCTTTTCACTATATCCTTCTCTCTCTCTCTCTCTCTCTCTCTCTCTCTCTCTCTCTCTCTCTCTCTCTCTCTCCTCTCTCTCTCTCTCTCCTCTCTCTCTCTCTTTCTCTCTTTCTCTTTCTTTCTTTCTCTTTCTTTCTTTCTCTTTCCCTCCCTATCCATATCATGTATGTATGTATGTATGTATGTATGTATGTATGTATGTATGTATGTATGTATGTATGTATGTATGTATGTATGTATGTATGTATGTATGTATGTATGTATGTATGTATGTATGTATGTATGTATGTATGTATGTATGTATGTATGTATGTATGTATGTATGTATGTATGTATGTATGTATGTATGTATGTATGTATGTATGTATGTATGTATGTATGTATGTATGTATGTATGTATGTATGTATGTATGTATGTATGTATGTATGTATGTATGTATGTAATGTATGTATGTATGTATGTATGTATGTATGTATGTATGTATGTATGTATGTATGTATGTATGTATGTATGTATGTATGTATGTATGTATGTATGTATGTATGTATGTATGTATGTATGTATGTAGTATGTATGTATGTATGTATGTATGTATGTATGTATGTATGTATGTATGTATGTATGTATGTATGTATGTATGTATGT
>OZ022245.1:28567901-28825401 GCA_963978895.1 Erpobdella octoculata
TACTTTTGTTTTTAAATGAAAAATGCCCGCTTGGCGGAAATCAAATAAAAATTTTCATTGTTGATTTATTACATTGAATTTGAGTAAGAAAATAAAGTAAAATAATTTACTAGATACTAGATATCCGTGACAGCTTTCGCTGTGTACAATACAATAGGGATGTACAATTACATTTATTACAATATCGCCCCTAAAAATGGCCGAAAATAAATTAGTGACGATTGCAGCGCCAGCTAATGGCGTAACGGGAATTTTATATGTTGATGTATAAATTTAGTTATGTAATAAATGATGGTTATTTAATGAAATAAAAAAAGAACAAAACTGCTGAGGGATCCAACTGACCAATCACAGACTGCATGCACTTTGCTATTCGGTTGTTGTTCAATGAAATTATATAGAATCGCTTCTAATGCAAACAAATTGAAATAGTAAATCATTTCAGACACATAGTCCTGTGCGGCCACATCACATACGAATCCGTGTCCAATTTCATGTCCGATTTCCTGCACAAAGATCGAGAAGATGTCGACGTCGAGCTTGTAATAATGAACCGGTTAGTGCCTTTATTAGGTAACCTCGTAATACAGGTTATTCATTCACGTGACCTTGCGTGAACTCATAACAAAAAAGGTAGATAGGTAGATTTCCGTGATATCATAAAACCAGGTAAAAAAAGTTCTTTTTTGATAAAACATCTAAGAAAAAAATATTGATTAATTCGGTTGTGTTATTCATCTCAGGAAAGAACCGGATTTAGAGCTTGAGAGTTTATTCAAAAGGCACTTCACCCAGGTCAAATTCTTCCAAGGAACCGTCATGGACGCCAACGATCTGCATCGTGTCAACGTTAGGAAAAAACATTTGACAGAAAAAAAACTAAATATATAATTTCTTTTCAGATATTAAAAAAAAAACTTCATCGTATGCTATCCATCATTTTCGTTTGAATATTATATTTTTGTTTTTAATATTTTAAACTTTTTATAATTTTCATAATCGTTGTATATCGACTTTTATTTTTTACTAAACCACAAAAAGATCAAAGAGGCTGATGCTTGTCTGATTCTTGCCAACAAGTACTGCGAGGATCCTGACGCAGAAGATGCTGCCAACATTCTCAGAGTCATTTCAATAAAGAACTATCATGATGACATCAAAGTTATCATCCAGCTGCTACAGTATCACAACAAGGTATTGATTGATACAAATTTAAAATACGAAATTTTTAAACTAATATTTTACTTAGATAATAAAACATTTTTATACATCTACTAAATTTATTTAATAATAATTAACAAGTTCAGATGGCTGATGTTTCTAAACTAAAATATTCGTTTACAGTCTTACTTACTAAATATTCCAAGTTGGGATTGGAAGAGAGGCGATGATGCAGTCTGTCTGGCGGAGCTTAAACTCGGCTTTATAGCTCAGAGTTGTCTGGCCTGTGGATTTTCAACTCTGTTGGCGAATCTTTTCACCATGAGATCTTACAAACTTGTAAAAAAAATATTTTTTTTTAAATATTTTTTTTTTGGAAAATTTGTATTTGTATGTTTAATGTCAAACTCATTTTTTCCGAGAGAAAAAATATTGGTTTTTAGTATCACCATATTGATTTTCAAAAGATCAATCGGCTCTTTGAGCTGTCTGCTTGGCCTCTTCTTACGAGATTTTATCTGCGTGCATGCATCGATTCAAGTATTTCTTTGTCTATTCTATTTTTTTGTTGTTAGCTTTAATTGTATATATTTTATTTGCTCAAAAGTCACCGAACATGCCTCAGTGGCAGAACGATTACATGCGAGGCACGGGCATGGAGATGTACACTGATTATTTATCACCTGCTTTCCTGGGAATGACTTTTCCGGAGGCGTCCGAGTAAGCCTGTTATATTCGTTTCCCTTTCCCTCTCTTTTGTTTTTTTCCCATTTTTCTTTCTATCTTTTGTCTTTCTCTCATCATTTTTATTTAATTCACACAAAAATTCACACGCCATTCATTGTCAGTGTCAATTCATCGTTGCAATCCCGTTATTCGTTATTCGTGAAAAACTCCAACTTCTTGTTCAGGGTTTGTTTCCTCAAGCTCAAACTGATGCTGATAGCCGTGGTGGAGTTGAAAACCGAAGACGGAAAAGGAAGCAACATCAGGATCAATCCGGGTCCAAACGTCAAAATTACCTCATCGACACAAGGCTTTTTCTTTGCTGAGTCAGCTGATGATGTTAAGAGGTCAGATTGGTTTGCATTTCCTTAGTGAGGAAGGGCAGGGATATGGTTTATTTGAGACTTGATTGTTTTCTAAACGTTGGGTTATATCCAATGACAAAATACATCTTGATTGATGTAAATAATTAATGGGTTTTATTTTATTTTTTGTTTGTTACTGATTGGCAGGGCTTTATATTACTGCAAGTTCTGTCACACCGATCCAGTCGATATTATGGTTGTCAAGAAGTGCAAGTGCAAGCAACTTTCTATGGGTGAGTAGGTGGGTGGGTGGGTGGATGGATGGGTGGGTGGATGGATGGGAGGGTGGATGGGTGGGTGGGTGGATGGATGGGTATTTCCGATAACTATTGGGAAGGAGAGATGGATGAATGGATGGGGTAGGTGTATAGATGGATATTAATGGATAAAAAAATATATATATATATATGTAAAGTACACTTATTTCAGTAACCAATAAGAAAGCATCTTTCATTACGAGAGCCTCAGACAAGCACAGCATCACTGATTATGGCAAGTTTCTTTTTTTTTTGCTTTCATATTTTGCTTGCTTTCTATTGGTTCTCTCCATCATCAGATACATTTTTGTGTCCAAAAAAAAACAAGGAACCATATTCAGAAGTAAATGAATAAAATAATAATTTTAATAATAAGGAACCATGCTCATAATCCCTCTTAAGCTTTAACGTTCAAACTTAAGTCCGAATGATCCATAAAAACAAACAGCTCACTTCCCGTTCCAACGACTCGACGATGACAAAAGAGATGGAAAATCTCCCCAGCATCATGGCAGGAAACATGCAGGTCGCATGGGACGATCTCCATCCACGTTGGTATACGGTTATTCGTGGGAACGTGGGATTACGGTGATAACTTGCTTACGGCTGGTTGTTTTGGGTGGGGATTTGGTATGCAGATGGGTTGTAAATAAATAAATAAATAAATAAATAAATGTTCGAGTTTGTTAATTTGTGGGGGTATTATTGCATCAAACTAAGATTTGCCTTCTACTTTTCTTCAGTTCAAGCATCAGGCCACAGCAAACAGAAGATGGCTACACAAATAGAAAGTAGGTCACAGATATCATCATCATCACCATCATCATCATATTAATCACAATCATGACCATTTCATCATGGTCACAATGGTTCGTATAATGAAAAATTACTTTTAAAATTATATAAGAAATTGCTCCATCTGTTCACATTAGATTTTGCTGATGGTTTAATCGATTCTTATTGTTGTCTTGACATCGTTGATTGTGGTGGTGGTGGTGATGATGATGATGATTATGGTTGTTGTGTAGGAAATGAAGAAGACGACAGTGATGGTAGTGCTGGTAGTAGTAGTAGTAGTAGTAGTAGTAGTAGTAGTAGTAGTAGTAGTAGTAGTAGTAGTAGTAGTAGTAGTAGTAGTAGTAGTAGTAGTAGTAGTAGTAGTAGTAGTAGTAGTAGTAGTAGTAGTAGTAGTAGTAGTAGTAGTAGTAGTAGTAGTAGTAGTAGTAGTAGTAGTAGTAGTAGTAGTAGTAGTAGTAGTAGTAGTAGTAGTAGTAGTAGTAGTAGTAGTAGTAGTAGTAGTAGTAGTAGTAGTAGTAGTAGTAGTAGTAGTAGTAGTAGTAGTAGTAGTAGTAGTAGTAGTAGTAGTAGTAGTAGTAGTAGTAGTAGTAGTAGTAGTAGTAGTAGTAGTAGTAGTAGTAGTAGTAGTAGTAGTAGTAGTAGTAGTAGTAGTAGTAGTAGTAGTAGTAGTAGTAGTAGTAGTAGTAGTAGTAGTAGTAGTAGTAGTAGTAGTAGTAGTAGTAGTAGTAGTAGTAGTAGTAGTAGTAGTAGTAGTAGTAGTAGTAGTAGTAGTAGTAGTAGTAGTAGTAGTAGTAGTAGTAGTAGTAGTAGTAGTAGTAGTAGTAGTAGTAGTAGTAGTAGTAGTAGTAGTAGTAGTAGTAGTAGTAGTAGTAGTAGTAGTAGTAGTAGTAGTAGTAGTAGTAGTAGTAGTAGTAGTAGTAGTAGTAGTAGTAGTAGTAGTAGTAGTAGTAGTAGTAGTAGTAGTAGTAGTAGTAGTAGTAGTAGTAGTAGTAGCACTCATTGAGAAATGTACGGTTACATATTGCATGCCAACTTGCATCAATGGCAGAGGCAGTTATAATTGGCCCCACGAGGAATATTGATAGGAAAATCTCCAATAAATATAGAAGCATGCAATGTAATGATAGCTGTGGCAATGAAAGTAATGATGATGATGAGGTTATGTATTAATGATAGAAGTGGTAATGATGACATCACATTGTGGTAGTTGTCATGACGACGATGATTGCCATCCAGGTTCAGCCAGTTACGAGGCCACGCTAACACGATTGACCATTCACTGCTCAGCGCCCTTGGAAACGGTGTCGTTGGCAACAGCCTCAGCCTTGACCTCGGCGATCACGTGTCCCAAGACCCTCGGAGGTTTGATTCGACGGGGATGTTTCACTGGTGTCCTGCCCAGGTCATGTCAGCTTGTATCATTGTAAGTGTATCATCTGTGATGATTTCAGACTGTTTTCATTTAGTACCGCTCCCAAAGTTTTTTGTATTTACAGAGTTGTAGCTTGGTATTTGTAGATTTCTGGTCATGATTTGTAGATTTGTGGTTTTGTTCTTGTAAATATATAGGTTTGTATTTGTAGATATGTGGGTTTGTATTTGTAGATATGTGGTTTTATATTTTGTAGATTTGTCTTTCATCCTTTTTGTTGGTTTTGAAATCGACTAGACCTCGACATCAAAATGATTTATATGACCTACTTAGGACTTAGCAGACCGAAATTGTAAAAAAAATAACTAGGCTAATAAAAATCAATGTCATTTGTCATTTTTAAAGTTTTGATGTATAATTTATACTCTTAAATATTTCACAACTGGCCATATAATTTTTTTCTTTTTTTTCAAATATTTTATTTATTGATCACAACTTCCAAATAACGACAGACGAGGGAGCAAGCTGCCATGACAGTAATGAGTAATCACGTGGTCGTTTGCCTGTTTGCCGATGCCCACTCAGCTGTGATTGGTCTGCGTAACCTTATCATGCCGCTGAGGGCCAGCAATTTCGAGGAAGAAGATCTGAAGCATGTTGTTCTCGTTGGAGACAAGGAGTACGTGAAGAAAGAGTGGAAAAATATTTGTAACTTTCCAAAGATTTCCATCCTCGGGGTAGGTTTCTCGCTCTTTCGATTTCAAGGAGATCATCATCATCTGAAAACTATTTATTTTCATCTCAAATCTTCGTTTTTAAAATATCTTCTGCGCAGGGCTCGCCTCTCAACCGAGCCAACTTACGAGCAGTTCACATCAACATGTGTGACATGTGCATCATTCTATCAGCTCGCAACTCGACGGGGGAAGACAGCAACCTGGTAGACAAAGAAGCCATCCTCTGCTCGCTCAACATCAAGGCCATGACCTTTGACGACACAGTTGGCTTACTGGCGTGTCAGCAGTCGCAGCAGCTTCAGCAGATTACAGCCACAACGACATCTGGTTAGTTGTCCTTCATTTATTTTAAGCTTAAGTCGTTGCCTTAATGTCGAAAATTAGATTCACTGACCATCATCAGCCAGCTATCTTCAAGACCAGCTTGAGATCCAAGTTTCAGGGCTCCATCAACGGTTCTGGGAATTTTCTCCAACTCTCCCGTCTCCTAACTTCGAGCCAAAAATATTCTTTACCCTTTTTTTGTGGCGCAGCACTATTAAATCAACTCATATTATTTGAATCATAGGTTTCCTTCCTGGGGATGTAGGTTCGCTTCCAAGTGATGTCAAACCAGTGAAGAGAGGAGTAACTTCTGGTAATGACATTCCCATGATCACCGAATTAGGTAAGCCAGCCAGCCAGCTGTAATTAGATTTTAAAGCATCTAGGTCACTCTAGGTATATTTAACTCACATGTTTAAAAAAAAGTTGTTTTCTTTTATAAGTATTATTGTGAAAGATAATAAAATATATTTGATAATTAATAAAGAAAAACAGAGGATTTACCAGTAAATTTCTTTCTATTTACTTTTAATGCGCTGTAGTAGGTTACATGTCCTATCGTAGACGTTCCTGATGTTTGGGTCACATTAGTTCAAATGTTGTCACAGTTGAGCTGCGCTGCGTCACAACACAAGTGTGACGTGATGTTTACTCTTTTGTTTTTTTTTTAATTTAACAAAAAGGAAACGATGCCAATGTTCAATTCCTCGATCAAGACGACGACGACGATCCAGACACTGAACTTTACATGACACAACCTTTTGCTTGCGGAACCGCTTTTGCCGTCAGCGTCCTCGACTCTCTCATGAGCACCGTAAGTTACGACGATGGCGATGATTATGATGATGGTGATGATGATGATGATGATGATTATGATGACGATAGTGATGATGACAACGATGGCGATCACGATGACGATTTTAGTATTGGTTGTGGTTATGATCATAGTATCATACTTCGTATTAATAATACAACATTAGTTAATTAATACTAGTAGTACTACATTATTTAATCAATATAAATAATACAGCATTAATTAATTAATACACAACTGTGTTGAGGATGCTGAATGTCATCATTCGTTTATATAAACTTTTGGTTATGTCGATGCTTCTAGGTTGGCATTTTATTTTTCAAAAGGGTTGTCTTCATTTCAGACCTACTTCAATGACAATGCTCTTACACTGATCAGAACTCTCATAACTGGGGGAGCGACTCCAGAATTGGAGCAAATCCTTGCAGAGGGTGTGGGAATGAGGGGTGGGTATTGCACTCCCCAGACTCTCGAGAGCAGAAACAGGTGCAGAGTAGCCCAACTACCCTTGTATGAAGGAGTGCTTTCTCAGTTTGGGGTAAAGTTTTGTGCTTTTCAGTTATAAAAGATTTCCTTTCTTCAAAATTCAAGTCTAATTCTTTCAAGTGATCAGCATTCCTTTTTGTTTTTTTTTCTTCAATTCTTCACTTGCCCATAACTCACACATTCAGGACGGACAAACCTACGGAGAACTGTTCGCCCACGCACTGAGGACCTATGGCATCCTCTGCATTGGCCTTTATCGGTTCCGTGATTCGACCATGACAGTTACGGAAAACCCCTCAGCAAAACGATTCGTCATCACAAACCCACCCGACGACATGATGCTCATGTCATCTGATAAAGTGAGTGCCAAATAGTGATGTTGTTTGATAATTAAACAACAATTGGTCATAAATATTCATGATGTGGTAATTGTGGTACTATATAATAATAATACAACTCATTTAAAATGGCTGATCTATGAACGTATGTTTACTTTTCCGGTCTGCCGGTCTTGCATCCTCATTCCTATCATTTTCTCAGGTGTACTGTTTGAGGCCGTTTAAAATAGTGGAAAGAAAGCAGACGACGAGAAAGAAGAAGAAACGTCACGAAACTAAAGGCAGAAACCCTCAGCTTCCCGAGTGATTTTGTTACGTATGAAAATATCAGCTGAATGTTTCCATTATTGTTATTATTTATTTTGTTATTTTTTATAATATTAGTTTACTGCTAATACATATTTGCTGTAAACGATTTTATCGTTGGAGTTGCCCGTTGCCCTACTTTTTTTAGGTAAATAGAAAATTTTGAATCATAATACTCAATCGCTCGACAGGCGTGTGTTGGTATTTCAAGTCATTCCCTAGGTGTCCCACTTAATTTTAGGTGATTCAACAGAGTTTATCTCAAATAATATGTTTTTATAGTTTGGTTTAATTTAAACTTATTTCAATAACTAATGAGTATATCTAAGTTTGCACAAGTTGATATCTTTCATGATTTTATCAAGTTTTCAAACGTTCGCCAGGTGTCTTCGTGACGAAATTAGTCGCCATGATATGCGCTCGCGTTATGTTTTGTATCATTCTATCTTGGTTTTTTTCTATTTTTGTTAATAATAATAATTATTATTTATATATAAAATATAATTTATTATGATAATTTATTGTTTTAATGACTCAGGCAGTTTTGTGTAGATCAGTGCTTTTTTGACAATCACGTATTTTACCAGTATTCATTTTTTAGCCTGGTGAGTCAGTTTTTTTATGTGCTCGTTTTCAGGGGCCCGGGCAAAGATTCAGCTGGTCAATTTACTTTAACCTTATCCCTAACCCCCTTCCCTCCATCATACCAATGGGGACATGGGTCTGTTGGGCCTCACAGTAGAAGAATTTTAACTTTCTGACATTATCTGTCTTTCTGCTTTTGTACATAAATTTCTTGTTTTCATTTTTACATTTTTTGCGATTTCAACATAATATCATACTTGAAGATTGTCTGAGATTGAGCGAGTCATGTCCTCTGAGATTTAGGCATGTTTGTGTGTGCGTGAGAGTATGCATTTTGTATTGCCCATTGTTTGTCTCCGTGCATGTGTGTGTGTGTCGGTGTACGCGAACGAGTTTTTCATCTTGCATTTTTCTTTTTGGATTTCAACTCTAGCAATACAAAGAAGAATACGTGTTAGTATTTTTTACGATCGCATCATGTTGCGTGCAGATTGATTCATCTTGCGCGGTCTTGCATTTTATTCATTCTTATTCAACTTCTCTGCTTAATTACTTACTTTTTTTTTCATTTATTAAATTCAACGGCGCAATAATCCAATACATTATTTATTTATCTATACACACATCTGTGTGCGTATGTGTGTGACAGACGTACAGCATTCACATTGTTTAACCAGCCATACTCCTAGAAAAGCATTATCTCTCAGTTTATACTGGATAGCACGCATATACGAAATCTTTTTTGAAACAGGATGGATGGAATAAGATTATAAAATCAGAACTTCTTATACAATACAAAGCAGATTATTCAAATGAAGTCTACAAATTTCTTTCATTACAAAAACTGAACGGCAAACCTGCTGACGCACAACGACGGCAAATTCGTGTGATAAAAAAATCACACAGCTTTCTTCACGATGAAAAAGAAACTGGTATTTATTTCATCGGAGTTAACTTTTACACGATCTGACGACGAACTTTTTTTTCTTATCGCAATAATACGCTTGACCATTGAACTCTTTTTCTCATCCCTTTATCGTAGCCTGGTGACGTGTTTATTGGTATCTTTTTTTTTTTTATTAATTACTTATCTTCGGGTTTTTCTTCTTTCGTGTATACATCGTAGGCTCAATTTGCGGCGTTCTGATTTTACCTTTTCATGCAAAAATAACGTAAAAGTTCAACATTTCATACTGGAGTTTTTTTTCAATGTAGATTTTTAATAATTTAATCAAATTATTAATTTATTCGAATTTATCGTAATAAATTGCTTATTAATCTACAATTACAAACAAATAAAATCAAACAAATTTACACACAAACAAACAGTATTTTAATACTACTCAAACTCTCACAAAGCTTAAAATATCAACAAGAATACTGGAACAGGAGAGAACCTTAATAACCAGCATACTCCGGCATTCAAAACCCCTTGTTCCTCCGAATAAAGAGATCCACGAGGCCAGATTTAAAGAACGACAGTGCCAGATAAAATGTAGAAGTACTAAATGCTGAAAGTTAGTAAATTATCCTTTAACAATGCATAAAGCCTAGAGAGGTTGAAATAATTTTAAAAGCTCTTCAAAGACGATTGAATAAATATAAATAAACAACGAACGAGCCAAAAACCCCGTGATGACGTCGACTGCAATATTATTATGCAAGAAGGTTTATTGGCCTTCGTGAAAAGGTCATGTTTTATTTTTTTTTACTATCTGCAATCATTGTATGGAGTACAATACGTCAAAATTAATTATAAAGCGGAAGAAACAGCGAGCGCGAGTCAAATTCGAGCGAGTTTTTCTGTGAAGAAGATAAGATTAATGTAGTTGCAGAAAAAAAGTCTAATTAAACGCACGCAACGTTGAAAACAAAAAACACATGCAAACACACGTAAAAAGAACAAAATCATGTAATAACAACATACTACTAACGTTTCAGATTTTTCGTGTTCAGATCAGGTGTGTTTTTTTCCTCTCTGTCACTTACCTTCTAGAAAAAAGGATCTAAAAACGTTGCAGGAAGGTAGTGCAGGTAAATTTTAGAAAGTTTAGTCAAATAACATGGCAAGTCCTGGTGACAGGGACAGATCGTTAAAAACTCAAACTTCATCAAAATCTTCTAAATAATCAGCAGCTGCTAATCTGCTCTTGCTCCCAATGGTGCTAACCACTGGAAGATCCTCTGCTTTTTTGTCGTCTGCAGAAAGGGGACTGTCCAATGTGATGGCACATATCGAGAGGTGAAGGTCACTTTCCTCGTAACCTTTGACTTCATTAAGTTGCATGGCTGGTGGGTCGATACGTATCCTGGTGGCATGAAGTGGAGTGACATCTGGTGAATAATTTAAAACAAAATTATTTTACCGTTAAATGTATCGCCAGTATAATTTTAGATGATCTGTCATCATTTTAATTCGATAACTTAGGAATTCTTTGTTTTTGTTAGATTAACTTTTAAATGACAAACCGCTGTGGATCGGCAAGCAGAGTTCAGAGTCCGAGTTTGATACAAGTTCAGAGTCCTGTTAAAAAAAGTTCAAAAAAATTATTTAAAAAAAAAACTCCACAATTAAAATTATATAGAAGTTTACAAACGACTACCATGCTTGTGTTAGCCATGGAACTTCTTATAGAAACAGGCAGGACACTGCTGCTATCGCACCTGTCTTCTTCCTCGTCGACAGGTGAACTCAACACCTGTACGGATGACGACGTCACGTCCTCGTCCGCCAAGTGCTTTCTGCTGATTGTCCATTGTAAAAAAAAAAAACCATCAGAACATCGTCGACTTCCAAATAGAGAACACGCATATACGGAAACGCGTTAAATCGTAAGCAAATCGTAATGTAACGACGTAGGTACTTTGCAGCTTCTTTGCGTGAATGGCACACGCTAGGATCACTGGCGTCCCCGATGTCGCTGATTGGTTCGTCATCGTCGAAGCGATCGACAGCCGACGAGACGGAACGTGATTTCGTCTTCGAGGAGATCGAAGATGACGAGGAAGATGAAATGACGTCGTTCTCGCTGGTTGCCAAGGTAGCCTTCTTAGAAACATGTTGATGTTGTTGCTGTTGTTGTTGGACGGTTCTGATATCTTTTGATGAAAAGCGAAACAAAAACGATAATTTATATATTTATTTTGTTATTGCATAATTATCTTGAAAATTATAAGAAACATCAAGAATTAATAATTAAATAAATAAATAATTATCATTAAAATTTGAATACATGTAATTGCAATGTATAGATATGAAAGTTATATAAATCTAAACAAACCAGCAGGAGCATTATTAGCAGTGATCACACTCTCGCAAAACACGGACTGTAAAGTCACGTCCGACGTAAAAGTTGGCGGAACCTGTCGTGCCCTGTGCGGGAGGGTGGGGCCATTCAGGGCTTCGACCAATGACACTGCTTCGTAACCTTGTGGTACTCCGTCTTGACTCACTTGTGTAGCACCTTCTACGTCACCAGAACTTAGATCTCTCTGGAAAAAAAAAGAAAGCAAAGACACTGATTGGATAAAAAAAAAAGTGAAAATCTGTTGATTAATATGAGAGCTCTACTGCAGACTATATATATATCCTGTCCAACTAATGCATCTAACCTGTCAATCACAATAAAGTTCTACCTGTCTTGACATGTTGACTCCTCCTCTTACTGCCCCCGTTTTCCTTTTTTGGATTGCTCTGATTTGGAGCAGGGCACGAAACTTTGCCCTGCATATGGGGCAATTGTTTGCCTGGTAGCGAAGGTTGTCGGCGCATCCGTTGCACAGGCAGAGGTGACGGCACGGAAGAATTATGGTGTCGCGGGTCTCGCACATGCAGATGACGCATTCCGATCCGGTGTCTTCTATCTCGTCGTCCGGCTGGTTGTGTGGAAACACGATTTCAAGTTTTATGTTGTAGTAGTAGTAAAAAATATTCTTTATGAAGATAAACTTTAATATTAGATGATGTAATTAGATGTATTTCGAAATGATGACATTAGATGTTGTTAGACCATGACATTAGATGTTATTAGATCACGACAATAAATGTTATTAGATGATGACATCGAATATCATTTGCCTGATCTAAAATAACATATGTTACCTTTACAGACTCGGTATTTTTATTTTCAATGCCATATATTTCTTGTAGAAGATAGCACAGTCCATCAACCATCTGCTTTTGTTTCAAGGCTTTTATGGCGTAACTTCCTTCGGTCGTCTTGTCAACGATGGCAAATGTCATGTGCGAATGACCGGCATGTTCTGAGATAATAAAACATCGCGGTTATTTGTTTTAGTTTTTTTGGTTCGAGTTTAGTATTATATCGAAGAATTTGTTATCGCCATCACCTGCACGTGCTTTATCATTTTCATCATCACTGTCATCATTACCATCATAATCATCCTCATTCATAATAACAATCATAATCATCACCCACCTTCTTCCTCAACAACACATTGGATGACAATCGGGATGACTTCCTTGGAAAAATTGTACTGCCACTGAAATTCAAATGATTAATTTTCGTGTGACTTCACTGATGATGGTGACAATGACGACGATGATGACGATGATGATGATAACCTGGGATTCCGGATACTTGCTGGGATCAATAACGTGGGTGGGTTGGCAAAACACCTGGTTGATGCCTCTCTTGTAGTGGAAAGTTTCCGAGTTCATTTTGGCATCTTTCGGGGTGTACCTGTAGTTTTATCGCAGGTGATAAAGGTGACTGACTGACTATGACGATGATGACAACGACAAAGGTGATTATACGACTACAAGACGTACACTGCTTGTTTGTTGACTATTTCTTCTGTGGCAAAGTAATAAATTGTTATGGCACACTTGACGTCTGTGTCGAAGGTGAACTCAATGTTGTAAGACGAGGTCGTCGCCGCGGTTACGTTACCGCTCTGTGGCTCGTTTTCGCTGCTCGTTGAATCTTTCGTTCGATTTTCTTCGCTTTCTCTGCACGGAAAAAATACGTACAGAACAGATGATTAACTGGTAATAATAACAATAACGATAATAATAATAAAAATAATAATGATAATAATGATAATAATACAAATAATAATACATCAGAAGAAAAGAAAGAGTATTATAGTAAAATGAACAATGAAACACAATAGTAATATTAATAGCATAGAGCAATAACTTTTAAAATGATAAAACTAATGAATAAACTATAACTTGATTAATTTCAAAGAATCTTTTCGTATGTTTACGAGGCTTTTCAAGGTTTTGGTTGGTTCTCCAGGATGGGGAAAAGGGTGAGGGAACTAAAAGTAAATAGAAAATTAATAAAATTAAATATCTAAAATTTAATTTTTTTAAACTAAAATGCTCACAGTAATATGTCAAAAATAATTAAAAAAATAATAAAAAATACAACATGACTTACAAGTCAATTATTAATAAGAACATGACAGTCATAAAGAAAACTTCAAAAATAAATAAAAATTCAATCCAATTAATTTCTTTACGATTAAATTAGATACTGTTCAATCCACCAATCAGAGACTTGTGCCAATCTGAAACTTATAGTAACTGGAAATGAATACACAAAAAACCAACTGGTGATGGTTTGTTTCCAAGGAAGTTCAAATCCTCATTCTCCCCGAATAGATAAACGTCTGGTTTCATAGTTTCAAATCTCTCACCTCCCATGAAAAAATGGCTTCCAAAATAACATCCTGCAATAAAAAAAAATGTTTATAAAAAAAAATAAAATTGTTTCCATTGTGAATTTTTTTCAGAGGTTTGTACATCAATTATTACTTATTTTTTAAGCTATTCTGCTTCATAAGTAAACCAAGATTGTGAAATCGAAATTTGCTTAAAATAAAACCAACTTAATTTCTGATAACTCAATGAAAGATTAATCCCGGGAAAATAATGTTGCAGAAGAAACTCACTAATAAAAATAAGAATTTTTTCATTTATTATTTATTTTATATATAACTTTGTCATCCATGCCAACGAACTACTTTTTATTTACAACCAGCAACATATGCATTGCACGACCACTACAAAATAAATATTTAACGCAGAAAGTTACCAGATTTCGGTGGATATCTGTAAGCGTTTGTGCCAGTTTGTTCTGCTTCTGTGGTTCCATCACTAGGCCTACTCTGATCCAAACCCATTATAGAAAAAAATTTGAAAAATTTATTAAAATATTACAACACAACTTTATTGTGCCTTCCTTTTAACTGTTAACGACTACAAACAGCCGACAGTCGTCCCATCAATCAGCCATTCCAATGTTTTCTTTTTTATAATTATAATTCGTATGGAAAGCCTTCACAAAACTTCGGAGGGAAGGCCAGCCTAAGATTAACTTTAAAAAAAAGATCGTGAAATTATACAATAGTTATAATTAATATATAACTAATATTTTTAAACAAAAAATTAATTTTTCAAGTTTTATATAAAATGTAAGTCAATTTTCTTCAAGAGAACCAATAACCAATCCTTTCATCATAAATGTCGTATGCTCCTCCCTCTCATATGCACTAGTAGGCCTCTATTGATTGGGACGAGCAGGTACTTTTATAAAGGAGTGTTTTCAGGCGTTGCTTAAACATATAGGCGATTTTCTTATTTTAAGCTGTTGATACTTTAAAAACATTTAAAACGTATAGGCCTACATACCTACTACAGTAAGTAGTGTTAAGACATTTCATTCTGGAAGTTATTAATGGAAGAGAATAAAGGCCATGAATGAAGTATCACCTCTACCTTTACAAGCTCAGAAAAAAAGAAAAAATACAAAATTTCTATGTGAGTCATAGTTGGACATTATCTAATTTGCTTATTTTGTGATAATGAAAATAAAACTTTCTCTGAACCATTCATACACACATGTAGACAAAATTCAAACAAGTGAAGAAGATACCAAAAGCGACAACAATAATGATACGAAAAAACAAAGAATTCAGCTTCGCGCACATCGTCGCTCCAATAATAAAGTTCGCGAACGAACTTTCAGCGAATTCGATAACTACGAGCTCTTGGTCGAAATAGACTCATCACCAAGACGACCTGACTGGGTGTTCATCGAAGAAAAAGTAGAACCATCAGATAGCTACTTGGAACTGATGAAGGCGAATATGAACAAAGCAGATGTGATGAAAAGGAAGAGACTGAAACAAGAAAAAGAACATCGTTATGGCGATGGAAGCAGTGATGAAGAAGACTTTAATGCTAGTCAGAATAAAAGAGATGACAACTTTGTAGGATACAGTGACAGAGACAGCGATAAGCCATTTTGCGGCTTATTTCATTTTTGACAAAAGTTGTTCGATACGTACATTTCTACATTACAAAATGTTATTTTTTCAGTATTGTTTATAACTACTTAGTTTAAATTTATCAGTTGTCAAAATAAAACAAATAGATTTATGGTCAATATAATCAGTCTGTGTTCTCAGAAACCATTCAAGCACTGATTAACTGAAGCTCTTTAAATAAATTAAAAATATCTCTTACACGTGTACATTTTGATCAAAACAACAATTTAAAATAAAAATAAATTAACACAAAATTATTAAATAATAATTTTTTTAAAAGACGTTTTCACACAAGAAACTTTTGCAAAGTATTGAGCGGAGCGGTCAATTTGAGAATTATTTATATTTGAAGAGTAACACATTATTAACTATGCTCTCACCGCCTGTTCGATGTTTTGTTTACAAATTACGTCGCTGGGGCGACAATAAGGAAAACCTGTTCTGTAAGAATTGTAGGATTAGTCAAAAAAGTTTAAAATGGATGCTAAAAAAAGTAAATTTTTAATGTTTATTTTATTAATTGTGAAAATATTATTTGTTATTTAGCGATGATACAGAGAACTGTATTCTGCTAGCTAGCAACAACACAAATTAAAAAATGCAATTTATTAATTAGTTTACTATTCAGATATTTTAATTTATATCTGAATAGGGTAAAAGCGAACAAGTAGAGCCCCCGTCCGGAAATCAAATATAAACAAATTTTGGCTCCACCCCCAACATCTGAAGCTCCACCTACATTGATTTATTAATTGATTTATTATTTTTATTTTATTTATTATTTTATTTTTGTAAATTTAAATATTTTTAAATAAATTTTAAATATTTATTCACTATTTATTTCGAGATGAATTATTTAAATAAGGCTATTTGAAAATATGTGCTTTTTGTGCGAACAAGTACCGAGAACAAAACTGAAAGTTTTTTATTGAAAAAAATCGAACAAGTATAAAAAAGGAACAAGTATTGAAAAAAATCGAACAAGTATAAAAAAGGAACAAGTATTGAAAAAAATCGAACAAGTATAAAAAAGGAACAAGTATTAAAAATTAAACAGGGTAATAATGTCTAATAAGTTCCACGGCTTTCTGGAAGCAAAAGCTCATGTTAAACCAGTTGGGCAGAGTGTGATCCGTGCTGAGACCAAGCCACTTATTCAAAGTGACTTGGCTCACGTCATAGAAGGACCAGTACCAAATCTTCTTTAATTAATAATATTACTTACGTAAACTGATCATTTCATCAATAACTAACAGTTAAAAATTATTTAGATTAAAAATAAATCACTCTTACCGTTATAAGCTTTTTTAACGGTATATGGCTTTTGTCAAAAAAACTTCCATGTCTCAGGGACTTGCTTGCACGGCACACTTTACGCGTGCACCGCCAAATAGACCCGTCATCGACATTCTTCGGAGTCCTTTTCATCGGTCCTTGGCAGACGTGGCAACTTCTTTCTCTCGCCAACAGACCGTGCAGCATTGCCCAGTCAACAACTTCTGCATTTGTTTTTGACATTACCAGGTTAAAATCAAAAATATCCAAGTTCGAAAGATCCGGATACAGAACTAAAGCCATTTCACAAGACAAGGAATCACAAATAATAACCGACAAAATTCACGACTCAGTCCAAGAACAATCAACTATATATATACATACAAGCAGCTGAGCAATCGATATGCGCATCTCCCTCATCTACATCTGGCATCGGTCAATTCACATTAATGTGAGATCTGGCATAACCGACACGGCTGTTGATGAACGTCTCTTCCAGATTTTGCGAACTCTCCAGAAGTGGTTCACTTAATGAAGCATACCGGGAGACCGACATCTAGCATAACCGACACGGCTGTTGATGAACGTCTCAGTAAGATTTCGCGAACTCTCCAGAGGTGGTTCGCTCAATGAAGCATGCCAGCGCAGGGCCACGGGGAGACTGATATCTAGCATAACCGACATGGCTGTTTATGAACGACTCAGCAAGATTTCGCGAACTCTCCAGAGGTGGTTCGCTCAATGAAGCATGCCAGTGCAGGGCCGCCGGGAGACGCGTCATGGCTCTCGATGAACGTCTCATCCAAACCATTAATATCAAATTAAAAGTATAAATCTTTTGCACAGTGATCAATTCGTAAAAATTTGCAAAGTGCTATTTTTTTACTATTTAGTAGTTATACACCATATAAAGATGATATTATTAATAATTGTGATAATAGTTATATCTATGTAGGTGGAGCTTCATAATGTTGGAGGTGGAGCCAAAATTTGTTTATATTTGATTTCCGGACGGGGGCTCTACTTGTTCGCTTTTACCTCTGAATAGTAAACTAATTAATAAATTGCATTTTTTAATTTGTGTTGTTGCTAGCAGAATACAGTTCTCTGTATCATCGCTAAGTAACAAATAATATTTTCACAAAGGGTTGTCTCTGTTGAGTTTTTTGTCTCATGAGCTTACCAGGAGCTACTGGCCAGAAAACGACAGAGCCAAGTTCACAGAAAGAAGAAAAAGAGTATACAGTTTTTTTAACATTCCACGAGAACTGGAAAAGGTGATGCATGTTAATATTTTAGATATTTACTAATTATTAGTAACTAATAATACATTAAGTATTATTTAATATTATTTATATTATTAAGTATTATTTAATATTATTTATATTATTAAGTATTATTTAAAATTATTTATTTTTTAATTTATCATGATATCTTCTAAATTACACCACAGTTCATGTTGTATGGCTTCCTCCAGTGTCTGGATGCTTTTCTATACATTTTCACCATTCTTCCCTTGAGGTTCATTAAAACAATTCTGAAGGTTCTCTTAAACGTCTTCTACCGCACTAGGTATGTTATATTTGTATAGCTATAAAAACAATTTTTGTGCTAAAAAAGTTGATTGCTGTTTCTTAGGAATTTATATTTAGTTGCTTTATTTTTTTTATGTGAAAAATCTTAACCTGTTTTCAATAAAGCTGAAAGTTATTTTGAAGTTCATTTGATGGAAGTTTTATGGAAATTAAATTTAAGCCTAAATCCTCTTTTTACTCTTCTTCAATCACTTGCAACGAAATCCTGCTTACTCATTTAAAAACTCATTCACAAAAATCTGTTGTTTGCTTAGTCATTCACTCAGTCATTCAGTCACCAACAGGGTGACCAACTTCTCGATCCTGCGGAGATATGTGATCTTTTGAAAGTCGTCGTCCTGGTAACGACCTGCTTCCTCACCGACTATGTAGACGTGTCTATGATGTACCACGTCATCAGAGGTCAAACGGTCATCAAACTATACATATTCTTCAACATGCTTGACGTAAGTCGTTTGTTTTGTCGTGGCGTCTTTTTGTGACGGATGATTATTTTTTGTTTTTCATTATTTTATTACCTCTGGAAGTTGTTTTGCATTAGAATTTAATAAAGTTTATTAATTTATTGAATTAGTTTATTTTTAACTTGCTCAAAGCATTGAAAAAGCAAATGATTTTTATTTGATATTCCATCATTTTTATTATCACATTGAAACATGAAATTTAAAAAATAATTGCATTTATTTTCAAGAAATCTTTTTTTTCTTCGACATCGTTTTACATGACTCAGGTAGCCGACAAACTCTGCTCCTCCTTCGGTCAAGACATTCTCGACTCATTGTTTTGGACTGCGACGGAAAAAAGAGGAAGAAGAAGGGATCACATGGGTCTCATTCCACATCTCGTTTTCGGGATTGTTTACGTGTGTATGCTTTTTTACCGGTAGTAGAAGTGGTGGCAATATTAATAATAGTATGAGTAGTGATAATGGAGACTGTAAGGAAATGGAGTTACCTGTAGTTTACCAATTTTTGTTAATACTGGTGTACAAAATCGTTACGTTTCCTTGACGACTGATAATGCATCTAGTCATTCATACGATTCTTGTTCTCCTGCAAGCGAACACGCTCAACGTGGCTTTCAATTCACACAATAAAGCTCTTCTGACCATAATGATGTCAAACAACGTAAGTAGATTTTTGAGATTTTAAAATGATAAAATAATGTTTTTTTTTTTTTTTATTATTTACTGATAATTTAAATTTTTAAACTTAAAAAAACACAGTTTGTCGAATTGAAAGCGAGCGTTTTCAAGAAGTTTGAGAAGAGCAATTTGTTCCAGATGTCGTGCAGCGATGTCCGCGAGAGATTCCATCTCACGATTCTCTTGCTGGTTGTTGCCGTCAGGAATCTGGCTCAATTCAACTGGACTTTAGGTTTTTTTATTTCATTTTTTTGTTTATAATTTTTTTATTGAAATAAATTTAATTCAACTGGACTTTAGGTTGTTGATTTCAATTTTGTTTTTTTTTTGTTTTATTTATAATTTTTTTAAAAAATAACTACTTTTAAAATAATTTCTTGTTTTGTCTCATTTTATAACTGCGATTCGACTGGAGTTTAGTTGTTGTTTTAAATTATTTTGTTTTTAGTTTTTATTTTATTTTGTTTTATCAACTGAATGAAATATTTATTCCATGTTTAGTTATTTATTATTATTATTAACAATTTCTTTTTAGATAAATTTAATTTTAAAATAATTTCTTGTTTTTTTTATATTTTATGCAACTGCAAACGACAGAACATTTCTGGGTTCTCCTACCTGACATGTTCCTCGTTCTCGGCTGTGAATTTCTAGTCGATTGGGTCAAACATGCTTTCATCACCAAGTTCAATGACATTCCATTTGATGTATGGAAAAGTTTTCTTTTTTTATATTAAAATTAAAATGGAAACTTAAATAAAAATTTTTGTTTTGTTTTTGCTTGTGCTTGAGCTTGTTTGAGTTCTGTTGTTTAGGTTGTCTGTTTTACAGGTTACTTGTTTGTTTATTGAACACTTATTTATGCAAATAACATTACTTGTTGGCCACAACATAAATAGCTAATTAATTTATGAATATTGAGTAGGTTTATAGAGAGTACAGCGTCAGTTTGGCATACGACATGGTTGGCAGTCGACACAGAGATGTGAGTATCTAAGGTCATCATTATCATCATCATATTGTCATCATTATCACATTGTCATCATCATCATTATTATCATCACATTGTCGTTATTATCATTGTCATCATCGCCACCATTATCATCACATTTTCATTCTAATGGGTTTTCCCCATTATGTCATTATAATATTATATTTTCTGCCAAGGCCTTCTCTGACCACGTAGATGTTGTTTCACGAAGGATGGGGTTCATCCCTCTGCCTCTGGCTGTACTAATGGTCAGGGTAACCATGCATTTGATCCGCATCATGTCTTGGCTCGATGTGTTTCTTCTTGCCATTTTCTTCCTCTGGTTTGTTTCGGTTTTTTTCTGACGAACAAACGTTCAACTATTGTTAGCGTATTTTAGTTGATTAGTTTAAGTTTTATAAATTATAATTATAAAAAATTGTTTTTGATTCATCAAATTTGTATAAAAATTAAATTAATGTTTCTTTTTAATCGTTTTTTAAAATAAAATTTTGATTTCCAGTTTGTTGACACTCAAAATTTTGAACTGCATCATCTTACTCGGGGTTGCTCGCGATCTCATACAACAAAACAAAGACCAACTCAAACAACAGCAGCAACAACAACAGTCTAACGAGTTGTTTGGTGTTTTCAAGACCGCTTCCAAGGACGACCTTGACCTTCCGGTTGGTTGTTATGGCTTGCGATTTTTTCTAAGTAGCGTGTGGTGAAGTGCTGTTATCTTGTTAGTGTTTTTTTTTGTCATAGAACCATGAAAATAGTTGTTATGTATGTATACGGTAAGTCTGGTCTGCTTATTAACAATAGTTTTATCGCAAAACAGCATTGCTAGCTCAAACATTTAAATTTTGGAATAAAAAATACGTTTTCACACCCAGTTCACGATGGCTTCCACAGAAGAACAAGAACTTGTACTTGATCTTGCCTCTTTGCCAAAACGCAGTCAGAGTCTGATAGAATTTCCTGGTGAGAATAAAACGAAAGACGATCCTTCGCTCGCCGATTATTCCTCCAACGATACCGAAATGGACATCAGCGCTCTACTTCGCAAGTACTCTTTGAACTCTCCAGAAAGTTTACTTTTCAACAGCACCGTCAGCCTCAACTCTGTGATCGAAAACGAGATCATGGAACAAGACCTTGAGAAGTTCGGAAATCAGAAAGTGTCGTCGGATCCTGCAGCTGCTTCAAGTTCTGTCGGCAGTGCTGATGCAGCGTCAGGTGGTGGCAATGTCAACAGGTCTGTTTTGTAATTGTTATTTTTTTTAAGATGTTGAATTTTTTTATTTTTTTAGGAGTTATATAGTGATTTGTATCCGTCACGGTAACAATGTTTTGTAATTTTTATATATTTTTTTAGATTTTGAATCTTTTTTTATTATGAGTTATATAGTGATTTGTACCTTTCATAGCAACAACGCTTCCGATAGCAACTGCTGTCGAGACGACGATGGCGGATGCAGTGGAGACATGCTAGTTGCAGAAGTTGATGATTCCCTCGTGTCCCCAAGGAAACGGCGTAATACTGCAAACAGAAAGTCCGAGTCGTCTGATCAGCCGAAACTTTCAGAAGTGGATCGTTACACGATGTGCAGCAACAGGATCATTTGAGATTGCTACCTGTGCTAATATTTTGTTGTTTTCTTATTGCTAATATATATGTATATATATATATATATATATATATATATATATATATATTCCTGCTTGTCTGTTATTTGATGCTATATCGGTTTTGTGGTTTTTATGAATTGGCCTATTTCGTTAACCTTTATTGAAGCCAAAAAATGTGCACAAAAGCTTTAATCTTGTTATTTTAAAAGAATGAAGCTATTACTGGTTTTTTGGGATCTGGGTTTGTCGCTTGTTATCAAGGTGAGCTGGAGGTTTGACACCATTGGTTCGTTTATACACGTCGTCTTGTGACCCAGACGGTACAGTAAAGGAGATCTAACGAACATAAAATGAATAATATATAGAATGCAACACCTGTTCAACCCTAAACAGCTGTCCAATATTTTTATGAGGTGATTAAAATCATTAAAACTAGTTACATTTATTAATTGTTCGCCTACGAGTATCTGCATGCGTTTACCTACGGGAGATTTTGTTTTATTTTCTACTATAACATACCTAATTAAATCGTTAAAAGTTTTCTTGATCGCGAAGAACAAATTTAGATCCGTTTTATTAAGGAGTATTTATAGTCTTTGACGGTGAGTGCATTCGTGTATTCCATTTATTTTGGTCGATTGTGTACATTCCGGTATAAATTCGTTGTGGCCACACAAGGAATGAGGCATTAATTGATGAGTTATTTTCATCCAAAGGTTCGATATAAAATTGAGATTTATTTGTTTATATATGTTTTTTAAAGCTTGTGACTAACGAACGGTTTGCAGTCATATGTATTCTAATCCTAACTAATCTTAATAATATTAATATTTTATATTTAATGATGCTGTGTTGTACAAATTTCGGTAATCATGTAGAATAGTACCAGAAATTATTTTCGGTGTTTTTAATTATTTTTCCGTAATAATAATTATATATTTGTAATCACAATAATAACTCCAATTTAATGATCCAAGCAGTTTATTAATTTTTGATAATAAAATTTTCTCGGAAAACTCACGAAACGCGCAAGAGAACAGCAACAAAAACTATGAATAGCGAAGTCAAACAGAAATTACTACTTATAGCGCAGACAAGAAATACTTACAGCGCTTAAAAACAAATTATTAGCAAAAGTAACACAAAAAATAGTATTCACGCAGTCAAAATAACATTATTTAAAAAAAAAATGTAAGTTTATTTAAGTCCGAACTGTTCTTCATAGAATGTTAAACGCGATAGTTTTCAATTAAGGCATACAAATTAATTCATACTTTTTTTAAAATTAAGTCATTTTTTTAAAATTGTTTTATAAAAACTCGCACAATAAATTTATTTGACAACTAATTTATTTGACATTTCATTTCGCTTCGCCTTTAGTTAGTTTACTGTTTATGAACCTAGATTTTCCTACTACCTGGCGGTTTTCTGTCATTAACTTCTTCTTTAATTATATTTTCAATAAATTATTTGGATCATCCGATTGGTAATTTTATTCTGTTTCTAATTATATTAATTTTATATTAAAAAAATAATTAAAAACACCGAAAATAATTTCTGGTACTATTCTACATGATTACCCAAATTACAGTTAAATGTATTTATTAGAAATGCTAAATCATTTAATTAATTTTATTTCAAATTATATACAAATTTTGTGAAATCGTACACTTAGAACATGTATGATTACGTTGTATAATTAATTGGCTTTCTTGAAAATTTAAATTACCTCATATGATGTGAATTCTTGTAGATGTTTATATATATACAACTTTAAATTATTCAGCTTTTTATTTATCTAGTTCGGTATCTAACTCTAAATTTCAGTGAATAGAAACTATGAAATATGGGATGTGATAAACAGTAGATGTGTATGTGTAACTATTTCTAATGAGGTTCTAACTAGTTCTTCAAAAAATCGATTTTAGATTTTTCTATTATTATTTTCTTCAAAAATTAACTGACTTTTGTGTTTTTATTTACAGGATTTTACATACAGCACTTAAAAATGAGAATGACAACAAGCATAAAATCCATCCAGATGATAGCCTGCTTTACAGTCTGTCTCCTCTTCTTTGTTTCTGCAGACAATTCAAAGGATTTGAGTAACAAAGTTTCATCGGATGAGGATAGCTCAATTTTTTCTAACATCCAACCACAAGAAAGATTCAAGGTTGAAATCTTTTTGTTGTTTTTTTTTTTAATGATTGTGGTTGGAATAATTTGTTTTCAGTAGAACTAATATTATAATTTTTCGTTTAACAGATTGAAAAAGAAGCATTAAACTTTAACGATGGTTCCGATCGTTCGAAGGAGAAAAAGAGCTTGCTGGATGTCGATGTTGGATTCGTCCACGCCTTCGTCGCCTCTCTTTCGGTCATCATAGTCTCAGAACTCGGAGACAAAACGTTCTTCATAGCAGCAATCATGTCAATGAGACACTCGAGAACTACGGTGTTTGCCGGTGCAATTGCAGCTTTGGCTTTAATGACAGTTTTATCAGGTGAGTGCTAAGGCATGGATCGTGGTTTTGATTTAGAGGGACGTAGATCTGTTTTTTTGGCATCTGAATTTTGTTTTGCTAAGTCTCATTTATTGTTGAATAATACTTTTAAAATAAAATTGTATGGAATTATTTCTTTAATCAACTAAGCTCTTCTTGGTTATGCAACAACTATAATCCCAAGATGGTTCACCTATTATGTCTCGTGTGCACTGTTTGCAATTTTTGGAATCAAAATGTTGAAAGAAGGTAGGTTTCTTTTGTTCTGTATTGATTGAAAGAATGGTTATTATGTTGAAGCGATACATTTATTTATTCGTATTTGATTATTATTATTTGAAATTACAACAACCTTTTTAATATAATTAAGAGTTAATTTATCTAAATATGTTAATATTACTACTAATAAAAATTAAACACTCTGTTTACATCAGCCTACACTATGGATGCGAATGAAGCTCAAGAAGAGTACGAAGAAGTTCAAATCGAACTAAGAAAAAAAGAGGAAGAAGTTTGTAAAAAAAATTTCTTAGCGTCTTTGATTATGCGAGCGTCATCTCAATCGTTGGTGCTTGCTTGTTGATAGGTGGAGAAGCAAGGAATGATGGACCTGGAAGCCGGACTGACGAGAACGCGGCAAAGAAAATTCTTGTACTCGTTTTTTTCTCGAGTTTTTCTTCAGTCGTTCACTCTCACCTTCCTTGCAGAGTGGGGCGACCGATCTCAGATTGCCACCATCATCCTTGCTGCGAGAGATGTTTGTTCATTTTTTTTTCATTTGATAATATTTTTATCTATTTAGTTGCTGTTGATTTTTATTAAATAATTTTTCAATTAAAAAAATTCAGGAGGTGATCGGAGTCATTCTAGGCGGCATCATTGGCCACGCCTTCTGCACGACTCTCGCCGTGATTGGTGGACGATGCATAGCTCAGCACATCTCCATAAAATCAGGTTCTTTTCTTAAATTAGTTGATATTATTGGGTACCAGCAGATAACTTATTTTTACATTTTGTTTACTTTTATTCTTATGAAAGTATTTCAATGTAAGCCTATAATTCTACGTTAAAAATAACAATAAAATTGGTATATTAGAATTATTAACAATAACGATTCTTACCGTTACGTTTGCAGTTCACTTCATTGGCGGAATGGTTTTTCTCATATTTGCCCTATCAGCACTTTTCATCAGCCCGGAAGATCACTGATTGGCCGACCTAAGCTACACCCACCTACCTTCCAAAATATCTACTATTTGTCTATAGAGAATTTTTGTTTCCACCAATCAATTTTATAATCTATATTGCGGAAGAATAATTTATGCAGAATGTATTCTAATTTACATCTTTTCCATTGATATCGGGGTGTACAGATTGTGCATTTGTTGTACAGATTGTCAATAATCCGTTAAGCGTGTTTGTAAATATTTTGATGAAATTTTCAGCATGTATCAAGAAACTATGGACAGTTAGATTTTTTTTCTTTGTTGAGATGGTATAAACAACGTATCTCATTTTATCGTTAGAAAATGTTATCAAGTTGAGTCACACCACTATGAAACTTTAATGAGTGTGTGTATATATATATATATATATATATATATATATATATATATATATATATATACACAATCTGCTACAATTATACATTTTGTCTACAAAAAAAAAACAAAAATTCATTCGAAAATGTAAAGCATCATCATCATGTCGTTTTCATGTTTGCCAGCAAATAATCGAGAAATCAAATAAAAAAAAAGTCATGCTCAATGTTGTAAATTCATTCGAACGAATGTAGTCACACGGGTTGGGTGGGGGTTTCTTATTTTGTTAGAAGGCACTGCTCCATCTCTTGAACTATATTAGTAGAGAATGAGAAATACCCAGGTTTCAGGGTCTGCATCAAAAGTACCACTTTGTGCTCGTTTCTACATCACGATGGGTTTACGATATCGGAATCGATGTTTTTATATCCAAAGCACTTTTTGAGATGACCCAAAAGAGCCGTTTTCTTCTCTGACGAAAAGCCGCAGTGGGAACATTTTTTGAGTTGATAGCTCTTAGTGTGGATCAGCTTGTGTTCTTTCACGATGTCCGGCCGGGTGAAATGCTTTTCGCAGATGTTGCATTCAAACTTTTTGCCGCCGCCGTGGTTACACGTCACATGCCTGCGTCGGTTGTTGTGACTCGTGAACGTCTGTCGGCAGAGATGGCACGGAAAACGAGAGTGGCGATTCAGGACGTGATTTTCGTACGAATCGAATCCCTGCCACGTCTGAGAACAGCACTCGAATGTGCGTTCATCCACGTCTTCTTTAACTGCGACCTCGAAAATAGAGGATTTGACTAGAGAAGAGCTAGTTTCCAGAGATCCAGACCCTTCAAAGGCACTCGTGGGAAAAAATATATGTGTCTGAGCTGGAGTAGGACAATTACTATCAGCATCAACTTCAAAACTATTATCCTCGATCTTAACCAATGTTTCTGAGCTCTGATAGTCTGAAATGCCAGTTTCTGCTTTCACAGACAAAAAATTCGACAATTCACCACTGGTACCTAATCGGCTTGTATTTGCATTATTACCAATGGAACATTCCTGTAACAAAGCATTCGGTTGTTGACCAATGGTGTCGTCATTGTTGTGCCTCCGCCAATGTATTCTCAAATCTGCTTTGCGAGAAAAGGCCACGTGACATCTGTGGCACTTGAACGGTTTCAGTCCTGTGTGCAGCTTAGAGTGGCGCTTTAGATTTGACGAAAGAGTAAAGCACTGATCACACAAGCTGCAGGCGAACTTATCGTGTTGCTGCCTAACGTGGTTGTCGTAGTCTGCAAATCTTCGAAATACAGTCTGGCACGACTTACATTTCCATACCTTGAAAGGTCTGTTCGGAGGGGGGCGAGTGCTGTCAATATTATTGACCGTTGTAGTGAGTGATGTGTCTGCTTCAGTCGAGTAGTCGTAGGTTCGACTCAGATCTGTCACCAAGTTGACAGGAGACTCGTCCCCTTGACGACGATAGCAGGCGCTACTCGTGACATCCGGTTGGATGACTTTGTGAATTTTTAAGACCACTTGTTCGTTTGAGCCGTTTATTAATCCAATGCAGATGAGACCGTCTATTTCGATGTCGACGTTTTGAGGAAGGAACTTGCTGCAGAGGTGAATCAAAGACTCTTGCAGAAGTTCTGTTAACATTTTTTGATGTCCACGAAACATTCCGAAAAGTATAATATTACGAAATAATAATCAATTTTTAAAAATAATAATCAATCTGAAACTCAACACTCTAAACAAAATTACTTGGGAATTTTATTTACATCCAACGGTTTTGTACTTCATCTTCGTTCGCAAACAAAGAATATTCAGAAATTCTCATCAGTCTATTTGTTATTTAAAGAAGCTCAAAACAAATTATATTTATCTCATTTAGCCACTCCTACAGCTAAGTTGTACATTTTACGGATCACTTTTATAGGGCAAATAATTAGTTTGTTATTAACGTATCCACCTACATCCTTCAAGGAACCTCACTGCAGAACCGGATCTAAGAGCATCACTATCGATGTGATATCAGTGCAAATCGCTGAAATAAGGTAGAAGCATTGCATTATATATTAGAGCATATTATTGTCGGTTAGTATTTAATAGCCGATGCCCAATATGACTTGACGAATTTGCGTTATATTAAGCTTCCCAGCAGCGCAGACACTTGACTTTGTTAAAATATCATTATCGTTGTACTAAGTTGTGTGTCGTTGCATATCGTTATCAATGATCATGACGCTCGATTTCTCTAGTATTTTGTAGCAAATTATGAGAGAAAAAACAATTCAAAAGATCAGTCGTCATAAATTTCGGAAACAATTACCAAAGAACCAACAAGAATCGAACTGAACAATGTTGTCGACTCTCAACACCAATTTTATCGTATAAACGTTTCTATCTTCATTGTTATCAGATTCAAAAACAAAACAGCTCAACATTTTCAAAAAAATCATTCATATAATAATTAACAGCAAACTTCCTAAAATAAACTTCACCAGTCTGTCGTTAGAAATACTTCTCTAAACATACAAAAATTCATTAAACAAACAGCACATTTAATAATAATAAATAAAATCTTTAATTAACACAGTCAGTCAGTCTACAACGACGATGGACGAGACGATGTTAACTTGCTAATAATAATGATAACGAATTTATTTTAGTATTCAATAAAAGAAAAGAAAACATTTAAAATTTGCATGCATGCAGAATCTTTCCTGCTGTTGCTTAAAATAACCAAAAATAGACACGGAGTCGAGAACTGTTTCAGCGCGCTGTGGAAGTGTCAAGAAGTTGCTGTGCTACCAGGGCGTCGGTGAAGAGGGCGTGGTAATTGGGTAGCGGCACGTAAGCTGCCGTAATCACTTTCCCTGCGGTGGTAAAAATGAACCGGTTTTTACGAAGAAAAAAAAAACATAAGAAATAATAACACTAATTTGAAACATATACAGATATAAAATAATTTATCAAAACAGCAACTTCGACACATTTGAAAATACTCAAGAAGACTCACCTGCAAAGTACCTTCCATGCAGAGCATTTACAGCAGCTGCTGCCGTGGCGACGGTAGGACATTTGATGTAAACGTTTCCGTCAGTCGAGGACTTGTCGACGTAAACATGGACAACGCCGCCGTGATTTTTGCACTCTTCTATCACCTCGTCTCGTAACTCGGTCTCCCAGTTGTCGGACGTCTGCCTGCAAAATTAAGGGTCATTTAAGAAAATAAAATTATTTTGAGTTCTTTAAATGAAAATGGCAAATATTTAGAGCCGTCTTTTCATTAAATTTGAGAAACAAAAAGACATAATATGCACTGCTTACTTGGTGGGATCAAACATGTTAGACAGCATGAAACACTGAGTTGCGATCGGTGGAGCCGCTATAGACTGGGGAACGCTCAAAGCGCTTGCTGCGGCAGCCGGTAGTTGTAAACCAGTTCCTGTCGAGATTTATTCATTGTTATTAAAAAACTTATCATATTAGTTTTAGCTAATAATACAAAAATTATTAGGCAAAATAAATAGAATACAAAAAAAAGAAACTTTTAACAAACCCTCTGCCAGCTTGGCCATCAGCTGAAGTCGTCCGGTGGCACCGAGATTAAATCCAGCCCTTTCCATTTCGTCGGCATCGAATGTCAAGGTCTCCGTGGTCTTTTCTGTTACGAAGCCCACCTGGAAAATTATTTAGTTAGTTAATTAATGTAGATTTTAATCGGGAAACGTATTTCGTCCGTACTTAAATCAAACCGGCCATAAACGACGTGACTGGACTTCAGGTCATATCTGAAAGAGATTAGATTTCAATAAAGCCTAAATGTGATGTAGATATGTGTATAAACACTTTTTTTTTACCAACAGATATATTTTCTACCTAACAGCAGCCACCATGTATTCATTAATACGTTTATAAACACTATTGTTTATTGACAGACTTAAGTGGCATGCAAACCATGAAAGTAGAGCAGAAGTGAGAAAAAAACAACAAATAATTAAACCAGTAAAGATAAATATTCCACAAAATAATAAAAAAAATTACCTTAATGGATCTACCGGCCAATTCGAATCCGTTGAGTTGATCGAGAGCTTTTTTGGCATCCTCAATGGCAGAGAACTGAAAGAGAATAATTAATGATTGTTATTAACCAGCAAACAAAATAAAAACAAGCAGCAATGATAATAATTGAATCATTAATATTCATGAGTAATACCATCGCTATGTAATATTCATGAGAAATGGTAATTAGTAATTACAATGACTAACTGATCAGGATAAGATCTAAGAATTTAAATTCAATTAATTAATTAACAACTACAAATACTTATAATAAATCAAAAGCTTTGTATAATTAAAATGCTCCAAATAATATATTCACACTCACCGTTACAAATCCGTATCCTGCCGATTTTCCGGTGTTCAAGTCTTTCACGAGTTTCAGCTCGTGCAACTGAAAGTTTAAAAGAAAAATTGAATGTCTTTGTTTTAAGAAAGAATTTTCAGAAAACTGAAATAGAAACCCTAAAATGTTCTTCTACACACACACATACATCCAAACACACACACACACAGATCAGTCACTGACCTTTCCAAAAGGGTCAAATATTCCCTTCAGCATGCCCTCCGTGATATTCGGGTGAAGTGACCCCACATAGAGTCTACCCGGTCCTTCACTGGCAGGCTGTTTCGACGAAGATGTTAACATAAGCGACGCAGGCTGATTGGTACTGGCCTGCCGATTCCTTTCGGCATGTGCATTCTGGACGATGATCGGAACACCAAGAAGTCTCTGGCCGCTCAATCCGATAGCCAGTGGAACTGACTCGATGTCCTTAAACTCTATATAGGCAATGCCTTTTGACCGGTGTGATTTGTTGTCAAGGATCAGACGAACATCTTTAACCTGTGTCGGATTAAAGACTAAATATAAGCAATCCGTAATTTTTAAAAACTTAACTAAAATTTAATAACTTTTCATCAAAGAAAATCCCGAAGGTTACCAAATGACCAATTATAACAAAGACTACAATCTTAGTAGACAAATCAGAGCAAAAAGGATGTTGTGAAGAAAGCATCCTATTGGATAAGCAGTCTAGAGAGATTAGTTAGAAATAAAATAGAATATACGACGTACCTTTCCCACTGACGAGAAGAATTCTTCAAGATCTCTCGGTCGAATCCTGGCTGCGAGTTGCATGCAGAAGACCGTTCTCACATCTCTTTCTTCTGGAGTCAGATCTGGTTCCTGCTCCCTGATTGGTTTAACATAAAAAAAGTAAACTTAAATAAAGCATATACTAAAGCATCAAACAATTATATCAAAGCTGTTATAGATGAACCAATATAATAAAAATAATAACGAATAAACAGAGTTTTTAAGTAAAAGGTGGAACACTAGTAAGAAGCACAAGATTTTCAGTTTCAACTAATTTTACGAGCTAGAGAAAGCTCAAAATCTCTTCCATTCCAAGTCTTTACATTTTTCCCCTGCCAGAAAACACTATAATCAACAACTTAAATTATTAAATTAAATAAAAATTGTTTAAAATTAAAAAACCTTTTTCTGCCTCTCGAAGATGATCTTCTCCTTTTGTAATAGTCGTCTAACTTTGCAACGTTTCTACCTCTTTCTATTTCTTCTTTCTTTTTCCTTTCCTCTCTTTCTTTTTCCCTCTCCTTTTCTCTCCGCTCTCTTTCTTTTTCTCTTTCCTTTTCTCGTTCTTCCCTTTCTTTCTCGCGTTCCTCTCGGCTTTTGGAGGGCTTGTCGCGATCCTTTTCTCTGTCACCTCGATCCTTGTCCCGATCTTTTTCACGGTCTCTGTCGCCCCGATCTTTTTCTCGATCGCGATCCTTTTCGGAACGTTTGGCCTTCTTTTCCCTGCTGTGACTTCTTTAATAATTTCAAAAAAAAAACAAAATAAAAAAAATTAAAATAAATCATAAAAATTTGGTTTCTTATGTTTTTTTTTATTAAATGTAAAAAAATAATTACCTTCGCCTCTCTCTGCTTCTTTTCCTGAAATTGTAACAAGAAATATTAAAAAACCAGACAAAAAATTGTATAAGTATATACATTGATAGACATGAAAATGACATATCTAACACGTTACATACATGAATGAAAACAATTATTTTTAACTATTTTTTCTTTTCTCATGACAAAAAAAAAGAAAAATAAATCAATAAAAACGTCAAAAACATCTGGAAAATGTTCACAAATATATCTATCTATCTATATTCATGCCCTACCATAATTTACTACATTTGATATTTGAGGTTGGTGGAGAATGAAGGTGACGTACCTTCAGACGACCAGGAAACACAAATTGTGAGAGGTATATTATAAGATTAGGACAACTGAAATTGCCTAGCATGAGTCTTTTTTCGGCCTGTTTTATTGTTTGGACATTTCAAACTTTTAGTCATTGTACAAGTATATTTCTGCACATACATCACACACAACACATCAATCAATCGCGCAGCATGGCCAATCAACGACGACGATAATAATATAATAAACAAAAACAGTTTTTTGCTATGTTTGCGTGCGATAATAATCGGAAATTTCTACAGAAATTGGTTTTAACATAAATATTCGATATTAGTTCTTTGTTCTAACTGACCTTTTTTTCCTATCTTTGTCCTTGTCATTGTGATTTGATCTTTCACCTGGCTCCTTTTCCAGTTTCTGAAACAAAAAACAAAAACATGAATAATGATGAATAATACCCTAATATATTTTATTACGATAAACTATTCACAAGAAACTAGGTTAGTCTAATTACAATTACTGAATATAAACCACAATGTCTTTAAATATGATACTTTCTATTCTGGTTGAACCGCATAATGTGTTGTATAATACACTTACTACTATATAATGTTGTTTATTGTTTATGCACTGTATTACACTGAAGAGGGGCAGTTTTTCATTTTAAAAAAGTTTGTAATAATCAATAATTATATATGTAAATAAATTGTTTTGAAAAATGAAATCTTAAGTAATTTTAGTGAATCTTAGCTACATCCCTACTTTTTTAACTATAATAAACATAAAATTTCTACTAAACTACAACTTCCAACTCTTGCAAAAAGGCTAGCAGATGACACAAAGATTAGGTACATAGATCGGGATGATAGACTTGAATAAGAATACAAAAAACACGAGTATAGAAAAAGATCAAATGAGTTTGCTAATTATAAACGGTAGAAAATGGGAAAAGGTAAAACATAGAAAATTAGTAAAGCGATATTGGTTTATTTTTTGGCAGCACCAGAAAAGGTATTGCGGATCAGTTTCAAATTGAATTCAACACCATACCGATTTTTTAAACGTTTCTTCTAGCATAGCATCTATATCCAAATCCTCGGCCATTTTGAATTTTGATAATGTGAAACGCGTCGGAAAAATTATCAAAAACAAGCGTCTTCCATTACAAAGAACAAACTTTTAGAGTTAACATAGTTTTTCAAAACCAGTGATATAATTATATAAAATAGATTAAAATTTTTTCAATTTATTTTAGTTGTTTGAAAAAAGTTCACACGTTATAAATATAATTAGTAAATTTGTTTTGTTTTTTTTAATTAAAAAAATTTAATTATTATGTTTACAATAAAAAATGATTAATTTTTAATTGTTAGCAAAATTTAGTCTTTTAATAATTCTCTGATATGCTAGCGTTAGTGTTGCTACGCGTACTTTTCAGTTTCTAACATTGGTTTCTAAACAGGTAAACATTAAAAGTTAAACAGTTACGAGTTACGCATGCTACCGCGGCAGCTTTTCTGAATTTTATTACTGTGATAAATTATGTGCGGATTCTGTGCATGAAAATTCTGCTTAAAATGGAGCAGTATAAAATTTTGGGTAGAATAGGTGAAGGAGCACACGGAATTGTTTTCAAAGCAAAGCACATAGAAAGTGGTGACATGGTAGCTTTAAAAAAAGTGCCTCTAAAAAAACTAGATGAGGGCATTCCAAACACTGCTCTACGTGAAATAAAAGCACTTCAAGAAATTGAAGAGAACGAGCACATAGTAAAACTCCGCGAAGTTCTGCCACAGGGCATGGGATTTGTTTTGGTCTTTGAATATATGCTATCTGACCTTTCTGAAGTTATCAAAAACTACGAACAACCTTTAAACGAAGCCCAAATTAAAAGTTACATGGTCATGCTATTGAAAGGAGTTGCATTTTGCCACCAGAACAACATTATGCACAGAGACCTGAAACCTGCCAACCTACTCATAAGCTCCACTGGACTGCTAAAAATAGCTGATTTTGGTTTAGCAAGAGTGTTTCAAAACACAGATAATCGTCTCTACAGTCACCAGGTTGCCACAAGATGGTACCGGTCACCAGAGCTCCTTTATGGTGCCAGGAAGTATGACGAAGGAGTCGACCTGTGGGCAGTGGGTTGCATATTTGGAGAAATGCTTAACAACTCACCACTTTTTCCTGGCGAGACAGATATAGAGCAGATCTGCTGTGTCCTTAGAATCCTTGGCACTCCTACAGACGATGCTTGGCCTGGAAAATCTGAACTTCCAGATTACAACAAAATATCTTTTCCAGACTATCCACCAGTACCCTTTGAAGAAGTTCTTCCTGACGCTTCGGATAGTGCTCTGGATTTGTTGAAAAGGTTGCTGTTTATTTTTCAATTATTGCCAACAGTTTTTGGGTATTGATTTCTAAGTTTTTGCATTGTAGGGTGTATTTTTTTACATATTTTAGCTACATAAATGAATGTTCATATAAATTTTCAGGTTCCTTGTCTACTATTCTAAGATGAGACTACCGGCTAAAGAGGCCCTCCTACACGAATATTTCTTTCGAGAGCCACTTCCAGCACACCATTCTGAGCTTCCTATACCCGTACGAAAGCAGCAGAATAGCAATAGAATGCAGAACGAATTTGACGTTGAAGCACCTCTGTTAGTTCCAATGCCAGATTTTTATGTTGGTGAAGATTTTGAACAGAAATACTTCACTTTTGGTTGAGATATTCAAAGGTTTCGATGATGTGATGCGATTATTTGTAATATTTTTTAAATTCTTTAGAAAAATATATTCTGTTTTGATTTGATGAATTGTAATATAGTTTTTACATATTTTCTCTGTACATAGAAAAGGTGGATTTCCATTTTGTAACACACAGATTTGTTTTTGCTATGTTTACTATTATGTTCTCATAATAAAGTGTCAGATGCGGCTTGTTTTTATATTGACATTAAGAGTCAAATATGAATAGATGTAAGCTGTCTATCATAATGCCAGGCATAGGCAAGGCATTCTTTAGCTGCTTTGCCTGAAAATCTTTGAGAAGAACAATACTTAGTTGAACAATATTAGTCACTGGCTCTATGAAGGAAGTTTTTTTTGCATATTCTGTACATTTCGCTATTGGAGCTAAAAGTACAATTGTTGTTTGTTTGACGGATTGAAAGTTTATTTATTTTTTAATTTGATTTGAATCGGTGAAATAAAAGAGTGATAGAAACTGAAGTTTTGAAAGGCTTATCTATTATTCTTGAACGAATTAAAATGTTTGGTGGAGCAAAAGAATTAGTGGAGTTTGGGGTGAGACATTAGTGAAGTACAATTCAATTTTTTCAACGAATGTAGACATTTTATCAAAATCCATTTTTATGTTATCCTACACAGGTTCATTAGAAAAAATATTCTATTAGCGGTTTAGTTAGCTTATCTCAATAATAAACACCTTAAAGTAATTAAGTAGATATCATTCTTCATGCAACAGTTGATTATACAAATCTAAAGTTCATAAAAAAACTATTACTATTAAGGAGACAAAAATATTACTATTCCACCCAGGAAGTTGCCGAACAGCTGTCATCTGATTTCAGAAATCGCCTCGGAGTTGTTCCGGTTAGTCGCATTTCATGTGACAAATACAGTTGGAATAAGCAAATAAAGTTTTAAAATAAGATAAAAATTAGAGCCAATAATGTTTGTTTAAAAAAGGAGGAAGAAGAAGATCTTACAGATGCATTCAAGGCCAGACTAGGACTTTTGAAAAGTGATGAATTGTCACCAGCTTCTGAAATTCATGAAATTGTGGTCATGAATGACATTGAAAAAGATGCAACTTTGTCGAGGTTCAAATTTGAAAAATTTGTAGAGGAGTACTATAAGTTGAAGAACTTCAAATTCATCAAAGAACCGTTGAAAGAGCCTCTCTTGTCACACTTGTCTTCTGATAATAATGCTGGAACCTCAGATGAAACTCTTTTGAATCATGTATGTGATCACTTTTTAATAGTGCTTTTTATACTTAAATGAATGAACAGTTATATTTACCTGGTTTTATATTATATAGCCATTTTAGTGTTGTAAAGAAAACCCAGAATATTATTTATTTGGCAGAGTGCAGTAGTTATTTCTCATGCCATTAAGCATTTCTGCAAGGACATCCAGCCCAATGTCAACAAAAGATCACATCCAGAAGTTTTACTTTTTATTTAACTTGTTTATGTTTTTAATTGTATTATAGACAGCTGTTTATTTGGGTTATATATATACATTTTTGCACGTGACAGGGAAGCAGTGCCAATGTTTCGACATTAGTTTACAACAACTTGGAAGAGTTGAAAAAACCTGAGGTGTGCATTAGTTTTAGTAAACAGATATTTAATTTCTAAATTCTAATGTTATGATAGTTTTTGAAACTGTTTTTATACAAGAATAATTTCTCATATACTATAAATTACTTAAACATGTTACTTTTTTATTCTATGCAAGCACTTGAGTTTACATCAAATCTATTTAACGACTTTCATTTTAATTGCAACAATGATTAAAGGATCATATATATAGATATCAGTCTGGGAAATTATTTCTATTTTTCATTTGAAATGTAAAGCACAAAGAAGACAAGCAAAACAAAAGGGTTTCCATGATGAAATTATTCCAGTCAAAATCTTCAAAAAATGAAGAAAAAAAGAAAGTGACAACTTCCTTGTCTTCCTCTCTGGAAGCTCAGCTCGATTCAATTCCGTCCAACGAGTACGAAACTGCACAATTCATCGTTAGTTACGGCCTACTCAAGAAATCTCTCAGGTTTCGCTTAGTATTTCGCATCTATGTATTTATTCGGTATTACTGCTCCATTTATTATGAAGGCTGCCAACCAGCTGGCAGTTGCTTCAGCAGATCTAATCCATTGTGGAAGAATCAAACAATTATGCACTTTTATTTCTAGAGGATCAAACACTGCAATTTCTAGCATCATTATTATATTCTTATACTTTCCAAGTGTAACTCATTTTACTATTGTTTATTTGAATCTACTTCATACCATCAGTACAAGGCACATCTATAAAGCACTTCTTAAGTAACATTTGTTATCCACTGCGCTATATTAATTGTCGTTTTTACTTTTAATTACACTATACAAGTTTTTGCTTACTGATTCATTGATGGTCAATCTAAAAGCTGTGTTTGTGGTGAAAAAATTTGGTATGTGTTTTATAAAATACGAGTAGAAGTGTGATTTAAATTAAGAATTCTTCGAATGAAGAATATCGAAAAAATTATTTACCACAATATTTAAAAACAAACTTATCAAAATTATATATTGTTCTTAACTGTAATTAATAACTATTAATGACCAGGGATGAAATATTCTGTCAGCTATGCAGTCAAGTGACCAACAATCCATCCAATGAGAGCACGGCACAGGGCTGGGTCCTGCACCTTTTGTGTATCGGTTGTTTCATGCCCTCAAGTACGGTGAGGGCTGTGATTGTCTGAAGAATAATCTATTAGATATTAATAATATCTATATCCAATATCTAAGAATTTACTACTAGATATTTGTCAGTACTATCTTCATTCTTTATGTATATTTTATCAGCTACTCCGCTTCTACATCTCCTTCCTGAACAGTGTATCGGATGCGGAGAGTCAAGATTTTGCAAAAAAAACATTGATGTTACTTCACAGAACCAACTCTTTTGGACAGAGGTTTCATCCTCCCAATTCTCTTGAATTTCTGGTTAGGTTCTGTTCAATTTTCACTGCATATTTTCAAAACCTCCTCACATTTTTAATCTTTAAAGTGATAATAAATAATTTTCAGCTTTTCATATTTCTGGTATATTTATACCAGATGATTATGTATGATGACATAAATACTGCCATCTTAACTTCGACAAAAAAGCAGTAATATATCTTACCTATATTTTTGGTAGGCCATAAAGTCTCGAAAAAAGATCAAATTGCCTGTTTTGTTGGCAGACGGCTCTGTTGTCTCCGTCTCGGCAGATTCAGCTACCACGGCATCAGAAATATGCCACGAAATTTATAGAGCGACAAAATTGAAAGACCAATTTGGATTTGCTATTTACATTTCTGTTTCTGGAAAGGTTGATATTTTCTTATATTTATACAATTGAATGGCTTGGATTATTGGATATAGTTTGAGTTTGTGTCTGTGTATTACACATGTATGTATGTACAACATGAACTAGCCTATACAAACTTTTACTATTTATGTTATAATTGTTTAATTACTGATGCTGCTGTGCTGAATCTCTAATATTGGTAACCTAATGTTTAAATTTTTGTATAATCGTGTATAACTTTAACCAGTTGAACATTGTACAATGCATTAACTTACATGACTTATATACAGGTATCATCACTTGGCAATGGATTGGACCATGTAATGGATGCTGTTGCGGAATGTGAACAAGTCATGAAATATGAAAAGGATAAACATGATAACGATGACAAAAAACGACAATCATCATCATCGATAGGATGGCAGCTGTCTTTTGGTAAAGAACTCTTCACTCCTTGGCACGACCCTGAGATCGATCAAAAGTCATCAGAACTCATTTACAGACAGATCTGTCGATCTGTTGCCAATGCTGAGTTCAAATTCAAATCTGTTTGTATCAAATCAGTTTATGGCTTGTATTTTTTAAGCAGCTTCTTTTTTTCTAACTGTTTATAAATTAACTGTCCAGGAAGAAGACCTGACACGATTCTTAGTGAAAAGGTTCATCGCAGATTTCGGTCCGGACATTGGCAGGCCTGATATGAAAAAGAAATTGAAAGAATACTTGCCAATGACCATCGTGAATCACAACGATTTCATGGAAGATCATTGGCTAGATCTTTGCTCTTCAACAATAGAAAAGATGGACTTGAAGAAGAAAAAAGTCTCCCAACTTCAGGCATTAATTATGTCTTTCATTTTCAATTTTCTTTATTTTTTGATAGAATGTTGAATTTAAGAAACTTATGTATCTTAGTGTCTTTGAGTAATTAACATTGTCCTGAACTTTTGTTATCTAACTTACTATTAACCATTAATTAGTTTGTGTTATTCCTTCAGGTAAAGTGGTCAATTGTTGAAGGAGCTCAGCGAAAGTGGCCGCTTCAGTTTTCAGCTCTTTTTGAGGTCTACAAGCTGTCTGGACCTCCACTGGCCAACGACAAGCTAATTTTAGCCATCAGCTGCAGAGGAATATTTCTTCTCGAGGAACCGTTTAAACTAATATACGGTCTGCATTATTATGAGATCATTGAGGTTACTTGTGGCAAGTACGTCAATTTCATTTGTTGCTGTTCTTGTTGCTCGAGCTCACAGATCTTTTTAAACTAAAAAAAAAACAAACAGGCCATCGAAAGATTCAGGTCCAAATTTCCGCGTGACGACTATAAAAGGCGAGGAATGGTCATTTGGGAGTTCAAATTCTGAGACAATCACGAAACTGTTGTGCACTTTCCTGGATGGTTTGAGAAGAAGGTCCAAGTGGGCTGTGGCAATTGATGAATTTGTTTTAAGAGGTTTTCATTAATATTTATCTATAATCCTAGTCTAGAGTTATTGATTATAAATTTTTTTTTTAAATAAGTTTTTACATCTTACACAAATCCAATTTATAAATGCCAACATTCATGTTTTTTTTTAACTCAAGCCTTTCATTTATGCTGCTTTGCAGATCATTCCAAAAATTCGTCAGACGACTTCCACCTTCGACATGGTGATGTCATCGAGCTTTTAGACGAATCGGAGCAGTCGCAGCTGAGCGCCAACTGGATGTATGGAAAGTGCGAGCGAACAGGAAAGCCAGGCCCATTTCCCTATGATGCCATCTATATTTTTCCGACCAATGAGAAACCGCCCAAGGCTTTTTTGGTAGGACACTTTTATGATACAACCAGTGGTAGGTCTGTCCAATATAAAACATTACAGCATTAGCCTAGCCTCAGTGCAAATGGGGGGGAGGAAAGGGAAAATGAGCAATGACGTTTTTTGTTGAGCCTCAGACTTTTATACGCAGAGCTACCCACGACCGTGGAGGCTATTTACCACTACCATAGCCTTAATAGCTATATTCAGATTTTTTATATTTTTTCAGAATTTGTTTTCTGGCATGAACAAAGGAGATTTTAGCACACTGCCAAGAAAAAGAGGTGCCGTAGTTCTTGGAAAGAGTACTCTAAGCAAGGGTCAAGGATTTGGAAGTCAATCTGCTATTTAAATTGTTTTGCCATTTATTTACCAGTAGAAATTATGTGTTATTTTATAGGGTAAAAACATGTTTTTATATGAAGATTTTAGAAATTTATAATCTGAATAATTCCAACCCTAGGTGAGCTTTTAGTTGTAAACAATTTTCAAATTAGGGCAAACCTTTTCTTAATCAGTATCAACTGAAATAAAACTAAGCAGTCTGATGCAAAAAAATATTAATTTAAAGCTATTTGTGTTTGATTTGCCGTTTCATCACCAATTAATTATAAGGTGATTTAAATCGTTACTTTTTAAACTTCATAACTATTGAACGGTACTTAGGTAAAGAAGCAAAGGGTACTACACTTCAACTTGGCATTCAACTCATGTGATCACAACCTGAATGCATAGTAATCAAACTTTGGCTTGACGTTTCTTCTTTTTTCTTGGGCTTCTATGAGGAAATCTACCTTTGAGACTTCGATAACTTTCCGTCCAGATCCAACAAAATATTCCTTCTGATTGGGAAGATCGAGGGATGGTAAAGGCTGAAGTGGTTGGCCTTCCTCATCTTTTCTCAACTTCTCTCTGTTTAATTGCCTGTTCTCTTTCATCCTTAGGTAATAAATCAAACCTACACAAATGACTATGATGACAGCCAGGATAAGGAGAAACTTGACATTTTCGTGAATAAATCTTAAGAATTCTGCTTCAGATGGAAAGCAAAACTTGACGTCACTAATGCCAGTAGAATTTGTCACTTTTCCTCTAGGACACGGGTAGCAATACATCATGAGATCAAAAGTTTGGTATGAGTTAGCTGGACATTTAGAGCAATTTGAAGTATAATTGTCAAAATAACTCCCAGCCAAGCAAGGGAGACAGAGAATGTTGTTCCAAAGTTCAAACCTTTGGGGGCAGATATTTAAAAATTCGAATCTTGGTTTTTCTGAAGTAAGTGTGAACTCTGGCATCCTTACATATTTACCTGTAATATTTCTGTAATACTGGGGATGAGCTTCTAATTCACCCCATCTTCTAGCACTTTCAATAGAAGCTTTCAAGAGCCTATCTCTGGTTTTATTGTAATAGCAATTTAGATTGTTACAAACTGGTTTGAAATCTTTTCTTCTATCCTCACATGAAACTTCAATGGTTGCTACGGCTGTCACGTATTTGTCGGAGTAATAA
Source organism: Erpobdella octoculata (assembly GCA_963978895.1). Taxonomy (NCBI): domain Eukaryota; kingdom Metazoa; phylum Annelida; class Clitellata; order Hirudinida; family Erpobdellidae; genus Erpobdella; species Erpobdella octoculata. The sequence continues at coordinate 28,609,824 of OZ022245.1, forward strand.
CAGGATGTCTTTTTGACGGTGTATATCAAACCGTGATGAAGACTGATAGTGTTGTGCTCAATCAGGAGCTCAATGTTGCTTGCCTTTTGTTTGATTAATTGATCGAGGCACATAGGCGTACGATATTCAAAACTGTACTCGAGCATGATGTGAGGAACGTCATAGACTATTAAATAATGCTCAAATTTAAGATTAGAGTTCAACTGACAGAATAATCTTCTCGTGTCTTCAGGCTGTACGTGTTTAAGAAACAATGTTCCGGTATCGTTGTTGACTTGGTGTTTGTCTGCAAGAATCTATTAGGTTATTTTAATGTGATACTGATGACTTTACTTTATTGATCTATAATGAGTCGACAATAAATAGGCTAGGTGAAATTGGGAAAAAGTTATTAAACCCAATTTAAATCTTAAAAAATAAATAATTCGAGAAAAACTATATATTTACCGGTAGCCCTTCAAAATCTATCCAGCTAAAACTCCTGTTTGTAAGACTCAAGACGTTCAAACCATTTAGACTGGAAGAGTCCGGTTCCAGGCCACATGGCAGTTCTATACTGTGGGAAATCATAACAAAGTGCGGCCTTGGCAATGACGACGACCACCTTGTGAGCTCATCTAAAACAGTTTTTTCTAACACAATATCGCCAAATGTTATAAAAACAATCTTGTTAAAACTGATGAGAAAAGAAGTCAAGCAAACTCTCGTCATCTGCTTCGGAAAGTCCCGTTTCAATTCAAAATTCTAGCTGCTGCTAGCAGCTACTAGTTCTAGTTTGTTGGTCTAGCTAGCATTTTGAAAATTCCGAAGCTTTTTGATTATTTTTGTATAACAACAATTGATTAGGATAAACGTGAAATTATAGACTGGCTAAATGGCGCCAAAACGACGTTTTAGCAAGCGTATATTCAAAATTTGAGCGTCCTTTCCGTTACACTGCGAGTTGAGCTAGCACGTTTCCGGCTGCTGTAAATGTGAGTGCTGTAGTAGTTCTACTTAAAAAATCCACTAAAAACTCAGGCTCAGCCGAAGAAGTTAAATTTACTTATGCAGCTTAATTTAATCACGGAAAAAATAAAAAACTTCATAACATTAATTGCACTGCAAAAGACAAAATCAGTAGCTACCTCAGGAACGTCATTTTAGCAAACTCTGATTACCACCCCCCCGCGGTCATCAGGAGGAAAAATTAAAAAAGGGTTTTAGAAATTTTTGATTTTTGTGAAAAATTGGTAGAGCCCGAGTCGTCCTCCTCAAGGTTTTGCTGAAATGACATCCCAGTAAGGTTACAGTTCTGAGAATTTTGCATTTGATGAATTTTGTCAAAGTAAGCATCTGAAAACACCATTGAAAGTGAGTGTGCAAAATGCACTTTATTGTGTTCAACCATAATAGTAGTTAAGCTTTAAACTAACGACCTAAGAAAACATTAAAAAACCGGTAATAGTAATGTAATTTAGGAATCACAATAAATTAGGAATCACTGTTGTAGAGGTCTTCATCAATTTGCATTTCATTCCAATTCGAACTAGCCGAGCGTGAAGAAAGACTCATTGACAATGCTGTGCTTTCTGAATAAACGTCAGTGTTCGTAGTAACAGCAGCCTCCAAGTCATCTACTGTTAATTTACGGACTTCAAATGGAACACTTTTCCATTGCTTATAATTTTTTTGGTCAATCCCACTTTTAAGTACAAAGCTGGATATCTACAAAATGAAGGATGTGTGGCCGTATATACTTTAAATTTCTAAAAAAAAGATTGCAATTTACAATGTAATCTTTCTTACTTTTATGACAGGGAAAGGCACCCTTTTATACAATGCCATTATGCCCCAGTCAGATGAGCAACGTTTACAATAGATTTTTCCAGTTAATTCAAAGTTAAGTGACACAATTTTTGCCCTAGGATGTGCTCTAATGTCAACACGATCTTTTATGGTTGTATCCATAACCACGTGGTGAGATTCTTCAATCTTGCGGATATCACTTGACATGGCTGCAAATTGGTCACATTTCAGACATCTAATTTCATAGTCCTGTTCACCTTGGTACTTCTTTTTCAGGCTTTGTGAGTACTTAGCACCAACATCAGCTAACTTTTTTTCAATCTGTATGTATTGTAAAAGTGTACAGAGATATTATTATGATTTGAGATTTCATATAAAGCTGATAAAAAAAAAGTTTTGTCAGCACTGAAAACACAGATATGACACAAATTTGAATCGCAAACAATACCAATGCTTCTTTCTGATTTTCATGTATTTTGTGTCTCCTCTCTTGCATTCCCAGACTCTGAAACTGTTCAATGGCTTTCTTCATCATCTTCTCTCTGATTTCATTGAGCCCTTCTTTGGTTGCAGCACCTTTACCTCTTTCTGCTACTACCACATACTCAGCATTCTCCTGTCTGGCTCTACCTAGAAGACAAAGACAATACGATCATAATAACGACTAGTTTTCACATACATCAAGAAAACGTGGAGGTATTGTGTAACTGATATCTTTTGAGTTTTAACCAGTCATATATTGATTATTTTATAAATTTAACTTTTTTTAACCTCTTGTTTGTACCCTGGCAACTATGTCAGTCACGTGTTCATAGCGAATGACGAGGTTACACTTTTGGACGTCTAGCCCCTCCTCGGCAACTGAGGTTGCTATGATGATTTTGTGCTGCCCACCCTTGAAAAACTTCAAGACATCATCCTGTTGAACGTTAGTCATACCTCAAAAAAGTAAAAAAAAAAATTTTAGGTTATTTAATGAGCTTAAAAAATTGAATTCACTAGTTAAATGTGCAGCTAATCAACAAAAATATACCTGCTCTGTTAGCAGGTGCATTGCTTCCAACCAATTTGGTCGGCATCAAAGACTTTAATCCTGGTGTTTCATTCATCCAGTTGACTAGGGCTACTGTCATTTCTCTGGTTTTGCAAAAAATTATGCATCTAGAGTCGGGTTCTTTATCAAAACAATCAGTCAACATATTTTTGATCACATTTAATTTCGGATTTTCACATTTCCTATCATCGATGAACATTTTAAGCTTGGCATGAGTATCTGTAATAAATAAAAAACTAAATTTTTTTTATTTATTAATAAACATGGTAAAAAATCCTACATTTCAATGCTATTAGGCATTACCTCTCCATTGTTGGAAAAGCTCTTCCATTACAGTAGGATTAACCAGTGTAGCAAGATATTCATCTTCTTTTAGCTTGTTTTCAATATATTCAATTGCATCTTTTGTCCTACAGTCTGCATTTATCAGCAGAGAGTTGTTGTACATCTGATAAAAAAAAAAATTTAAATGACATTACATCCATATAAATATAATACTACTGACTTTCAATTTAGCACTACATAATTGTATCATTTTTTATTATTAAACGCTCATAATTACCATCAAAAAATCGACGCATATCACAAAAAACATCCTGGTATCTTGGTGGTGGATTTGACAGATGGATTTTTTCATTCTACTGAGCCACTGCGTGTACGGGTCACAGCCGCGTTCGGAAGGCGGCTTGAGATCTTTACTGAAGTTGCCGAGTTCCTCGTCTGCACGTATCTTCTCTGAAGTAATTCGAAACACCACCGAAAATAGTAGTTCAAATTATACGTAAAACATAAATTCGAGATGATAAAGATTAGAACTACCTTTAGATCCCTGCATCTTTTTTTCAATCCAGTGCATGATGGTGTTCAATTCGTCACGAAACGGGTCAAATTCTCGCCCTCTGACTTCCACAACATCTTATTAAAAAAACGATAGTCATATGAAATTTGGTATGTGATTGATTATTGCAACAATGACATCAATATATATAATTTATTTTAACCAGGTTCAAATAAATTATAAACAAACCTTCTTTCGGCTTATTCATGTGTTTAGTCAGCTCTGAAATGTTTTTATTGACAGTGCAGAGAGTGGGACAATCCAAATTAGAACAGATAGTCGTGACGTATTCGATAGCTTCTTTCAGGTTTTTGGATTTGCCGACTCCAATGGAAGCAGTTAGTCCGACCACCTGGAGTGATTATATGATAATTAAGTTTCAGGTGTAAATGTTTACACCTGCATGAAAAAGGAAACATTTAATACAACCTGTGGAAGTGGATCGTTTATTTTTTCATGCTTTAGTTTAAGATACTTGATCATGATGGAGTTGTAGGGATGTTCCTTATTGGTGTGGTGACATTCGTCGAAAATCATGAGAGTGAGCTGATGTAAGAACTCCACGTCGGTACTTAAGTAGTTGTCCAAAATTTGTGGGGTTAATACAAACACCTCCTGGAGATAAATGTTAAGACATTAGATGCAAGCTACTTGGCACTTCTATAAGATGTGCTTAACATACAAAACTATCTATGAGACTTTCCAGGGATATTTCGTTGCCACCACTCATCCCACAAACACGCGTGGATTCATCTGAGTAAATTTCTACTTGCTTCTTCTGTTGTTCAACAAGAGCAACATTTGGAACGATGAATATCACCTTGTTGGCTTTGTTCTTTCTAAGATGATCCTGTGATAGATAGTGGTTTTTTTTATTGGATTACATACAAATCACCAAACATTAAAAGCATGAACAAACTTAACAAAATTCTTTAAAAAAAAAATTAAAAACGGGGTGAATATAACGAAATATTGGCACCAATAAATTTCTCTCTGAAATAAAGCCATTATGGGACTAACTTTAATAATATGAACAGCAACTAGTGTTTTTCCACTCCCGGTTGGAGCACATATGATACAATTCTGTCCTTTCACGGCGTTCTCAGCTAGTTCCTCCTGATAACTTCGGAGATTAATGTCAGACTTTTTCACTGGACTCGAGGAACTTCCTAAAAATTTATCAAATAAATTATTCAATTTTTATCAGTTTTTCAATCAACAACAATAATAGTAGATTTCCCAAAAGATATAGCTAAGTTTTTAATTATATTCTGATAACAATTTCAAAAAAAGAGAGCACAGTTAACATGTGAAGTTAGTCTTTCAACGCTCCATGGGTCCATAAAATGTATAAAAGTTTTTTTTAGCAAAGCAGTAATAAAGCTTTATCTCCTTGCAAGATAAGACTCTACATGGAAAAGCAAGTTAGTCCATAGTCCTACATAAGAACACATTCTGAAAAAGCTAGCTACTGTCTGTCATGAATAAATCATATATTTTAATTGTGTTATGTCTAGAGCCTCTTAAATATCAACTTTTTTCACTTGCAAATATCTACAATAAAATTAGTATTAATATCATTATCATAACCTCTGCTAGGGTTTTGAAAAGTACTGGCGGTAGAAGAACCTGAAATAATTTTTGATATAGTTCATTGGTATAGTAGAAAGATTTATAAGGGCCTATATTAATATACATATACATATGTATATGTATATTAATTAATATGTAACCCCTAACCTCTGCTAGGGTTTTGAAAAGTACTGGCGGCAGAAGAACCTGAAATTATTTTTGATATAGTTCATTGGTATAGTATAAAGATTTATAAGGGCCTGTCACGAAACATGTTAAAATTACATCTTCAATTAAAACATACTTTCTTCAACATTTTTTGTAACAGTTTCTTCTACAATGGCTAAGTCGTATTTTCCTGAAATAATTTCAATTTAAGAAAAAAATCAATAAAATATTCTTCTTTGTCACTTTTCTATAATAATTTAACTGAAATATATACCTACCTCCTTTAAAAGCACCCAAAACAAATCCAGCCATATCAGGGTTAGTAAATGTTATGATTGCTTCTTTTTCACTAATTTTTTTAATTTTCTTTAATTTTGACACAGGATTTTCCTATAGAGAATGTGAACAGTTTCATTATCATTTAACCGATAAATCAACATAGTGCCGCTTAATGAAGCTCAAAAGTAATGTGCTACAAAACTACAAAATAGCTGTTTCTCTCATAGTCTTTTAAATAGTAAATGATTATGTTCTTAAAAATTGGAGTAAATAGGATAATTAAAAAACTGAGAGATTTCACCTTTTAGAGTGGAATTTCATCTCACTTTCACATACATAATTAATACATCACGACATTATATAACAAGTGCAATGGGCTTGCCTCAATGAAATTGCTCACGGAATCAAAAGCTTGTAGAACGTCTTGTTCGGAAAAGTTTAATTGAAAACCCGAAACTTTTATCTGGTTTGGTATCAGATTTGTATCTTCCACAGCTAGTGGGATAAATAAATATTTTTTAACAAAAGGCATCATCAGAGATGTCAAATATTTTTTTAACAAAAAGTTAACAGTTTTGAAATCATTGACAATTAACTTACGTCTCGATATCGCCGGTTGACGTTCCTGTTCTTGTAACTCTTCGTCTGTTCTAAAATCATACTGAGTTGATTCCGGTTCTCTTTCTGGATAATCATTTTCTGATGGGCTATCATCCTCAGTTAAATCATATAAACTCGGAACATTCTCAACGATCTCTGAAGAATGTTTTTCACATTGTTCAGTGTCATTTGTTTTTTTTCCATCTAAAAATATTTTATGAGGAAAACATTTTTTTAGAATGTCAAATGTAATAAAATTGCAAAACTAAAATATAAATAAAAAATAAGATATAATCGAGAAAAAATTAAATAAAATTGTAAAATTAAAATATAAATAAAAAATAAGATAAAATCTTAAAAAAATTAAATAAATAAACCTCCAAATCCAATTGCCCCGTCGACTTCAAGAGACGATGACTCAGAATCTGCTTGCTTCGCAGCTTGCTGTGCTCTCTTTTTTTCCACATCTATTGAATCTAAATCGTCAGCTTTGTAACTATCATCACTGGAACATTCTGAATAAATTATGATAATGATAGTACAAATTTAAAGTTGATACGGAATAAATATATCGTAGCAAATAAATGAGACAAACTTTTTAGCCTTTTCAGTTTGTTTTTTATGATCTCGTCTGTATCTGCGTGTGGAAATAGCTGTCATTTCAAATGACATAAAAAAAATAACGAAGTTTCTACTAGAAATTGATGCTGCCTCATCAGCAAGCTTGTTTACACACAAATATTTTCCTAATCTTTAAAATTAGTGAACCTTCAACTGTGAAGTCCAGAGCATGAAGAGCTCCTTTTTCTCTGCATATTATCAGCGATTTGATGAGGTAGAAGAATCCACCTTTCTTTCTACCGATGTGCATGATCAACTCAAACACTCTTATCATGTGAGATTTTTTTTTGGAGTTTATTTTCTCCAGTTCATCCAAGCTGCAATAAGACAGATATCAGGGATGTGCTAGATTCTATTTGATAAATCTATTGTTGAAAAGAAACAAAACATTATTTTAATAATATACTTGATTGCTTTCAAAGCTAGGAGTTTATCACACAACGGTTCAATTCCTATAAGAAGTAGTTGATGGATGCACTTCCTTGCATAGTTCAAGAATATCTCGTTGTCTTCACGTTTATTCGAAAGCGAAGAAAGAAGCTCATCGGAAAAAACTAAATAAATATGTTTACCTTTTTTAACCACATAAATATAAGAGATATTTAAACATTCATGTGAATGGTTCACGATGTACCTTCTTTTTCTCCTAGGTTGTCGATGACGATTTGTAGGCTTTCGTCGGATTCTGCAAAACGAAAGTTGATTTTTTTCAAATAGTTTATAGTACTTTATGTCAGGTGTTTTAAGACTGTTGAAGCAGTGTTTTGGAAATACTATAGTACTTCCTGTCATGGATCATAACTTAATCCTTTTAACTTTCCCTTCTCCTTTCTCCAGGCTTGGGACTGGCTTGCAAAAGCAAGGCGGAGTAAACGAAAGATGAAATCAAATCCTACTGTAGAGGAAATTTGATTTGTTAAATTACCGGCATTAATCTTGAGCTGAGGATTGAAAACTACCAAATAATTTGATTCAAGGTGCAGCTGACCATATAATATTTATAGTGATGATATTCTTAGAATGGAAATACCTGCTTGGTTTTTCCATTTTGAGGTGAATAGTTCTACTTACTTGCTGTAAGAAGAAGTGGACTGAGAGCCTTCAATGCCACCTTTTCTTTAAGTTCTTTGAGACATTTAATGAGCGAAGGGAACCAATCATCTCTGGTGATCGACAAATGACAAACCAGCTCTACCATGGCCTTGCTGTTTCCATAATGTTTTTCAAATTCACACAATTCGTTTTGTTCTAACATCCTTCGAGAAAAAAAATTTATTTTTAGATTATTTTATAAGAATTTGACTTGTACCACTCAGATAACAAAACCATTAATAAAAATTATCTATCTAATTAATTAATAACACCACTAAACCTGATACGTGATATTACTCTCTTAAACTTTTATTAAATACTCTTTTGTATGCAGTTGTTTTTTTTCAGCTGGCTTTATTTGTGAAACCATCTTTTTTCTTTTAAAACCTGAGTTTTCTTGAAGGAGCCACCCAGATTTAGATACCCCATTTCCTTTTGTTACACCTTTTAAAAAATTTTTACCCCGCCCTCTATGTGATGTACTCATGGCAGCCTTCTCCTTCTTAAAAAATAATAAAAAGGCTGGTACTCCTTGAATCTATAATAAGAGAATCGTCTAGAAAAAGACTGTCTGTAATTTTCAAATCTCTTGGGTAAGAAAACCTATTTGGTAGTATCTGCATGCTCTTTCACAGTTCATATAACAATAAATAAAAAGCTGAAAGATAAGCAATATCACAGCTATCTGGCATAAAACATTTGATGAAATTAGTGAAAAGTGTTATAACATATTAATCATTCTGATACGATTAAAACAGACACACAAAATTACTCGATATATTTTTCTTTATACAAATAACTGATTGCCTCCCCAAAGCGAATACGTTTGATGTGTTCGATGTTCTGAAATACGATCTCTCTGAAAATTGGCTTGTCTTTGACTTCTTCGAATGTCAATCTTTTATACAGTTTATCCATTTCTAAATAAACACACATTATTTTTAATTTAAACAAAAAGAGTAATCGTGATCTCAGACAAATATAAAACTAATCGAAAAACATTACTTTCTTCTTTGAGACCGTCAAGGAATTTCTGAAAAATTTCTTTGTTAGCATTTTTCTTGAGCCATGCTAGCATCATACCGTTTCCCGCAGCTCTGTCTTCGATTTCACATATTGCGCTCAAATATTTCACTGAAATCGTAGTAGTAATTCTGTTTTATTCAATGAATTATTTGCAAACTGAATTTGCGGATGACAAACAAACCCGTAATGCAGTCCATGTGTTTAATCATAAAGGTATAGTTCATCTCACTGAGTATGTAAGGTTCCATAACCTCCAGCAAGTTCTTAATCTCATCTTGACTAAAATCCATGATTTCTGGTTTTATTAACAACTTGTTATCCATGATCTATAGATATTTATGCTGAATTGAATACAAAACTAACAAAAATATGTTTATTTGTAATTATATTAATTAAGACTCCATTAGGACAGGATCAAGTTTTATAAGCCTAATAAATACTATTAAATACTAGTAATATCTAAAAGGTAAATAAAGTTTTGACGGAGAGGAACTCCTCAAGCGATTGTAAGATCGTATAATAACTAACAAATTAGTACGTGATACATATAGTCAATATATATAATATAGTGACGTAAAAGTTGTCCTCATATACATACCCCCGCCTTTTCAGAAAATCGAAAAAATTGGAAATCCCATGGTTTTTATGTTTATCATAAGCTAAAAGGTGTGTGCGTTTTACCGATAATTTCGTTTATTAAACGACCTTTTTAAACAATTTACTGAAGTTTTGTAATAAATTTATCATCCTATTAGATAGGATTATCAACGTATTTTATAAGTTTTTCAGTTTATTAAATTTTGCAGTTTATTAGTCTGGTTTGGTCTGTTTCTGTAGGGATTAAAGATTTGACTTACGATTAGTGATGCCTCTCAAAAGCCTTGAATAACACCTAAAACTGAGATACACAAAATTACTCGTGAATATTTCCGAAGCAATCTATGTCCGAGTCACGATGCCCGCTGCCCACTAGCTGCAGTTTGGAGTGGTCGCTCCAGTTAAGACTTTTGCTGGCTTAAAATTGCAAGTTTTGGGTTAGCAAAGTTTATTACTGCACTCTCATTAAAATACAAACCATTAGATTAGATCTACAGAGCAGACTGAAAAAACCCAAGCGTTTTAGAGGATTAAATATTTCTGCATATATGTCATTCACGGACTCATTACAACCAAAATACATGTAAAAATACTTAAAAGACATTTCAATGTAATATATACATTACTGAATGCTGGAAGGAAACAGTACGTATCTCCACAGACCAGCACGCATCCCCCGGCAAACATAAAGTGGTTGAGCGGCCGAACACGATGTGAAATAATAATTCAACTCCAGCCAGCAGCTCAAAAGTTTAAAATCAAAATTGCAAGAAAATTCTTAGTAATACTTTAACATTGATCAACATTTCCTGAGCTTGCTGGGGTGACGCATTCGATAGTGATCGACAAATCTGAATTTTTTTACGACAAAAACTTGAATAAAAAAAAAAAAAAAAACGAATGCAAAAGTCAATTTGGAATCGAGTGCAGAAATGATGCAGTGTACAAATTAAAAAAAAAATTTTTTTCATGTTTTAAATAAATTGATGAAGGAAATCTGATGAACTCGTTACGGTTGGATGGAAAGTTTCATCACTCCGAGAACGGTAAGCCTCTTTTCGATACCTGCTTTGTCTGCAAATATTAAACAAAAAATTTTAAATCATAACAATGCAGAATAGAAGAGCTATTAATTAATTAAATAAAATAAAAAAATTTGAGAAACAAACATTTATTAAGCAGCATCTTGTCGTTATCGCTGGAACACTGAGACAGAAGCCCGTGTAGAATGACCAGAGCATTATGGTAGTGGGGAACGGACTGTCAAGATAAAAAATGTTTTATTCAACCTACTACTACTACTACTACTACTACTACTACTACTAGTGTTTATTACTAACGTATAAATAAAGATATATTTTGCTTGTTTTTATCATTTAAAAAATTATTCGTAAAGAAATCGGTAAAAAGAGGAACCTGTGTCGGATTTCCAAGAAGTTCTTCTTTAGCGGCAACTTGAATCTTCATTGTTAAAAAAAAACAATAATTTATTAAAACATATTCGGTGTTATTAAATATGTTTATTATATGCAAGCAGTTTGAATCTTCAATAGGAAAGACACAATGATTTATTAAAATGTATTTAGTATTATTAATTATGCTAATGATATGCAAATAACTTGAATCTTCAATCTCTAAATACAAAACAACAACAACAAAAAGTTGTGGCACTGATGAAACCATAAGATGATTGTCAAATTCAAAAATGAAAAAAATATTATCCAAAAAAATAAAAAGAACTTTTACTGACAGAGATGATAGCATACGAGTACAATAGTCTGTCCGCACAGAGACTCGAAAGATTGCAGGAAGAAGTATCCACAGCAGGACGTAAATGAACAGAAACGATCTGACTACTCGATGCCAAACTCTCTCGGTAATGCTTGTTCATGTCTTTGAGAGCTGAAAATATATATAATATATATAAAATATATATATATATATATATTAGCCGGTCAATTATTATTATTATTATTATTGTCCAATTATGATGCATCAAAAAATTTAAAATCAAGCAACCAATCAGAGAAACTTTATCAAATTCACACAACCAATCAGAGAAATTATAAAACTCACACGCCCTGACGTTACTCGTCGACTGAAGTTTTCCTGACTTCAATTCCCTCTTGGCCATGTCGAGGGAAGTAGCCAGCAGCTGGAGGGCACGGACGTAAAGGGCCAGCCTCTCCAACTGGATCTGGACGTTTCTCGGAAGTCCGTTTCTGTTGGACTGGAGCAGCACAGGAGGCGGTTCAATGTATGGATAGGACGACCTATAGGAGACCAGGAGAGGATCGCCGTGACAACGAGCCATTTCGACGATGCACTCGACCAGAGCGAGAACGAAGTCAAGTTTTGCGACGATTTCGTTGTGCTCTTTCTGGAAAGATCGAAAGAAAAGAAAAAAATTTATAACTATAACGGATGTAACGGAAACAAGATACAAAAGATTAATTTTTTTTTAGATAAATATGAACATTATTTATTATTTGCCTTAAGATGTACAGACCGATGTATAATAATAATTCAAGATCGACAACTTCCATGCACACGAGAAGAATAAAAACATACATCTAATAATATCTCCTCTGTCAACTCTGGAGGAACAAAATTAATGACGTCATCAAGGTTGATTGGGGTCAAAAGGTCAGAGGTGTCACCTTGCCTACTTGAAGCAGCTGCTGGCAAAAAATTGCAATCATTAAAATAAAAATAATTTTATAACTTAACATTATTAAATGAAAACAATTCTTTTGATTTATCAAGAGAGTTAATGCCATTCCTATTTTGTTGCTGCTTATTTTTTTATAGCTTAATAGAGTTATTGACAGTGCACAATTTCCGAAAAAAGCGCTTGGTGTAATAAAAAAAAATGAAATAATTTAAGGTATGAAATTAACATTCTGTGAAATAGTCATCTTCTTCAACTGTGGAGACCATCATTGTCATGTTCGGACATGTCTTGGAGCAGTTGCCCCTCAGTTTGAGGGCGTGCTCGTTTTTTGAACTTTCGTTGGCGGGCTGGAGCAGGTAACCTCAGAAAAATCAGAATAAAAGTTAACTTAAAGTTAATTCAGAAATAAACAAGTGAAATTTAATTGTAAAAAATTAAAAACACGCATTTAAAACAGTTATAAAAATTGTTCCAAGTGGGCGAACTTTATAACTCTTCCGAGCTCAAAAACATTCGCGGACATCCAATGGACAACCGGACAAGTGAAAGTTAATGAAAGCACCAAAAAAAATCAAATTGTATTCGTAAATTTTCATTAAAAAAATTATTAAATAATAATAATAATAATAATAATAATAATAATAATAATAATAGTAACCACACAACTTAAAAGGTAACAACTCACCTCTCGCCCATCTGGGATTGGACAGCACGGGTGGGCTACCTGTCAAGCTCTTTCTTCGCCAAGAATTACCGACCGGAGGAGTGCCGATCTTCGTTTGAGCTTCAAACGGAAATAATAATAAAGTTCATTTTTCAGAAAAAAAAAACTTAAAAACTACGAAGAATATAAACAATAAAACCACAGTTTCTAAATTAACACACACACACACACATATATATATATTTTTATTTAAAAACTCACGAGAAGGAGGTTGAATCGCAAGATGATCTTCAGCTATCGTAGAACTTTTTAGGCTAATCTGTTGAAATTAACTTTCATGTAAGAAACTGTCACTAAAAACTAGAATGCCGATGATGATGATGATAATGATATTGATGATGCTGATAATGATGTTAATGTTAATGATGATATTGATGATGATGGTAGTTTTAGTGATGACAATGAAATATCATTAATTCAAATATTTTTAAATGAGAGAATAGAGGGGCTCTACCAACCCTGGATTTGCTAGGGGGGATAATGGTGGATTCCCTACTCGACTTGAAAGAAGAGGAAGAAGAAGATGACGATGGGGATTTTTTCTTCTTGTTTATGCTGTTTTGCAGTTCAGATGATAGAAAAATAATTAATATAATTACCGCAACATAATTATAGTAAAAGGAGAATACCAATGCATACATATACATATGCAAACACATACACACACACACGTGTACAACAATTGTAATTCATTACATCTCTTCCTTGTTGACATTCGATATAATAAAAACGTCAATGTTCAAAGAATTAATTTTTGTTTCTTTAAAAGTTTTAAAAAAAAATATAGAAAAATAAAAAACAAATTTAAATACGAACGTCAGCTTCGGAGGAGTCGGATCTGAAAAAGAGAAAAGACGTCATTGTGAATCGTCGTTAACGTGATGATTGTATAAACTGTCTAAAATTCAGCCTCGTGCACACACTAACCACAAACGCGATTACAGTACCATAAAATGCACATCACCACAGCCATGCACATCACCGTAGAAACGAACATAACTACGGCTATGCACGTCGCCATAGAAACGAAAACAACCCACTCATTTCCCCGACGATGACGAAATCATCCAGAGTTGGCGAATCACATCGAGCGAATGACTCGTTCATGTGGGTCAGAGTCGCGTTCATGTCCGAATCTTCTGCGAAGCGAGGCGACTGCAAATAAGGTCATCGATAGGAGAAAAAGAAAATGCAAACTATAATAAATATATTTATTTGTAAAGTTTTTTTTATTATAATCATTATTTTGATATATAAATTACATTAACATGAAATTATTAGAAAAAAAACACCAAACCTTCATGTGAGTGGACAACGGAGATTCCGCAGCCGTCCTGGTTGGAGGAGAATCAGCAAAGGAAACAGATAATTGACCATGGGGAACTTTAATTGGTTGTGTTACTGAAACATAAGAACCAATCAAATGAGAACTATTAATTACGGTATAATAAGTCAGTATTTTTTAAAAATTACAAGCTAATACATCACTGTGAAATGAATATTAGGTATGTTATTAATCCTGAATCAAACTTTATAGTTAAACATCACACAAACGTATAAATATATAATTATAGGTAATAATAACTTAAAGAAACAATAAGCTTTACAACGGGGATGTAAACAGTAAACGTACATAAGAACGGATGGTTGAAGAAATCATCTACAAAATGAAAGAAATGATCGATTGAGTTAATTTATACAAATTATTACTCAAATATAAATATTATTTATATCAAAGTTTCTATAAATAAATAAATAAATGTCCAATCAGAGATGAGCAGCATAGAAGCTGCAGTGAATTGTTGCCGTACCAACCGAATTTCATTCTATCTTTCGGGTTCCTCTTGAGAAGACCCATCAGCAGGTGCCTCAATTCCATGCTCGTCTCTGGCGGGACGCTATGGCGACGAAATAAATAAAATAATTATTTCGACGAATACACGTTTTGAAAACTACTGTAGCTGTGGTGATGATGATGATGAGTTGGTTGTTCATTTTTACAATGAATGACTAAATTTACAGCATAAACAACGTAATCTACTAAAATATAGGATAATTAAAAATAAAAACAAAATATTGAAAAATAAATATAAAACACCAACAGATAAAGACATCAAGAAAAAACTAATCAAGATAATAAACAACAAGAAAACAACAATCAAACAAGCTTCGACTACTTGGGCTGTATGTTGGTGTGCCTTTCGTAGAGTTGTTTGAGTTGGGAAGGACTCTGGGCAAGAAATGGAGCCTTACCAGTCAGACATTGATAAATTATCGTACCTACACTCCAAAGGTCAGCCCTTGCGTCATACTTCAAGGACATTATCACTTCTGGAGCCTACAACGATAATTAGTGATGTAACTGATGCAAAGTAATACAATCATGGTGTTAATATGATGTCATGGTGATAATATGATGTCAAAAATAAAATGGTGATAATACTACATGAGATGAAAGTGATTATGATGACGGTGACACCACAATATGATTACAACAATACTACAACATGTTGAAGTGATAATGATACCAGGTAATGATGTAAAAATGAAACGTCACACAGGAATGTAGAATAACCTTACCATGTACATCGGTGAACCGCAGAGAGTAGCAGCCATGACACCATCGTGAAGGAACCGAGCAAATCCAAAGTCAGCTGACAGAAAGTTAATAAATTTTAAACGTTTAAAACTTTCATAGCGATACAAGGCATGCCGTTCAAAATATGCTAATAAATTTATTTACAGTCATAGTGTTCGAATAATTTATTAAAAATTGAAAAAATAATTTCTTTAATTTGATGGTGCAATAATCACAAATCAGTGTCCCTTATATTAACCCCCATGTTAATGTGATATTATTATAATTATAAAACAAAGTCTCCACGACAACGAGATGGGAGTGCTTCGTCGTAGCAACGAGAAACAAAATGTGCAAACCGATTTTGAGCGTAATGGCGGCGGCCTTGACTAAATTCTTGTCTTCGTTCTCGGGGAAGCACAACAAGATGTTCTGAGGTTTCAAATCTCTATGAACGATTCCTTTACTGTGTAGAGCTTTCAAAGCAGAGGCTGAAAGCGGTAAAAAAAAAAACATTGCCGATTACGGTGGCTTTCGTGATGTAGTTATCGAGAGCAAATAAGTCTAACCCGTTTGTCGTAGGAATATTTTTATTGTATCTTCGCAGAGAGTTCCTTTAACTTTAAAAATATAAAATTATTAATATGATCGTGCGCGCGAAAAAACAGAGACAACTAAAAACATTAACATTTAATTTCTAAACATAGAAAGAAGGAAAGTTTTTTTATAATAGTTTATTGTCCTCTACACCAGATGTTTTAAGACTAAAATGGCTGTATGTAGGAAGCACATAAGTACTTCCTGTCGTGGACCAAAGTTTGATCCTTTTAACTGTCTTTGCTCCTTGATCCAGGCATGGGACTAGCCAGTCGCAATTAACAAGACAAAAATTGAAAAAAATTTGAAAAAAAAAAATTAAACTTTATAGACTAACTTTGAAGATAATCTGCCAGATCTCCCCCGTTGCAGAACTACACAGAATTAATTTACTAATTAGTTATTATTATTATTATTACTAATATTATTTTTAATTTCATTATAAAAACAATAAACCTCCATGACGAGATGGACGTGAGTCGAAGTCTCGTGACATTCCAACAGAGCGACAACATTCGGGTGACGTTCTCCGGATTTCGACAGTTCCTAATAAACCAAATTAAAATCTTAGAAATAATTTATAATTAAAGATCGTCATCTGATTTTAAAGGAAATATTGAAACTATGAAAAAATAAACTAAAGCACTTGGTAAATAATTCAAAAAGTATCATTGTTTATTTTTAAACTGAGTTGTGACTAATGTACAGGGTTTATTAATGTTCATTGATTATTGTTTATTTATATGTCTAAAAATACCTCGAGAATTTTAATCTCTTTGCTGAGGACGCTCTGTGTTTTGTTGAGGTTCTTCTTCGTGATGCATTTCACTGCTACTGCCTGATTCTTATTCTTCATCCAAAAAATTAAGTTTTGGAAAGTTTAAACAATTTTAAATTTAAATAATTTAAATCACACAAAAACATAACAGGACTGAACGTATGTTTGCTGTTACATACACAACCTTTTTATGAAAGCCTTTGAAAACCACTGCAAAAGCTCCATGTCCGATCAAATCCTTTACGTTATATTCGTAATTGCCTACCGTTTCCATGCAATATTTCTTTGGATAAAAATATATATAAATATTTCGATATATTATTTACGACTCCGAATACGTCTGAAAACCAAGATTGTATTCGTACAAAAACATCCTAGAAAAATACCCAAAAATGTAAACAAACCAAAGTGCTTAAATAGATTATAGATTTGCTTCTCACAGTAATTAAATCACATACCACCATATTGTGATCAATAAAAGCAAAATAAATTCACAATGTTTTTTTAATATTATAAATGTTATTAACAAAGTATATCGCAGCACATGTTTGGAGCAGACAGTAAAGCAGTGGAAGTGGATAAATCGGATGAATGAACAGTGTTTCAGAGTACGAAGTTGGAGTTTTGTCGTATTAAAAAAGTGCTGGCTTACTAAATTGATGTTTGTATGTAGGTGTATAAGTCTAGTTCTTTCAAATTAGTATATATTTTTTGAAGATTGATATATAAAACTAAAATATTGATATTATATCTGCACAGTATCTATTTAGGTTGATGTTTTGTTTTCCTAATTGCTTTAAAATAATTGCAAGCAAAACATTATTGAAGCACACCAAAAGTTTTTTCAGCACTCGACGAAGTTCATCTTATCTTTTTACACTAAGCGGTTTATTTTTGTTTGAGAAACGAGATAAATTGTATTTATTTCTTTAAAAAAGAATTTATAAGTTTAAGTTTTAGTTTGAATTTAAAATGATGTTACGAGATCAAATTCCTATATAGCTGATAACAAATGAGGAGACTGTTTATCATTCACAGTAGTGATGATGATGATGATGATGATGATTATTATTATTATCATTATCATTATTATTTTTATTATTGTTTTTGCCGTGATGGGAGAGATGATATCCGATGTTAATTTTATATAAACATTGCAATAACGCATGGAGTTCGTTAGGTGCGAATGAGATGATGATGATGATGATGATGATGATGATGATGATGATGATGATGATGATGATGATGATGATGATGATGATGATGATGATGATGATGATGATGATGATGATGATGATGATGATGATGATGATGATGATGATGATGATGATGATGATGATGATGATGATGATGATGATGATGATGATGATGATGATGATGATGATGATGATGATGATGATGATGATGATGATGATGATGATGATGATGATGATGATGATGATGATGATGATGATGATGATGATGATGATGATGATGATGATGATGATGATGATGATGATGATGATGATGATGATGATGATGATGATGATGATGATGATGATGATGATGATGATGAAAAGAAACTTGTTGCTGCAACTAAATATTATCAACAATATTTGCAGCAATGATTATGATTGTTGTAAACCAATGAATTAGAATCTGATTAGGCCGCTGACACCCCTCCTATATGCAATATGAAATGCAGTCTATCTGGTTTTATGAAAATCTATCGTTTCTGTAACTTGTAACTGACCTATATCTAACCTACGGTGACCTACCCTCGCTTTTGGTAAAACTTTTTCTTTTGGGCGGGAGTTCTTTTCCGCATATATGCACGTTTGTGTTTAACATCATCATCATCATCATTACTATTACCATCCTCATCAGAATCATCATCATCATCATCATCATCATCACCATCACCATCATCATCATCATCATCATCATCATCATCATCATCATCATCATCATCATCATCATCATCATAATCATCATCATCATCATCATCATCATCATCATCATCATCATCAGGATGACGTCATCATCTTTTCAAATATCATTTTTTAATAAATTAATAACAAGAGCACGTGGCATTGACACAATCTGGACATATAATCGTGATCATCATCATCACCATCATAATAATATTTATAATGAAAGTCGTTATCATCATCAGCACCATTATCACAATAATCGTAATGAAAGTCGTAATCATCACTGGCATCGTCTTTACAGTTGGTTTTCAGTGCCAGAAGTGCCAACAGGATAATCGTCGTTCTTGCCGTGGGCCGTTGAACCGATTGGTGGAATGGCTCATCATCATCATCATCATCGCCATCATCATCATCATCACCGCCATCCACTTAGAACAATTAAATCAAAGTTTTTTAATTACGTTGAGAAAGGGAAAACAATGAAACATGAGAGAGAGAGGAAGGGAGAGACAGAACGGGAGAGACAGAACGGGAAAGGAAAGAAAAAAGAGAAACAGAAAGAGAGAGAGATGGGGGAGGGAGGAGGCTAGAAGAAGCATTAAATAGTGTTTCCTAGTTCCAGTTCCATGTAATGAATTGCATTAACTTGAAATAAGGTCATGTTAGGAATAAAAGCATTAATGCTGCTATATCACATTAAGTAACTTTACATTCATCATTACCATCATCATCGTCATCATCATCGTCATCATCATCATCATCATCATCACCACCACCACCACCACCATCACTATCATCACCATCACTACCACCACCATAATTATACTGGTTGGACCTTACACCTGTCTGGTAATACGATACACAAATTTCCAACAGCTTCTAAGAAGACAACTTGATGCACCAAAAAATCGAAAAAGCTCGATTTTTATGTATAAAAAATGTAAAAACTATTAAATAAATGATAAAAAAAATGAAAATATAAATTATTATTATTTCTAGTAATATTGAAAAAAAAATAATAAAATTAACACGTAAGAAGGAAAAGAGAAAGAAAGAAAAAGGAGATAAAGAAAGGGAAAAGGAGGAAAGAAAGGGAGAAAGGAGGAAAGAAAAAAAGAGAGAGAAAAGAAAAGAAAGAGCAGAAGGTGTTTAGACCTCAAGTGGATTGATTCACGGAGATTGATACACACAGACGTACATACATATATAAGCACACACATGTGTATATACATTGATACATACATACATATATATATATATACGTACGTACATTCATATATATATATAAGCACAAGACGCAAAGAGAAGCACATCCACCGGAAAAGTAGAAATATCGTTTAATGAGACTAGAGGTTTATTTTTTATTCATATTTGCAGCTGAAAAGTCTAAACGTGATTTAAGATGATTTTGTCTAATTTGAAGATCTTGCGAAACTAAAATACCAGGTTACGAAATTTTATGTTTGTATAATTTATAGTGATTTCTTTTTTATGAATTTGATCATCTTGCAATTGATTCGATTTATTTTTTAAAAAAACCTTTACCTACCTTGTACTATCCAGTTACTCGCACCTGTTTTTATGTGCAATATCATCATCAGCACCGTTTCTATCAAATATCATCATCATCATCACCACTATCATTATTATCAACATGTCAACGATGTCACTATCATCATTGTAGGCATCATCATAATCATAATCACCATCACCACCATCATCATTATTATTTTACATGTAATAATAAATCCATCTCCAGGATCGGATCTCAGCAAATGTTTCATATCAAAACTTCTTATCCGTCATCTGGGCTCATAAACCAGGCTATGTAAGTAACTATGATATTATGAGCAGAGCTGTTAAGCAGTGATCGTAAAGATCTCCGTCAGGGCCCCAGGATCAGTCAGTCTGTCTGGCGGTCTGTCTGTCAGTCTCTTTGTCTGCGTCCTGTGTTAAGCATCTTTTGTTTCAAACTAACAGGGTTTTATATGTAATATTTAACTGGATAGTGTACCTGTCAGTGTCTGTGTCACTCGATTTTTGTGTGGATTACGAGATCTGTGAGCGTGGAGAATTGAAAGATGGCAGGCAGACAAGATCTTCAACGAGCGAGGAAAGATTTTGTGAGCTCCTTTCGGTTTTTTTGTTCTTTTCGACCGTTTTCATTGAAAGGGGATGTCAATGATAGTAATGGTTTACATCATCTCTCTCTCTCTCTCTCTCTTTCTCTCTCTCCCTTTTCCCCTTCAAAGGTTCTAAGAAGTTAGCAAGAACTTCATGGATGAGAGCGATAAACAAGGACGAGGGCCTCTTAACCTTTTCACGTGCCCACTTTTATGGCGATTTGATGTTTAATTTAATTCCATGTCAACTGTCGGCGGTTAAAGAAAAGAAACGAATGGGAAGGATCAGAAGAAAAGAAAGAAAAAAAGAAAGAAAGTGAGAGAAAAGAGATATAGATTAGAGATGTGAACTAATAAATAAAATAATAGAGATTTCCGTGCAAGAGTAATTATTATACAAAAGAACTCTTTTACAGTTGTATTTTATGTAAACGTACGTATATATATACGCATATATTATTATTTATGTCGACATATATACACATAGACACAAATATATTATATGTGGTGCGTGTGTGCATGTAATAAAGGATTTATTCCAAAAAAACCCAATAAAAGACGGTTCTTTGTTCCGGACGAATCTTTGCCGATTCACTTCTTGAATAGAATATTCAAGGCTATTTCCCACACTTACTAAAATTTTCTAACCATATAAAAAGTTTACTTTTAAAATCTGGAATTTTTTTTAATTAAATTTTCTGCCTTTTATCTACACAGCCATATTAATTCCTTGATCGTCGTGTAATCTGAGGTTTGAAGTCCGGCTGGATAGAGCGAGAAGAAGAAATTCCAAACACTTTTTCCTCTTTTTTTTTTTTATAAATATAGAACTTTTTAAATAGTTTTTATTTAACGATTCAAAATGGACGACGATTATTCACCGGAAGACGCTGTTCGTCTTTTTTCCGTCGATCGGTTAAGAACCGATTCGCCGTTGAAAATTAACACATCCCTGAGAACCGTGCCATCACTGAAAGTCGACCCGGACCGGGTTTATGCCATCATGAACTTAGACCAGTTGAAACTACCAAAGATATCCGTCGATGGCGCCAGTAATGGAACAGTAGAGAACGTTTTCTTCAACCACCACCATCACCGTAACGATCATCATGCCGATTTCAATCCGGCGAAGATATTTCAGCTTGACAGGAACTCATCGGATTTCTTTTTTCCTAAAGAAAAGTGTTGGTACGTTTTCGACCCGGACACGGATCAGTATCTGGTGCCAACGCTCCTCATATTCTTCGGACTCGTTTCCCTCATCGGCAGTGCTTTTGTATTTATTTCCTTTGTGTCATCACGAAGACTTAGAACGGGTGCGTTTTGTTTACCATTATTAATTTAATTTGTTCGTATACATCGTTTTGTCATAGGTTTTTGTATGTTTTAAATAATTTATAATTATGCGGATATTTTAGGTTAATATATTAATTCATACCGTTGTTATTAAAAAATAACATTTTAATTTTAATTCCTACAGGACAAAATTTAATGCTGTTGAATATTTCATTTTCTGACATCGTCTACGTCATATCGCTGGTACCGGTCACTCTTTTGAATTATTCGGCCAATAGCAGCTCACCGCCGTTCCCCATCCAGCCAACCACGTGTAGGGCTGCCTACTACGTCATCTCCGTCACCGTCTACGTCACCATGTACACCCTAGTGGCTGCTTGCCTTTTCAGATTTCTTGGACTGCTGTGCAGGAGTCGAGATGTTGGTGATTATACAAAAAAGGGATCTTCTAGGTAAGAGCAAAGAACACAAATATGAAATGTTATTTCCTTTCTGAAATAAAATTGGATGATTTTTTTGTATTTTTTGACATTTAATATCATGGTTGAATTTCTCGAAGCTCATTTAATATTAACTAATGATGTATTTATACATAAAAAAAACATTTTTCAATTCTTTTTTTTTCTGCAAAGATCTTTGACGATGTGCAACGCCGGCATTTTCTGCCTTGTCATCTGGATTACCTTCATATTAAGTCACGTCAAACTTCTCATCCAATCACCGGCCCACGAATACGATCACGTGGGCACCGCCTACTCTCGTAGGAAACACGTGCTCTGTCACGTGGATGACATCATCTCTAGTAAAGATGGCGAAAATAAAACTGGTTCTGCTTTTTCCGGAATTAAAGCTCTTTGGGTAAGGAGAGTTATATAACAAATAATAAAAATCTATCATTTTCAAGACAATGCTACAAGTTTACTTTTTTTTATAATATAAATGGTGCATTGTTTTTAGACATTTGGATTTTGATTTGAATTGGTATTAAACTTTAAAACATTAACGTTAAAAAAATTAAAAATTTTAATTTTTTAAGATTAAAAAAATGTTAGCAGGTAATGAATCATGTTGTATATGTTTTTTTACTATTATATCTATGTAGGAGAATTTTATACCATCCCTGAATATCGAGTTACCTTTTAAACGTCTGCCCTTATTTCTATGTTTAGATTAACATTCTCGCTTTGTTGTTGTTTGTTCTTCTATCTATTCTCGAATATTTCCATGACTTTTTACTTTTTACTATATATTTCTCTGTGTTACTTTTTCTTCTTTCTATATTCTTGTTTTCCTTTTAATCTTTCCCTTTCTATCTTCTCTTCTATCTTCTCTTTTTTATTTCTTTCTATAATTCCGTAGGTATATTTGTTCCACTTTATGATGCTTCTTCTTTCTCCGTAGGTACTTCGTACTTTCCGTTCACTTTTTTTATGTCTTTTTTAGACGCAATTAATTGACGTGTGGCTGGTTTGTAGTGAATTTTTTATAATATTTTTATAATCTCCTTTTACTTTTACTCAAACTCGCGTGCACGTGTTCGGGAGCGCGCATGATCTTGTAAACACAAAGTTACCTGTCAATAGGTGCAAATTTGATATTCCTGACCGCTTATAAGAAAGATGCTGAGATTGAGATCGTAAGCGAGATAGAAAAGCGAATTGAAGAGAAAGATGATGGGAGAGAGAACGAATGAGACATGGAGAAGGAGAGTGCGAGGGAGAAAGAGAGAGAGAGAGAGAGAGAGAGAGAGAGAGAAGAAAATTGTGATTGCAAAATTCAGTTTGTAAAATAGTATTTTCTGGGTTTTCCTTATACGCAGCTCTTCTTCCTAACTAATCTCAACACTTCTTTTGCTTTTGTTTCAGTTGTTTGTTTCCCTTGACAAATGTTTGTTCTTGTATACACTAACTCAAACCTATTTGTATGCATACATAAACATTCGAAACATGGTGTTCGCCTTTTGTAAACTTTGAAGCTTTTTGCGTCCTGCTCTCTTCTCACAAGAAAGATTTGATCCGGGGTGGAGGGGCAGCTTGCCCCGTCGCCCCCCGAACTCTACGCCTATGCAAGCAAGTGGCTGGCAATCACAGCTTTGTTTTGATTTTCATTATCGAATGCTCTTTTTTCTCCAAATGCTTAGTTCTAACTAGCATAGGTAACTTCATGTCACGTGATATCCAAAGGTATTATATCTATTAAATAAAAAAAAATTAATTTTAATATCTCATTTCAGATCACATTTTTGACCTGCGCCTTTCTCGTTCCTCTTCTGGTCGTCTGCTTCTTTGCCGGATCTGTGCTGAGGCGTGGCCATCGGTCTGTGACGTCATCGCCGGACAGTCTCAGTCAGAGGGGGTTGTCTCGCCCGCCGAGCCACATTCATCACTACGAGACCGTTCAGAACCTCGAGAACGATTCGCGACGCAGACGCGAAATGGCTCTGGTTGTCATGGTTTCTGCTCTGATCAGGTGCTTGTGTTGGATACCTCTGTTGACGGTCACCTTCATGGCAACATTTGGAGCGACCAGTAGCGACGAAGGTCTTGTCGGTCGTAGCAGCAGCAGCGGTGGCAGCGGCGGTTGTCCTGGAGAGAGTGGAGCCGCCATGAGAAAGGCAGAGCTGTTCGGCGTTTGCTTGACTATCTTGGCCACTTGCAGTCCGGCTTTCATTTACTGCGGACTGGTAGAAGACTTTAAGCAATGGGCCTGGTCGTGCATGGGAGGCCGAAGATCCAAGCATCCTCACAACAGAGTTAATATCGGTGCTGTTCTCGGGAACAACGCATCGCTGACTCTTAACGGGGTGAAGATGGTGGAAATGAACGAGACCATCATGTCAATCATCACAGACAGCTCCAATCACATCAACTACGCCGGATGAGAATAACGGTGGCAGAGACGGTGGTGCTTGCAATGTGGTTACTATAGTGATGATGATGATGATGATGATGACGATGACGACGACAATGAAGTGACGACAATGAAGTAATGCTGATGATGATGACGGTGTTGCACTACTGATGATGGTGATGATGATGATGACGAAGGTGGGT
Organism: Erpobdella octoculata; assembly: GCA_963978895.1. Taxonomy (NCBI): domain Eukaryota; kingdom Metazoa; phylum Annelida; class Clitellata; order Hirudinida; family Erpobdellidae; genus Erpobdella; species Erpobdella octoculata. The sequence continues at coordinate 28,635,195 of OZ022245.1, forward strand.
GGCGATGGCGACGATATAAATATATAGAAAGACGATATTGCGATAATCAGAAAACTTAACAAAAACATTTTCGCTGTTTTAGTAACACAATCGGGTCGGTTTGATGTTGTTGCAGATATTTGCTCTCTCTCTCTCTCTCTCTCTCTCTCTCTCTCTCTCTCTCTCTCTCTCTCTCTCTCTCTCTCTCCACGTGCATTTGCAGATATACACATACGCAAACATATTCATGTGTATGTATGTGTGTAAACATCGGTCGGTACAGGGTGTGTGGTGCAAGTCACACTTACCTTTTAAAACTCCTAGGAGATGCTTCTTGGCTTGAGAGATCATTACTACTACTCCTCCTTCACTTCTTCACTGTCCATTTTACGAGCCCTGGTATTGTCAGACCAGGTAATTTTCTTCAGTATGTATAAATAGAGGCATTACTTTTTCATTTAGTGCTATCTTTCTACTCCACATGCTGTGGCCGTTGATAAGGTTAGAATTGATGGTGGTTGTTATAGTGATAGTGTTGTTAGTCGTTGATGGAAGTATTGGTTATGAGATGATAATAGGACCATATTGATGTTGATGTTGATGATGTTGATGATGATGATGATGATGATGATGACGATGACGACGACGGTGATGATGATGATGAGTATTATTATGATGATGATAACGATATAGATGATGACGATATTGATAGCGGTGGTGATGATAGTATCATTAACTTCGAAGTGTACTCGAATGTCCAAATTTTTTTTATTGAACACCTCATCCTATCGTTTTTCACCATTTTTTCTCGTAGTTTTAAGATTTTTGTCTGCAAAAAAATAATTTAAAAACCAGTTGTTGGTGTTGTTTTTTCTAAAAGCAATATGGCGGACGGAAGTTCCAGATTCAAGATGGCCGTTCAGCTTTTGTTTCATTCCATGCCAGCCAGTGTGAGCAAAATTAAAGAAGCGTGGCGAGGGATCTCTTCTTAAAAAGTTTAATTTTTATTTAAAAAACATTAAAATGACAGTATATAACTTCGGAGGGTGAATTAAACTCAAAATGAAGTTTTCTTCTCGAGCTTAAATTAGAAATTAAATAGTTAGGCAGGTAGGTAGGCAGGTGGGTAGGTAGGTAGGTAGGTTATCTAGGTAGACCAGTATGCAGTCAGCTAGGTAGGCGGCAGATGGAAAGGTAGGTGGGTTATAAATAAAAATTAAACAGGTTAGTTAGGCTTTTCTTTTGACATTATAAAAACAATATAAGTCAATTCACATAGTGTCGTTAGAATGAATGACATTTAAAAACTGTGGAAATAATAATAATAATCATCACAATAATAATGATATTAATAACAATAAACAATAAATTAGTTTCTTTTAATTTTAGAGAATATATTTAAATTTAATTAAAAAACCTCACAAATTCTAGAATGCAAAATTAAAGCGGGGCAAAAATTTTATGAAAAATTGAATTTATTGTGACCTGCTGAGCGCATGGCAAGTGCCGATAAGATTGTATCACTTTAATCATTTATAAGGAGTAACTCTCTCCATCTCTCTCTCTCTCTCTCTCTCTCTCTCTCTCTCTCTCTCTCTCTCTCCTTTTTCGTTTTCCTTCTCTCCATGGATAGAAAAGCTTCTTTTTCTGTACGTGAGTTATGAGTCAAGTAATTTTTATTTGAATGAGGTCGACTTGGAAATATTAATCAGCAAGAAAACGTCAACGAATCGACCATTAAACTATCTCTTCCCTCTCTTCTCTCTCTCTCTCTCTCTCTCTCTCTCTCTCTCTCTCTCTCTCTCTCTCTCTCTCTCTCTCTCTCTCTCTCTCTCTCTCAAACACAAATTTTTATTCATCCGTTTTATTTTGTCTCTCCAGTTTTCTTTTATAATAATTTTTCTTTGTAACTTTTATTATCTCTCAGTTCATATCTCTCTCTTTCTCTCTCTCTCTCTCTCTCTCTCTATATATATATATATATATATATATATATATATATATATACTCATATATCATGATTAACATATGACAAGGCTAAACATCTCACGATAAATGGGAGAAAGATGAAAACAATAAATAACATTATTGGGACATAAATAAATAATCTTTTAATTTTACGTGTCTTCTCCCTCATGTCACGGTGAGACCAACCAACCATTCGAGACTCCAACGACCGACAAACTAAGATTTTCAAACATAGAAATATTACCTTTTTATTAATTATATGAGCGATATTAGAGGTTAACAAATCTCTGGTAACTCAAACTCGTATATCGTCTTTTTTCTTATTTTCGCCCCCTCCCCATCATCTTCTTTCTTTTTCCCCGATCTATCCATTTATCTATCTCAACCATATAGTCGTAGATCAGCACTTGTATGTTTGCTCCAGCGCCAGATTTATGGTCGGGATTTGTTTATGATTGGCGGTCGAAGATACGAGTTAGTTTATATAATTCCTTTTCCTCACATCTGATGATTTTCAATTTATTCTCTTTTTCTTTCTTTTTTTCTTTCTTTCTCTCACTGACTCTTTTGTTTTTATTTTTTATTATATCGACTAATTTTACTTTTTTTTTATTATTTTTTATTTTTCTTCATAAATTTTGATTTATTCATCAATTAAACAGCTTTAAAATAGGAACCAAAAAATGCCGCTTGTTTAAAGTTTACATGGTCGTACAAACTCCTCTACTGACAATAAAACATTTCTTTTGTAAAAAAAATAGTCTCGTTGTATTGACTTTACTACTTATAATAAACTTTCACAGTACAGTGAAATGAAGAAACGAACCACACTTGATCATCAGCTGGACACCTGAGGACCTGTCAGTTTGATGTTGGAGATCTGATTGGAACATCTGGAACATTTGGCACACGACAGATTGAAGACGAAAGTTTTGTCAGATGGGCAGGCCATTCTTTTGACTTCGTCGTCATCGTAGCAGTGGTCGTTCATTGGATATTCATCTGGGTCTTTTGGTTCAAAAAACGATACTGATGATGATGATGATGAGTATGAAAAAATTATGATGATGATAATGAAATAGTATTTATGTTTAAATATCGGAAACCATATTTCCATCCATATCATCGTTATCATAAGCATTACTTAGCATCATCATCGTTATCATAGTCGTCATCATCATCAGAATAGCACTAATAATAATAATAATTATTATCATCATTATAATTGCATGGGCTCACATTCATAAATGTCGTCATAGGCTGACTCCATCATGGTTCTTCCGATCAGCTTGCTCTCCAGATGCTCAGCTACAAATCTGGAAATATTTTTTGGCTTACTGTCGCACACTGCCCTTTCAACTTCTAGAAGTAACTCCTGCAGTTCGAACCCTATATAATTTATTTCTTCCATTTCATACATACTCCTATTACCGGTCGGGTTTTGACAACCCGTTTCTTTTCTGTCCATTTTATTGTCTTTATTATCGTTTAACTTTTTTTTAATAGAAGTTGGCTTTTGAACTTTTTGATTTATACTTAAGTTATCGGCTCGACAATTTTGTCTTGAATAAGTCGAATTTTGTTGACTATTATTATTACTTCTTTTGATGAACTCTGACCTTAAATTGTACGACCTAGTCTTTCTCCTACAAAATCTGGACAAGTTCTGTTCTGGGGTTAAATAGAAGGGTTCTGGTTTTTTAGTTTTGCGTTCTGTGCTTGCACCATTCTTGGTGTCGTCTTTCAACATTTCCGATTTCATTGGCTCTCAATACCGAAGCTCTGATGATAGCGATTTTATGGTATAAAAAACAGCTGTCAATCTAATTCAGGTTGAACTTAACTTGATTTATGAAGAGATAAATACGATGCTATTATTATTTTAATTATTAAAATAAAATTAATTGTTTTGATTTGAAAAAAATAAGTCTTCTTAAAACGAGAAAAAAGTAAACAAAAAAAAAATACAGCATGACGCCATTAACACCAAAGATCATCGATTTTTAATGCTGTTTTATTTGAATTTATTCCTGAATTCTCAAACCAGCAGTTTTTTTTATTGAAAAAAATTAATCACAATAAACGAAATATAAGAGAACAAGCAATTACCTAACTAACCGAATGCTCACAACTCATTAGACCTAAACCACACCATTTAATGGTTATGAAATCAGAGATGACGCTACAATATGATATTTTTCAAATTATAGATTTCCACTTTTAAAGCTTATTGATTGAGCTATCTTCTGGGCACCTTGGTACTTTGATGACTGCTTTGACGTATCGGTTAAAGCGAACTTTTGAAGGTGGATTCTTCATGTTCATCTCCACCACATGTTCGGTAGAAGATTGCATATTTTTAACTTCAACAAATTCAAATTTATTTTTCGCATAAATGAAAACAGTTTCGGTTTAATTTTGAGTAAAAAAAAACTTAAATTTTGTTATTTACCGACGTTTTTGTACCAGGGTGGCTTGTTTTTTCCTTTATACCCCACGTGGTCTATGTTGGAGGGAGCAGGATCCATCTCAGATACCTCCAATGGAGAAGATGCGTCTTCTGAACCCCGGTTGCCTAAGTAAAAATCGTTCAATAAAATATTTAAGGAAACGCAAACCCATTCCAAAGACAATGAAAACTTTTTTCAATCAAAAATCAAACCTGGAGCTTCCTCTTGACCAAAATCATCTGAAAATATTTAAGCAAAAATAAATTTTAAGTAACTGAAGAAACTTGACAAATTGTACGTTCAATATTCAAGCAATAGTGAACAAAAAACCAACAGCTATGCAGTTTTTCTCGGTCATCAATTTGTAATTCATTCATTGTTCTTTTTTCCAATATTGTCTCCAAATACGATGAAACAAAGCACTTAATGGTACTGGGGCAGGGTTTCTTGTGAATGACAAACGCCATGATGTTCTCAAGAAGAGAATCAAAACCTTTTGGAGCCATACTGTTGACCCTTTCCCTTAGACATTTTTTCATAAAATTATTTTTTTTTATTTTCTCCCATTTTGCGATTTCTTTTTGTATCTGTAGCATTTCTAATTCCGCTTCTTGTCTCTCTTTCGGATTCATCCATTTGCGTTCTGTCGACACTGCCACGGTTCTACTTTTATTAGTAGTAGTTTCTGGCAAATCTTTGTCTGATTTTGTGGTTTTTATTTTTGGTAAAAACTTCAACTTATTTTTATACTCTTTTTCGCAGTCAGACATTTTTCAATTCGAATTTATCTATAATGTAATTAAACAAATGAAAAGCCGTTAAAACCGTCAACTCTTGGCAATCGTTTGAAACAAATCGACAACGGAATTATTGCAATATAATTAAATATGAAAAAAGTTGTTGTGACGCAAAGCACGCAGGCTTTTCATGAAAAGTGAATTCTGATTTGAATTTTGCAGAAATCACTCAAAAGCGCTTATTGCAAAGTTGTGCTAGGGCACAAAATAGAAAAATATTTTAAATGCTGAAAAATATCACAAACAAGCAAACATATAGGCCTAAATATACATGTATATATGCAAAGGCTTATTAATCATGACTACAGAATCAAGTTTTCCGGCTAGTAGGTATCTGCGTATCTCCTATTATTATTTGATTTCTTCGTAGAAGAATGTGAAGTTTCGCTAGATTTTTTAGAAGAATTTGTTCTCAACTCTTCTAGTCTTTGCTGTTGACGTTGCCTGCCGATTCTGAAATATAGAAAAATGTGAATAAATAATAGTATATAGGTAATTGTGGAATATATTTATGTATATATATATGTGTGTGTGGTGTGGAAATTGATTTTTTATGGACTCATTCGAACCCACTTACAGGTAGCTCTCCCTGGCCTGGGCCTTGTTATCTATTCGCGTTGTTGTCATAGCAACAACAAGCTTCGATAAAAGCAGTTGATTGTTTCGTTCTATAGCGGCTCTTTCTTCTTGTTGTTTCTGTTTTTTTTAATTAATTAATTTATTTATTTATTTGTTTAATAAACTTATTTATTTATTTATATATTAATTACAAGTAACTATTATTTTGTCAACCAAACAAGTAAATGACTGGCTTATTTAAATTAGTTTTTAGCAATTTTAATACCCGAAAAAATACTGAAAATAACAATGTGCTCATTTTTCGAATAAAACATAAATCTATGTGATATGATTACTTTAAGTTTCTTCATATTGCAGTATATGTGAGGGTAGATCTTCGGCGGTCTGTTATCAATGACAGGCTTCACTTGAGTGACCTGTTATATGTCAAACAATTAAAATCGATTAGCTCATCGGATATTAAATTGTGTTTTATTACACCGATTTCAATTAGCCTAACGAAAGTGAATGCTTGAGAAAATAAATTAAAAATTATTTTAAAGTTATTCGTTTGTGAATTTTTTAATAAAAATTGATAGATCTAAAAACAAAAATAACCTTTTTTCTATGTAGCACATAGTTGGCCGTATCACGTCTGATCTGTTAACAACATCAAAGGCAGTTTAATCCATCAATCAATAAAATTTATATAGCGCTATTTCACTTCTTTTTTATTGTTTTCAAGCCAAAAATAGTTATCCTTGAAGAGAAAATAAACTAACCCCTTCCATATTCATGGGATCCAATCCGTACATCGGGAATCTCGGCTCGTATTTTGGCTCTTTTTTTCTCCATCTTGGAACGCTCGAGGCTCCTGTAGCGCTTGAATCGAGGCGATCGCTGGACTTTTTAACTTTCTTGTCTAGTTTATCGCTGCGACTTTTTCTTTCCGTATCTACCGATCTGCTTCTTCGGCTGTTTATTTGTATTAAAATGTTTAAAAAAATGAAAAAAAAAATAGATAAAAAAATCTGCCGTCCAGAATATGTTTTCTCTCAACTACTAAAATTTTTGGCTAACCTCGATCCTCCTCTTGAGCCAGAAGACGATCTGCTTCCGCTTCGAGATCTCGAGGATGACCTAGATACTGTTCTCGAGGCAGATCTACTTTTTGATCTACTTTTACTCCTTGATCTCGACCTACTTTCTGAAGCACTACTCGACCTTGATCTGCTTCTGTCTTTGGTCTTTGCTCTCGATTGGGATCTGGAGACGGAACTCGATCGAGATCCAGATCTTGATCTCGATCCCTGGCTCGAAACACTCCTTCCTGTGCTTGGTACTGACGAGACGCTACTTTTTCTTTCTTTTTTCTTAGATTTTTCCATGATTTTCTAAATGATTATTTTCCAAAAACTGCTTAAAAATTAAAGTTTTTTTCTACGTTCGTGTCGTCAACTGTTGACTAGAGAGACAAATTCCTTGACGCTCAGCAACGACAACGAAACCACAGCAAAGATTTATCGTAGACAAATTCTGCTCTGCTATTAAATATAGTTCTTGCTACAGCTGATATGAAAAATCTCTCGCAATAAATATTCATTAATTAATTTATATGCGCGCTTGAATTGTCATCATTTTCAGCTCTAATGATCTCTAGACCTAGCCGTGATATCATCATGGCTGTATGTTTGAAGCAAAATATTCCGCTAGTATTGATAGGTAGTGCCTGCAATCTTCTGCTTACCTGGCAACGGAGCGACGCGTCTCCTTGACGACTGGGAAATATAAATAATAAGTGAAAAATTTATCGGTGCAGGTTTGTTTGAAGAACTAATAAAAGTTAATTTTCATTTTTGAGTCCACACAGTGTGTTTTGATACCATTTCCATTTTTAATGTTATTAAAGTGCGAATGCAGTATAAACATTTTCTTTCTTATAACCAACCGAACCTGATAACTCTTTGAATTAGCTACCAACATATATCTACTTATTATAAGTTTTCTGAACTTGTTTTTGTTGCAACCAAATTCTTGTCGTCCATAAATGCGATACCGATTGTTATATACATACTATATTAGGATACAGACGCTACTCATTCAAAGGGACATGACGCAATCTTTGCCTGTGTTTTCCATTTAGCCTTTAATTTTTAATTGAATGAAAATTCAAATAGGTGTGAAATTTCCTTCAACAATTATGTTAGGTAGGTATTTCACTGCGATGACCGAGTAGGGTTTTTTATGTCACGGCGTTTGGATAGTTTTTCATCTGCAGAAAGAAACTATCTCTGATAAGATATATTGTGGAATTTAAAATATGTTTTATTATATGTTTGAAATTCACATTTGTGTCCTAGCTCTTTTGCTTATTCTTTTATTCCGTTTCTCTATGGATTTGTTTTGTTTATTTTCTTCTCTTACCTACTATACTACTAAATCATCCATGGTTTCTTGACATGAAAAACATTCTGTTCGGAATGTTTATGACCTAAAACTGTTTTAGGATTTGTAGAAAGAAAGTGCTCTATAAATTCAAATTGATTGATTGATGGCTAAGATTTTGAGACGCTATGCGCCACCTACAGAATTACTAATATTTTTAATTTAAAAATGTTTTTAAAAAATTTTATTTTGAAAATTTATCAAGGTCTTCCAGTTTATGATTAATTTGTAACCAAAATGTTTATTGGCTATAGTAAATAATATATAGGTTTATTCAAATTTAATAAAATTAGCACGGATTTCCCGTAAGAAGGCCTGCTATATAACGTAGTTTTTTTAAAGTTATATAATTTGAATAAATCAATGGTTATTTATATTGTTAAATAAACCAGTGATCATGTTTCGCAATTTGACAAATGAAAAATTATTCCACAACTCTACCTAAAAGCTATTTGTTGATAACATGGCGATTTTTGGTGGTGGAATTTGGACGATACGTCGCATCACTTAAATAATCTCCACCGACATTAAATGAACTTTTAGTAGATACGCTGAGTTTCTATTGTCTCTAAGCTATATTATGCATTAAAAACTTCGAGAAAAGAGACTTGGTAATGTACGATTAGTATAGAGAGAATAAAAGAAGTTCCGATTTTGGCGGAGATCACTGGACATCTACTCTTCCTGAATGTTTATAATCTAATATTTTATCGGTTGAAAAGTAGATATAATAATTAAAAAAACAAACAAACATGGGAGATATTGAAGGAAACCTTCAGCAATGTTCTACTAATAATTCTAATAAAGAAGAAGACATTGGACACTCGAAAGATGTCCCTTCAGCATCTACTATCGATGACGTCATTGATAAAGATGCTATAAATAGTATAAATCACAGCTGCAATGGTGACAACGGTAAATTTAATCATGCTGATGAAGATGGCAATGGTGAATTTGGTAATAATGGGTTCGTGCAAGATCGAACACCTGAAGAAAAAACCAGAGAAGATGAAAAAGAAGTGGAGAGAAATAATGGTGCTGACGACAGCCTCGGTGGATGGGACACTGCCGATGAAGGTAGAGAAAAGGTTTTGGTCGGAAAAGTTAAATCTGAAGCTTTCGATGGAAGTGAGTTGATGAATAAATAAAATAATACATTTGGGAGATATTAATAATCAGATTAAAATATAAAAAAACAATTTATGTTAATGAGATTGAATACTAGTTGTGGTTTTATTTCTTCTTCTTTTCTGAGCAGCCATACAAATTAAAAAAGAATGTGACGATTCTAACAACAAAGAAAACGAAGAAGACGGAAACAACAACACCGGTTACGAAGTAATGTGGGTTTGCAAAAATCGCGATTCGTCCGTCAGCTTCATGTCCGGTTCTCATCTCTCCGATCCAGACGGTCACTGCACGAACTTACTGAATGCGGAAGACATAAAAAAAGAAGATGAGCTAGAAGAGGGTCACTGTTCTAAAAATAGACGAATGGTTTGTTTTATTATCATTATTATTATCGTTATTATTATTATCATTATTATTATTATTTATATTATTATTATTATTATTAAACGGTCGATAATGCAACATGTGTCAATCACACTACATTGAGTTCTTAATGACGAAATCGCATTTTCCTTTCGTTCATTCGTTCAAGAAATAATCCGGTTTTTTGTTTCTCGGAAATTTCAGTCTCGACGTAGAACAACCAGCAGAAGCTGCTTGAAGAGGTAAAAAAAAAACTATGACAATATCTTTTAACTATTTAAATTTTTTTTATCCGTCTAAGATTTCAATCAGATTTTTTTCTGTTTTTCAGAAGTCATGGCGTCTGCTACCTGGATGAAGACGTCTGCTCGGAAGAGGCGGACGATAAGCGGAGCAAAAAAGATGACGGTGATTACGATTACCATGACGACGGAGAAGATGATGATGATGATGAGGTGGATCTAGAGGAAGAGGATTCTGATGATTATGATTTTGGTTTGTCATCTTGTGTTAGATTAAATTTGCTTTACAGTGTTTATATGTATATATATATATATATCAATAAATGCTGATTTATTCCTAGAAGAGTTTATATTATTAGATTGATCGTAAATGTTCGCTTTCGAATCTGTCAAGATTTCTTTTAGAACAAAAAGTTTTAATAAAACAATTCTTTTTTTTCTCGTTTTTCAGACATTAAAAAAAGGAGTCCGCCGAGGAAGAAGAGGAAAAATCAACCGAAAAAATATAAAAAAGCGGAGCAGAAGAACAAACCGAAAAAAACTTTGTTGAAAGTCGACATGAAAAAGCAAGTCGTCTCTCTCCAGAAGCAGGTCGTCATGTTACAACAAGAGATCGCCCAACTCAAGCAAAACCTCAACGGTTCGGTCGGAGAAACTGATAACGGCGACGTCAAGACAAACACGACGTTAGGAGAGCTGGTTGCCGTCGGCGAAGACGACAAAGATCTCGAGACGGTGTTAGACGTCGCAAAACTGGTCGAGGAATCGGTTTTGGCTACTCCCGCGAGCACAAAGCGAACTGGAAACAAGAAGTATCCGTGTCCTCAGTGTCCCAGAGCTTTTCCTAAGCCTAGCCACCTTGCACGGCACTTCAGGATTCACACAGGTGAGATGATTGTTGCGTTGACAGGTAGTCGGTTAGTAATCAGCCCGATATCGTTTTAATCTGATGATTAAAAATTGATTCTTGATTAATTTAGGTTTGAAAAGTGGACTTCTATTTGAGCTTTATAATTTGTGTGTATGTGTTATTGTTTGTTTTCTTTGGACTAATCCGATGATAGCCTGTCCCACTCGCATCCTGTTTTTCTCGTAAACAGGTGAGAAGCCGTACAGGTGTGAGACGTGCAACAAGTGTTTCACTTTGTCGACGCAGTTGAGAATGCACTCACGTACACATTCTGGAGAGAGACCCTACAGCTGTCAGCTGTGTCCCAAGCGATTTGCTCAGGCCAGCTACTTGAAGGGCCACATGTTGACCCACAGCAAAGTCAAGGTCATTTTCTCAATGAATTGAAGGTTTTTGTTTAAATGGTTCTACAAGTGTCGGAGCAGATGATTGGTCAGATGTGTTTATATTACATTGGTTTGAAATATTACCGTTGAGTTTTTATTTCACATTTTGAAAATTTTTTGGACCGTTTCATGTTGACTGACGATTGAAATTTATTGATTGATCGATTGCAGTTGAAAGAATGTGAGGTGTGTGGCAAGAAGTTTGCTCGGAACTCTCACCTGGATCGTCACATGCTCATCCACAAAGGTGAACGACCTTTCGCCTGCCAGGTGTGCGACAAGCGCTTCTACAAACCCGACCACCTGACCCGTCACATGGTCAGCCACACAGGTGAATCAACATACCGTAGTACATTAGGGATTAGGTGATATTTGTATGACATTTAAAGAAAACTTACCTGTAATCTCTTTTACCTGTAATCTCTTTTGTCTCTTCCAACAACAGGCGATCGACCATTCCAGTGTGACCAATGTCACAAGACTTACGTTACCAATAGCGACCTGATGACTCACAAGATGAGTCACTCCGGAGAGCGACCTTTCATGTGCGACATCTGCGGGTCGAGGTTCACTCGACACGCCCACATGATCCGTCACGCGCAGGTGCACACGGGAATCAAGCCTTTTTATTGCGACCTCTGCGGAAGGTCGTTTGCAAGGCTTAATCACTTACAAAGACACCAGAAGCTTCACCTGAACACTCAGCTGTTCAAGTAAGTAAGCAAAGATGGAATTCATTCATATCTTTCTTTTTTTCCTATTTGCTTGGCTACAGAAAGTTATTGAGCTTTGATTTTTGGAAACTATGTTTGAGATTGTTGTTCTAATGTTGTAATAATCTTAATGTAAATAATCCAATAAGGCTCTACCGATCAGTTTCTGTTTTATCGGCTTAAATTCCGTTGTCACTTTTTCATCAGGTGCTATCTGTGTGGAGTCGAGCCAGAAGCAGGTGAACAGCTTAAGGAGCACATGTCGACCCACAACATACAAACACTTTGGCCTTGTACTATATGCGGAATGGAGTTCACCTCCAGCTCAAAGATTGCGAAACACATCAAGGTCTCTCACGAATCCTTTTCAGAGCTTTTCGGCAGCAGCGGCGGAAGCGGTGGCGGCAGCAGCGACGTCTGCAACGGCGACAGCAGTCGCCAGAGCTCCGAGAAGAAGCTTCGCGACCACTCCTGCGACCAGTGCGAGAAGTCGTACAAGACGTCCGGAGCGCTCGTCATCCACAAGCGCTTCCACTCCGGCGAGCGGCCGTACGTTTGCGACATCTGCGCCATCAGCTTCTCCAGATCCAGTTCTTTGGTGCGCCACAAAAGGTCTCACACTGGAGAAAAGCCTCACATCTGCCAGACCTGCGGGAAAGCGTATGCTCGTAAGCACCTTCTCAGCAGACACATGGTCAACGCCCACAAGTCGTCACCTGACCATTCTTGCTCTTTCGGGCAAGACAATGATGATGATGTTCCGCAGCCTTTTCCGGCTCCTCCCTTCACTGAGCCGAGATGAGTCAAATATATTTTAAGGCCTTGCGATCGGAGTTTTTCCTGAATGAAATGTTCAATTGAATGAGGATTTTTTCAATAATTGAAAATTATTTTTGCCTTGAATTGATTTGAATTAGTTTGCTGTACAAAAAGGAACTTTAAATTGGGCGATGGATTAACAGAACGAAGAAAAACAAAGTATATATTATCCTGAAAGATGATCGTGAAATAAGAATTAGATTTTTGAAGAAAAAAAAACGGTAAACGTTTTTTTCTATTTTTTAGAAATTTTATTACAAATAAACGAGTTTTTGATTTTTCGATGTTGTTGCGATAAGAACACGAGAGGAACGATTTGTTTTCTGCTCTCTTCGTTCTTATGAATTCGAATTGAGTTGTATAAATCGTTGAACTCAATTGGTCGGTGTGCTGGATGGGGATGTAAAATTGAAAAAAAAACAACACGTTTCGTAGTAGAAAGTTAGATGGGAGATACGGAATTGTAGAACTTGTTCTGAAGTTGCCGAACTCGTTTCTCGACGTTCATTTTCGTCAAGGTCTGAAGGAGGAGCTTATTGGCTGCGACGAAATTGATCGATCCCTGCTTCGACGTACTGGTCATGACTTCCGAAGAACGATTCTTCTGCGGAAAGCGGTCGCTGGCCGATCTCTTGTTAGAATCCGTCTTCTTCAGAATCGACAGCCCGGTGGCTGAACCCAGGGAAAGTCTTTTGACCCTCGAGGGTCCGCCATCACTGAAGCGTACCTCTTTCGTTTCCGAGCTTCGACTGTTCGTCGCGGTTTTCGAACCGCCGCGGATGTTACTGATTGTTTGCTTCATGATTGAGCTTGTTCTTTGACTGTTCTGAAAGCTCAGTGATACTCGATTCATCTTAGATGTTTTTTCCGTGTTTTTCGCTTCTCTAGTAAACTTTATCGAAGAAGTTTCTGTCTCTTGTCTTTTGTTTTCAACTTTTGTAATTTTTCCTTCGTCGCTAGTTCCACTCGAAACTTTAGTTGTATCGGCGGCACTCGATGTTACGATATGGTCTTTGCTGTGTGAACCTTTCACCGTTGCATCAGCCACTGTAACAACAAGAGTTGTTTGATCTTTAGTTTTTGCTTTGTTCGATGTAGCCACCGGTGAACCGCAATTATCATCAAATACGATGTCTGATTTCTGACACCGTAAAATATCTTTATCCGATTCGATTGGATCAGAAACGGACTCCACTTTCCTGTCGCCGGCTGTCTCGTTTGTCGGCTTATTAATGGCTTCTGAGTTGATCTTTTCCAATTGCAGCTCTTTATTGTGACTATGCGCTTGAATCGTGTCATCAGTAGCACCAGTTGGGATTTTCCGTTCGTAATGAATTTTGTTTGCCTTGTTGTGCAACAGCTCAAACATAGATTTGGTTTCGTTTTGCGAGTATTTTTCCGAATGGAAAACTACGGATATTATGTTGCTTTTCGGAGGAGTCGTCGGCGACGTTTCTTTGACGCGAGGAATCAACGTCTCAGGAGGTGGTGGTAATTTTATCTAAACATTTGAAAAATTTACAAACGATTTAATTATTTAATCTTTTTTATTTAGATTAACAGTTAAAATTTAACGGGAAGACACAAGTCCACAGGTTCTTAAACTATTAGACATATTATTCATCTTAAAACATTTTGTTTTCCAAAACTGGTTGCTTGAACATTATTGGGAGCGAGACGTTCCCCGTGCATAAAATTAACCACAGGGAACATCGCGGATAGAATGGAGAATTTTTTTGTATACATTTGATGGTGAAATAGTTAAGACCACAGACCGTTGGCATGGGAACGTCGATGATTGGCATTCCTTCGTAGAAAAGAGTTTCAAAAGTTTTTTGGCTGGCCAATGGCAGAAGGGGCTTCTTATGTTGACATTTTGTGAAGCACTCCAATGCGATGTCTGTAAAATGGAAGTTCAAATGAGTACAAACCTCATACACCATGATTTGCTCTAAAATATAGATGTGTCAGTTTCTTATGATTTGTTTGTAAATAGTAAGAAAATTATATGATTAGGTACTGCATGTGATTGATGTAGTAGTGGCAAGACAATGTGGATGTCATCAACTGCGTAGCCAGACAAATTTTTCTGAAGGGGTGGGCTCAGTACTTGCAAGAGAAGGTCCAACATTTTTCTGGAGGCTTATTACTTACAAGAGGGTGGCCCAAAATTTTCAAACACTCTCCTTCCAAAAACACCCAATGACCGAGGGGGAGTAGACGGAAGTACTTCCAAAAAACCTAATGACCAAGGGGAATAATTGTACGTACTTACCAGGCCCCGGGGTCCTCCTATGGCTACGTGGCTGGATGTCACGCAAAACAGCGAATATGTAGCATTGATGATATCGATATGTATAATATTTAGATTAAAAAAATGATAATGATAAAGCTGTGTGGTAATAAGGAAAATAAAGTAGTGTTTGGTCCATGGTTTGGTCACTGACGTATGGTTTCTTGGATGATTTCCGGTACAATGACTCGTAGGTGTTCGCAATTGGTTGCAAGACATGGATTGACGTTAACCTCCAGCAGCCACACCTGAATGAATTTTTAATTGACAGTGCTACAATCAAATACTTGCTTCATATAATAAGCTTGTGCTAAGTGCTACAATCAAATATTTGCTTCATATAATAAGCTTGTGCTAAGTGCTACAATCAAATATATGCTTCTTTTAATACGCTTGCAGATATAATATCACGATTTAAAAAAAATTATTATTGAACAATAATTCATTTTTTAATAATTGATTATATTAAATTAAATTAATAAAACCTTCATGTCTTCGCCCACAAGAAAGTCAAGGCCGTAAAGGTCAAAGTATCCTACACTGGTCTTCAGTTTATCTTTGACAGAGAAAAACGAGTAGAGGGCTATCTCTTTCATTCGGTTCTGAATGTAGAAGTGATGAAATGGACTAATTAAAATTCAAAAAAATAATAAAATATTGATAAAGGTATAGACCCAGAGAGTCTTGTGAACCCAATCTGTTTCCAATTTTTTTCCAGGAGCGATGAAGTTGTTGACGTAGCTGTTGAATTTTTCATAGCTGCAGATGGTTTCATTCTTGCAGGCATCGTACGAAGCACATTTGCGCTGAATGAACTAAGAAAGAAGAATAAAAGTTGTTTTATTCGATCGAGCATTTGTGACAACTGACCGATCAAACCGCTAACTTAGATTGGTACCCGATAAGAAAAACTAAAATAAAATCATATATTAAGAAGAAAAACTATAATAATATATCAAAACAAACCTAAAATCTATACGAGACCATTAACGCTAGAAATGTGCTACCTGATTAGTCAGATGGACACTAATGTCTTCAGATTGGCAGTTGTACTTGTGCAGGCTAAGTCTCAGGTAGCCCTTTCTGAAGAGGATGAGATAAGGCTTGGTGCTTGCAACCAACATGTACACACGAATATCAAACTTTTTGCCATCCATAAGTAAAGGGTTTGTGATATATCTGTGAAATGGATTGAACCAACTATAAAAAAACTTATTGTTGTAATTATAATTACATCTAAAATGATACACACGCATAAATTTCATATAACAAAAATTTGATAAGATATCAACATAAATAATTTCCGATGTATGTATGTATGTTGTATGTGTAAATGTGTGTATACAGGGCCCCTGTCCGTAGTATAATATCAACCTCTGAATGAGCCTGCTTCCACCGTGTTCTTTTTCATCCTCTTTCAAAGAAACGTTGTAATTATCCACATCTCTAACCAGATATATTCCTCTACCTTGGTTTAATCCAATCGGTTTGGATATCCAAACTTCACCAGCTGTAATAAGTACAAGCATTTATCTATGTGATTTTAATGGACTATATAATCTATAGAATGATTAAGTACTTTAAGGCTTTACACTTGACTAACTAATCCAAAAATTATATAAAGTTTCTGTCAACTTTTTGCTAACAGCTGATTATAGGTTAGTTATAGAAATCACATTAACAGAAATCCGAATGAACCTTGGCCACGGCCATGGTAAAATTCCATTGTTTTAAAATATTTTTAAAGACAGTTAAAAAAAATTCATATTTGCTTACGTTTAAACCTCTGAGAAAAAAAAGATCTATCCCTTTGATCGTCTAAGCGATACGTCTCCGGCAGAAAGTCTGACAGTTTCAGTTTGGGAACCACTGCTTGTTCCCTCTTATGCATACTAGATTGAAATCTATGCAGGTTGACTAGCAAACCAAGTTTATTTGTCAACATGTAGCAATTGGGTATCCTGTTTACTAGTTGTTGACCTTGAAAAATTGTGTTTGATAATTACTATAGGTAAAGAATTGTGATAAAGAAAATAAAAATTCTTAAAAGACATTTGACCTTCTTTGAATAAATCGTAGTTTACGCTTAGTCGGCTTTCAACCCATTTAAACATAAAACTGTGAGCAAATTTGTCCGACAATGCCTTCCAACCAAGATCTTTCAAGATTTTTTCAATCCTAAGAATTATTATTTTCGTAATTCACTTTTTTAAAAGATTAAAATTAATCTGAAACGTAAAAAAGCTAACATCCAGTTGCCATTCGAGCCAAAAATTACAAAAGTTTTATCTTCTATAGAGTCTTCGCTTCCACTTCCGTAGTCAGCTAGAGTGCTTTCCGGCTTTGCCATTTTTTCGGAGATTTTTGTTATCGTTACTGCTTGCCCCGACTACTTGTTTTTAATGATTTTCTATTTTTACTTTGAACTTTTTTAAAACTCGAAGCACATTATTTTAAGTCGAATAGTGATTTCGACTTTGATGTTTCTGTTGACGGAGATTAGATCGTAATTTATGATGAGGTCACCAACGACTAAAACCGAATCTAGGTAATGACTAAATAAAAACTCTGGAATTTTACAATTGCCTTAGTATTAACAAACGAGAGCTTTAAATAAAGAGAGAACTGGACAATCAGGATTTTCTTTTTTAATTTTAAACCACTGACTATAGACATGAACAGAACAGAAATGAGAATTATCAACAAAACTTTTTACAACTAAATGATTAAATAAAGTATGCCATGATTAACTATTTTAACACTTCCGAAAAATAGAAGGCAATCTGTTGTTCACTTTGGCATCCAACTTTTCCAAGTTAACATAACATTTTTAAAATCGATTGCAAAATTTGGCGACAGACAGAGAAGTCAAGTTAAGTAAAAGTGTGTAAAAAGAATGGCATTCATAAAATTGTTCTTGGACTTGCTTAATTTGTTTAAAATGGCCATTCTCTCATCTGCCTTATTATCTTATGAAAAATTACTGACAGCACATGAAGGCATAATATTGGTTGAAGTTACAGGTAATGAAGAAGTAGAAGAGTTAGAAAAAAACCATAGAGGAGGAAGTTACAGAACTCAAAAGGGATATCAATGATGACTTAGAACTGCCACTTTCTTCTGTGCTGTTCATGCCCTGGCATCTTTAGCTTGTACTTTTCAACCTCACTGAAGAATATGATGACATCATTGGTTGGCATATAGTATAAATCAACGGATGACACAGATTGCAGAATAAATATTTTTTCTTAAATCTTTTGAGCCTCTTTGTCATGCATCTGTTTTGATAGCGTTGGTTGAGCAGGATTTAATGATAAAGTCATTTCTGGAGAGTGAGGAAGTACTGTTTCCCTTGTTTCATCTTTCTGTAGTGGACCATGCATATTCAGGAAGTCTTCATCCTCTGTGCCTCTGTTAGAAGTGCTTACAGCACCTATAAGAAACGTTTTCTGATTTTTACAAATTTCTTCAGTAGAGAGAGAGGAGAGATTAGAATAAGGCCATTTTGTTTTTCTTTCTTCTTCACTTGACATTCAAGAGCCATTCTCTTCAATGACTGTTTCACTGCTAGCTGAAAGAACAAAATTATTTACTGTTTAATACAACGACAACTAATTATTATGAATTTTCTTGTTTTTAAAATTAAAAAAAATTAGCAAACTGAAATAAATGTTTACAAAGGGAGGAAAGATCAGAAACAGCTGATGTTGTTTTTCTTTCTTCACTCGGTACTCCTTCAATGATAATTTCATTGCTACCTGAAAGGACAAAATTATTAACTATTTGAATTTAGAAACAAGGATTTATTTAATTTTAATAATAAGTTTGTAAAATTTTATAAAAACTAAATAAATTGAAATACACATTTGATATGAAAATATTAAAAAAAAGACAACATTTTTGGTAAACCGGCGATTGTCCTGTGGGATTGTCTTTGGACTGTATTATCGTTGACATTGTTTCGCCAGGATGCGAACTTTGAATTTTTGTGGTTTTCTTATAGCAAAGACGTTGAGATGCCGCGTTAGCTTCTCGATGAGCTTTCAATTGCTCTGGAGCAAGTTTCTTAATGCGACGTCTCTGGGCTTCTGCTTGATAATCCCTAAGTGCTTTCACTTGCTCCGGAGTAAGTCTCTTGAAGCGACGCCTCTGAGCTTCAGCTCGTGCAGCCCTATGTGCTTCCATTTGCTCTGGAGTCAATTTCTTAATGTAATTTCGCTGATATTCGGCATTTGCGGCCCTAAGTGTTTTCACTTGCTCTGGAGTAAGTTTCTTTATTCTACGTCGCTGATATTCGGCTTGAGCAACCCTATGTGCTTTCATTTTTTCTGGACTGGCTCGTTCCATGCGACGTCGCTTAGACGCAGCATTGGCCTCTTTTATTCTTTTAAGCCCTTCCTCGTCTTGTTTTTCTAGCCATCTTCGCTTGCGTTCCTTCGCCTGCTGACGTTGTCTCTCGAGTCGTTCCTCCATGGTAAGTGTCGGGCCTAAATAATAAAGCATGCATGCAGCATACTAATTTTAAATCAGAAAAATCTGAATATAGTATATTCAATTATATAAATTGATATCTCACACAAATTATTAGAAATAAATTAAAATATACTTATTATAGACAATGTAAACCATATTTTATTGTCCTTTTAAACAGCATGTGAGACAACTGCCATATATATATATATATATATATATATATATATATATATTGAAAAATACAATGTTCTAGAGTGAAGTAGGGAAATTATATATAAGAAAACATATTTTTAAAAAATAAAAAAATACAAATTTATATTGAACTTGAGCTGCACTACAACCAAGACCAACAGATCTCTATCAATCAGATAACAATCAGCTTGTGAGTGATGTTGAAAAATACACGTAATAATACAAAACTTTCTAACCACTTCCATTTCGATTGATATTGAGGCATAAGTCATTTGCTTTCGCCGGTTCCGAACTGGGATTGAGGTCATTTGCTTTTGCTTGCACTGGATTGGGACTTAGCTGTGATGCTGCATTTGCTCCTTTAATTTTATTAAGCGCCTTTTGCTTTTCTTTATATCTTCGACTGCTTTCCCTGCTTTGGCAACGTATTTTCTCAAGTCGTTTTTCCGCTGTAAGTACGGACCCTGCAGGAGAAAATATGCACAAAAACTCAATTGCTGAAATATAACTAAAACATTGCCGATTGGTTACAAGACTAGCATTCATACCAATTTATTAAAGTATTAATTTTAAAGGCAACACAAACAACAAAAGATATATTCCGTGATTGACATATCATGCAAATTTATTGGAAACTAGCGGGGGTACCCAGCGTTGCCCGGGGTTTTTAGAGGTTTACCTAATGCGTTTCTTTTTCGCTCCCGTTTCCTTCCCGCTTGCGCTCCCGCTCCCGGTCGTTATCCGTTCCCTGTCGCTTTCCCGCTCATTTTTTCGCTCTCAGTTCCCCCCATAGATCCAATTGTACATACATACATACATACATTCATACATACATACATACATACATACACACATACATACATACATAAATAGATACATACACACTCCTGCTCCCGGTCGTTATCCGTTCCCTGTCGCTTTCCCGCTCATTCTTTTGCTCTCAGTTGACCTCCCCTAGATCCGATTCTACATACATACATACATACATACATACATACATACATACATACATACATACATAAATACATACATACATACATACATAGATACATACACACACAAACATACTTTGAATGAGCGATTAGTGCCAAAATATTGTAAAAAACACATACATACATACATACATACATACATAAACACACTCACAGACACACATACATGCACATACACATACATACATACATGCATATATTGTAAAAAACACATACATACATACATACATACATAAACAGACACAGACACACATACATGCACCTACACATACATACATACACACATACATACATACGCACATACATATATAAATATAGTTCCCGCTCGCTCACCCGCTCCGCTCCGCTCATTTTGTGACGGATTTCAAAATTTTTTTCTCTATATTTGATTCCCCTTGACTCTCAAGGTTGTGTGAAAATGTCATTACGATCGGATGAATGGTGTAGCAATGCATAAATAACATACCTATATACATACATACATACATATATACATACATATATACAAACATTCATTTATTGGAAATATATTGAAATACGTTTATGATAGACAACGTAAACCATGTTCAATTGTGAGTTATAAAAAATACAGACAAGATTTCCAACTGTCATATATATTAATACATGTATTGAAGACAACAGTATTTTAGAGTGGAGATACAACCTACACTTGAATCATCACGGATGACTATGTCGACTGTACCCGACAATTGTGATCGATTTAGACCTTTCTGCTGTTTACCCACAGAAGCTGGGACTGTCCTGGAGACTGTTAGTGATGGAGCTATGACTGGTTGAATTGTTTCCTCGTTGATTGGAACATGGATAATGCTTTTGACTCCGTTATTCCATACTTCAAGAGTCTTAAATTTTGTTGTCTGACTTTCCATTATTATTGATTTCTGAGTTTGACTAAACGTTGAGGCATACTATTAAAAAAAATGTTTTGGTCAATTATAACATTTAAAAGAATATGCTCAATGCTCATATGATATTAGAATGAAATAATTTATAGTCTGTTGAACCTACCTGTGTATTTTCACAGTAGGGTGTTTTGAAACCACTGGTTTATCACTTGTGATTTGGTGCAAACAATGTTTTGGCCTTTTAAGAAACTTTATTTACGTATATATATACATATGATATGCATAGGTAAAGTTATAAATAAAAAAAGTTTTAAAATATTTTTAAAGTTTTATCTTTATAAATTATTTATTTATTAGCAGAAAGTACTATATGATTTGATTCAACTAGATATAGTTAAATAAGCAAAATAAAAACCCGTAACATCATCATAAAAACTAATATAAAGACACCTCATATCAAACTCCTGCGATAAATAAAGGTATAATTACGACAGCTGCCGTAAGTCTTAATATAAACAGCCAAAGAACTAGTATACTTATACTAGTCTTTCGGCCTAATAATAATTCAATCACGCAAATAAATGAAAAATAAGTTTATTTTAAACAATGCCATCCATAACTTATAAAATGACTTTGATAAACTCATAGCAAAATGCCCTAACCATAACTCTCAAAGTTAACTAAAGCTGCCCTTGCATTGACTTGCTCTTGGCTTGTCGTGGATCACGACTGACTAAGGAGATGATTAAGTACATTTAACCCACTTCCCTCAGACATTCCCATTGTGCTGCGTTAAGGCATGCTCCTCCAGGGTATGACCGTTACCCGTTTTAATGTTAAAATAATTTTCTTGCTGGTAATGAAAATTCTTTAGTCTTTTTTTTTCGTTAATCCCACGGCTGTCAATTTAACAGTAATGAGTTACAGTATGATTTCTCCAGAACTTTCCGGTAACTCTACAAATTTCTACGCCGATGGGGAAATGTCCTACAACGAGGGCCTTCTAGGGGAGGGATTCATCTGTTATTTTGATTTTTAGCCCTAAGATGACCTTTGGTCTTTATGCTCAAGTGAAGTATGCATCCATCAATAAGACTTGAACTTTTTTTTACCAATTTGTTACATCGATTGCACGACACCTGTTTTTCGTTTTTTACGCCGTCTATAAGATCTGCTCCACACCGAGTAGTTTTTTTCTTCCAGTATATCCTTGTAATATCACCACATTAAATATAAAAAGCTCCTAGTGGCTTCAAACACGCACGAATCTTAACATCTCTGGTCTAAAATAAAGGATTAAATTCACGACACAAGAAAAATCCCACATGAATTTACTTCTTTAGAGACAAATTCGTTATTCGTTTAAACGGCAATAAAGCAAAACAAATCATCCAGCAGAATTTTCAAGCTCAGTTGATCTCAGTGATGCTCTCTCCTCGCTACTGAGTATTAAAAGTTTAGTTTATTATCTTGCAAAAAAATTTAAAATCTTCAAAGCTGTTCAATGGATCTAGAGATAGTGACGGCATTACAAGAGCCCATGTTATCGAAGCAAACATTATAACTGGACCATTTGGAGAAGAACCAAATCCATACATCAGTCTTCATACGAACTGGTTACAGACTATCTCGTGAGCAAAAACAGCATTCAAAAGCCTTAGCAAGAATGTTTATTGAAACACAAAATTAAGACCAGTAAAAACTCTGAAACGTCGCGATCGTCTGAGTAGCAACAAATGACAGTTTGAGGTAAATAAAAAAAACTGAACCAGCCAATCAATAAATCAATCGCAGTTGTTTCTCAAGGTTTTCTCTTTCAACTTCTGACGACTTAACAAAAAGACAGTAAGATTTGTAAACAAAATTTTAAACAAATTTAAATAAGTCAAATTTCAGAAGTTAACAATTTCAACACTTACTACCAGTAAGTGGAAGACAATTTGTTGATCAGAAAAATAGAAATGATAAAACATTACAAACCGAAAGTAGATGATCATACACACACACACGCATACACATATATATACAATCTTCACCCGGATTCGTCGGAAGTCAATAAAATTCTTTTCCTTCGTTTGACGGGCCTTTTAACGACACACTCTTCATCGCTGCTTCTGCTCGTACGGGTAGACTTCTTGACGCCGGCAACATTCTCCGAAGACTTTTCGCAGCACAGTATCTTCTTGTCAGACTTTTTGAGATTGACAAAATCTTGACCGTCGATGTTTAATTTTTCTAAATTGACGAAACATCTTTTCAAACTCTCTGCGTGTGGCGGCTGAACGGGAGGATTTTTTGTCGTCGGAGATCGTATTTTGATCCTGATCTTTATTCCGTCACCGTCGGGAAGTCTTTCCGATTCCGCTACGGATCCGGCAGGAATGACGATGTTAGTGGATTTCTTTTTTGATTCGTTTAATTTATTTAAGATGGCCTTTCTCCTGTCTGTTTTATTGCCACCTCTCGACAAATTACTGCTGGCACAAGAAGACTTAGTAGAATTGGTTGATGATAGTGGTAACGAAGGAGTAGATGAGTAAGAAGAAGAAGCAACAGAGGAGGAAGTTATGGAACTCCGAAGGGACGTCAGCGATGATGACCGGGAACTACAACTCTCTTCTCTACCGTTCTTGTCTTGGGATCTTAGCTTATACTTTTTCATCTTCGTTGGATGATATGACTTAGATGATTTCCCAGCACACTTTGTTTCAGAGACGTGCTGGGGCTTCTTTCTTCTACTTTTCTTACCCATCGTCACAGAATGTTCAGAATCCCAACTGCTGTTCGATTCTGGAATATGATCTTCAGGGGCCCAGCTGCCGGATGATTTTTCATCACTAGACCGTTCAAACCGTTCCCTTCTTTTCTGATTTCTAGCCTGTCTTGCTGCCTCTAGAGCCTCCCTTCCTTTGATGGATTTAACAAAAGCTAAATTGGCTTGGGCTTTTTCGGCACTCATCTGATCTGAAAGCTTAGGCTGGTCTAAAGGCTTAGGCTGGTCTGAAGGCTTAGGAAGGTCGACAGCCTCAGCTGTCACTGCAGTGTCCAGTGGGGCTGTTTCTTCTGTCTCGTCTTCTTGTAGTAGACCGTCTAGAAGTTTAAGAATGTCTCCCTCCTCTATACTTTTATTAAAAGTGTTCACGGCATCTGTAAAAAATATTTCTTGATCTTTACCAATTTCTTCGGTAGAGAAAGAAAAAAGGTCGGAACTAGGCGATCCTCCTTTTTTGCCTTCCACGCTCGCCACACCTGAGTCATTCTCTTCAAGGGCCTGCACACTGCTAGCTGAAAAGAAAAAAGATATTAAACATTCAAATTTAATGACTATAACTCGTCGTTATGAATTCTAAAATGTTATCAGAAGTCGGTAAATGTGAATTTTCAACTACTAACAACGAATAGAAAAAGAATTTATACCAGCTGTTTTCGGATTGGTATCGAGTTGTGAGTCATCGTCCAATGAGGAACGGCGTGGTATCGGAGTTAATAGATCTGGAATTTCATTGGTCGTGACAGACGTCAAGAGAGAAGAGGGAGGAAGATGTGATTGGATAGTCTTAGTCAAATTCATCCTCACATCCTTCTTTTTCGATTTCTTTGCTGCAGAAACGGGACTCACTTGATGACCGGATGGCGTCACCTTGACATTGCCAGAAACACCGTCAACCGCAGGCTGCAGAATTCTCTCGACAAAGTTCGAAGTGAGAACAGTTGAAGGCATAACTGTATGAGGAGAGCTGAGAGCAGGAGGAAGAGGATTATTAGAGACCGCAGTTTTAGATGAAGAAAAATTTATCCTGATAGGTTGATTTCCCTGCTGCTGCTGTTGCGATTGCTGACCGAGTTGGAGCCACTGCGAATTGTTCAAGTAAAGAGAGACGTTACCAGAACTCTGACCGTCTTTAGGAAAAGGAGGGTGATGGTGAATAGTATTTATATTAAATTGTGAAGCAGTTGCTTGTTGGGAATCGAGAAACAGCCGATGACCGTAATTCATTTGTTGCTGAATATATTGCGGAATCTGATGGCTGTTACGAGAAACAGGTTGCAAGTCTTCTGGCATTTGTTGTACATATTGTGGCAAATGTTTAATTTGTTGCTGCAACTGTTGAATCTGTTGAGGAAATGGCTGAAATTGTTGCAAATATTTTTGGATAGGTTGAAACTGAACCTGGGGGTGCTGCTGTTGCACACTACGAAGTCGAATAGATTGTTGTTGTTGATGTTGCTGCTGTTGTTGTTGTGGATCAACCTGAAGGTTACGAGGGCAAATGCCAAAAAAACCTCTCGGCCCGGCTGCTGCACTTCCGGGATTTTGGATTAACAGACTTCTGACCGGATGCCTTGCAATTATGTTAAAACGTGGTGGGGCAAAAATATTTTTTACAGCAGAGTCAGAAGAGTTCCCAACAGAAGAAGAAGTACCCTCTCTTGAAACGTTCATAGAAAGTAGTGAAGGCGCCGAAGAAGAGACGGGATATTGAGACGATACAATTTGTGTAGACATCCTGAAATCTATAGTATTCGTAGTCGTCGTGGAGGCGGGCTGTATGTTGAAGTTGTGTTTGACTTGTGCTTGAGGAAGGGCAGCCTGAGGAGAATTGGGTTCGGTGATGACGGTCTCGGCTGCTGCATTCAAGTCGTCTTCGCACGGATCGTCATTGATGACTATCTCGACTGTGTTTCCGTGTTTAGAAGGTCGACCTTCACCTATCTGCACTTTAGCCAGTGGAGATGGAACTGCCCTCGAAACAGGAACCGACAAAGCCATGACCGGTTCAACAGTCCCCATACTGATAGGAATGTGGATGATACTTTTAACCCCATTATTCCATATTTCAAGAGTTTTGGAGTTTGTGGTTTGGCATTCCATTATCATAATTTTCTGTCTGACGTTGGCTCAATGTTGAAGAATACTATTAGGAAAAAGTGTTTTTATTTAATAATATGTTTTAAAAGATAATGTTCACTATATTTAACTATATCAGATTAGAATTTATGGATAGTAGAGTAGGTTGAACCCTCATGAGGCCTAAATATAAGAACAACAAAACTTCTCAACAATAGATTTAAAAATTACATTCCACCTCCCATAATATAACAAAAACGTCAAACAATTTATTATAATTACTTTCTACGGACGGGGGCAGGCTGCTGAGGAGGCTGGATGAAGAACCTTTTTTCTTCTGTAGTACAGTAGTTTTGTTTTCTATCGTATGGTGCATGCATGCATACAGTCTACAGTGGCATACACTAAGCACACATTCTTAATTGAACAAATGTCTTAGAATTGAGAAACATTTTTTTCTAGAACGCTAAAAATATATCTAGAAAACGTAAAAACAAGCGTTGGCACGGTGCCCCAACAAATAATATGACTTCGCGGGGTGTTTACAAAATTTTGCTTTTATTTCGAAGGCAGAAAAAAGCAAAAGTAGACTCACCAAATTGACTTATATAATTACGGTTTACATAAATTAAACTTTAAAAGTTGCATAATAAAAATTAGCAGTAAAATAACTTTTTTCGGAAAATTGTTAATTGCTATAATGGCTATAATAATATTAACCACGAACAATGTATTAATAATTAAAAATCGTTATTATATAACTGGCTTATTTCAACAAAAACAAACAACTAACTTTGTGCTTAAAAAATTTATTTGTATCTACAAACTAAAATTAGTAGTGATTTAAAACTAGATAACTTTAAAATATTAAATATTCTTTTTAATCAGGTGGACGAGTATGTCCAGGTCTAGGTGTTCCGTGGTCGCACATGTTAAACTTCTTTAAATTTCGTCTGCCCATTGTTCTCCACCTTTATATTGCCGGCGTCAGACCCGATACTCGCAAAGAAAGCAAGGAACGGATTGCACGCTATGGCTGTTCTCAAGTACTTTAAACGTCCAGGATTGACGGAAGAGGAAAAGCTGAAAGTTCTGAAGAAACTGCAAGGTGTGGTCGATGATTTCTGCTGTAGTGCAAGACTTGAGGTTACAAGTGAAGAATGTTATTATGTCGAGTTCCACGATGGAGGTACGTTGACATTCGATTTTTATTTTATGTTTTTCCAATTGAATCGACGACGAAATTTTGGTAAATGTAGAATTCATCAATTGCTTTTTTTATAACAAGAAGAAACGAAATTATATTTCTAGAACTTACCCCTAAAGAGGAGAATACTTTGCTGTGGATAATAGCATGTCCCTTTTCGAAGATTGGTGTGTCAAAAAGTTCTCTTTTGGATGCAAATGTTACTCCTTTTGGAATAATTGAAATAGGACCAAGGTAAACACATTTTTATTATATTTATTTAAGTTTAAGAAACTGTTTTTCTTGCAATTTTTTCATTGTGTGAACAAATAAAGAAATGAAACACAATCCAATCAAGTTATTATTATTATTGATGCAGTAATTAAATTAAAAAAAATTCTATTCTTCTTATAGGATTTTTAGTGATTTTTAAATTTAATTTCACTGCTGAAAACTCAACTGTTACTTGTAGGCTTAACTTCAATACAGCCTTCTGCACGAATGCTGTCTCCATTTGTTCGTCTGCGGGTCTACAGAAAGTGACAAGAATAGAAAAATCTATCAGGTTTCTGATCTTTTTTTATTTAAAATACTTTAAACAGGGTTTATATTTCTATTCCTTACACTTGTTTTAGTATTTTTTTCAGGGTTTCAACTAAAGAATATTAATTATTTTTAAAATACCTATTAATTAACAAACGATTCGAACAGGTACCTCGTCTCCGTTACCGACGGTGACATCGACGCAGCGACAGCCGTCAAATTGAGAACTCGATTTGTTGAAGTCCTTCACGATCGAATGACTCAGATGTGTTACGAGTCACCGATTACGACTTTCGGTCTAGATGTTTGTCCTGACCCAATTTTTGAGGTTGACCTCATTAATAAGGGCAGGTCAGCTTTGGAAGATGCTAGTCATGATTTGGGTTGGGATTTCTTTTTAAATTTGTTGTTATATATTGAATTTATTTGTTAATGCCTAATTGTATTCATCAGACAGATTTATGTTTATTAAATTCTTTCAATTGCACTATTTTTCTTATATATCTGATATAATTGGTTTAATATATATATATATATATATATATAGGCATTTCCTTCGATTCCTGGGATCTCGACTTTTACACGGACTTGTTTGTCGAAAAACTGAAAAGGAATCCAACGAGTGTCGAATGTTTCGATCTCGCCCAATCAAACAGGTTTGAGTTTTTTGCAAAAAGAAAATCTTAATTTTTTTTTTACTTGAAATTAAGTTTTGGCGGACTCGATTTAAGCATCGGCTATTCCATCGTTTTGGAATAGAACACCACCGGAGGCTCGTTCTGATCTGACACCTCAGTAGAACTTTTTAAATTTAAATTGAAAAACTATTTGTTGTTGTTGCACCACTGCACTCTCTGATTCATTGTGATTATTAAATAAATAAGTTTTTGTATTTTAAAAAATTTGTTTTTTAGACAAATTTGTTATATTCATTATTAAAGAGTTATTTCTGTTTTAAAATAGTTTTTTTTAGGTCACACTTTATTTCTTCTCGATGAGTTGATTGGATTTTGTCACTTAGCTAAATAGATAAATTCTAATTTTACTATTTTACTAATAAAAATTAATAATTTATCGTACATACAAAAATTATGAACAAACTTCTAGTGAGCACAGTCGCCACTGGTTCTTCAAAGGAAAGTTTGTCATCGACGGAGTTGAAATGAAATCATCTCTCTTGGATATGGTCATGAACACCCAGAAATCAACCAATCCCAATAATGTCATCAAATTTTCAGACAACAGCAGGTTAGTCATCGGGGCACATAATGTTTGTCATTAGTGCACTGTTGCTACTGTTTTGTTGTGTGGTTAGTCATTACGTTTTTGGTATTACTAAAGTGCTATTATGTTTTTTTAAAACAATATTTAATAAACTATTAATAGTACTGTTCTTATTGTGTCTTGGGAAAAGTTTTACTCAAGTTTTAATTATGTAGTTTACATATTCATAGTTTTTTATTTATAATCTTATAGTCATTTGTATGGCTTTATTAGCATAATAAATTAATGGCAATGATAGTTACTTTTATTATCCTTGTTCACTTTTAGTGCCATTGAAGGTCATTTACTCTCCACCTTGAGTCCAGAACTTGTTGTGAAGCCTTCAAGATTTATCTTGAATGACCCTTCTATGAAACATATTGTTTTCACTGCTGAGACTCATAACTTTCCAACAGGTAACAAACACATGGGTCATTTTATTTTCATTTTTAGGGGTTAATGTGTGTATTCTATGTAAGGTTCTATTAGGTTATTTTAATAAATAATCCCTCCTAAAACAAAATTTCATTTTTATTTAATCTTCTGTTCCTGACAAACTAAAAAAATAAGCATTTTTTCAGTTACTTATTTTGACTTATTTTACATCTCAGGTGTAGCACCTTTTCCAGGAGCAACTACTGGCACAGGTGGTAGAATTAGGGACGTGCAAGCTACAGGAAGAGGGGCCAGGGTCATTGCCGGAACTGCCGGATATTGTGTTGGCTGCTTGAACATCAAAGGTGATGGAATTTTTATAGTTTTGTTCATCTTTTAATGCTAAGAACTGGAAGTACATCTTGGTCAAGATGTACTTTTGGTCTAAGTTATCATTTTAAGCTTTTCGAACAGTTTGAGTACATGAAATCTAAAGTTTCTTCCGGGTAGAAAAATGCTATGCAGTAGCATAGCGTAGGGGGCGGCGTGCAGTCCGACACGGGCATCCGAAACCCTCGCTACGCCACAAAGGGCATGCCTTATTTATATTCACCTGTGAAACTGACTTTTGAACGTATATAAGAAGTTTATTTGTATTTCATTACTAAACAACAACATCAACAACAAACAAACAATCTAGGTTACAACCTACCCTGGGAAGACCCTCAACTGGAATACCCCACAAACCTTGCTCTTCCCTCTGAAATTCTCGTCGACGGGAGTAGCGGAGCATCCGATTACGGAAACAAGTTCGGGGAGCCGATCATCTGTGGCTTCTCTCGCTCATTCGGATTGGCTGATTTGGGAGGAGAGAGAAGAGAGTGGATCAAACCAATCATGTTCACAGGAGGTGTCGGTTCTATGGATGCCGAACATATTCAAAAGTTCGAACCGGAAGTCGGTTGGTTGGAATAAATTATGTTAATTGTATGTTAATATTTTATATTAATTAACAACACAGAGCAGGGCACAATGTTTTTGTTCTTTTGTTATCTATTTAATAAATTGATTACCTGCTCATTTCAAATTGCTTTGTATTTATAATAATAATGATAATAAATTGATAATTTTTTGTGTAACTTGTCTAATATTAATCTGTGGAGAACTAAAAGTACTGTATTTATGGTTTAAATTAGTTAATTTAATTATTGAATCAGCTGTTTAGTGTTTTTTTCTCTAACAGGTATGCACGTCGTCAAGGTAGGTGGACCGGTGCTGAGGATTGGCGTCGGCGGTGGTTCTGCATCCTCTGTGAGCGTGCAGGGAGACCAAAGGCAGGAGTTGGACTTCAATGCGGTTCAGAGGGGAGATGCAGAGATGGGAGAGAAGATGAACAGAGTGGTGAGGGGATGCGTGGAACTCAAACATCTCAATCCGATCTGCAGCATACACGATCAAGGCGCCGGTGGAAATGGTGAGTTATTTATTTCTTTTAATATTTCTATTAAAAAGAATTTAATTTTATTCATTCGACAAGTTCTATTATTTATTTTTCAGATTATATATTAAATAATATATAATTATAATCTTTTTTTTTTTTTTAAACATGATATTCTATATTTTTCACCATCAGGGAACGTCTTGAAAGAGTTGGTTTATCCGCAGGGTGCGGAGATAAAACTTTCCAAATTTCAATTGGGTGATCTTTCCCTGAGTGCCCTTGAAGTCTGGACTGCCGAGTATCAAGAGAGCAATGCTCTTTTGGCTCGAAGCGACGGACTGAAAATTCTTTGTGAACTTGCGGCAAGAGAGAAGTGTTATGTATCCGTCGTCGGAGATGTAACAGGAGATGGAAAGGTAAGAAAAGAATGTCTTAATTTTTATGGAAATTTAATTTTTTTTTAATTGATATATTGTTTGAATTTTATTTATTTTCCATAATTTATTATGTTTTAATTTTTAATATTAGAACCAGTTTGTCTATTTAAATATTTTCGTTAATTATTTTTTAATTTTAGATTTTTTTTCCAGATTAAGTTCATTGACGACAGAGAACCGAGAGATGGAGATTCTGAGCCACAGCTGAAAAAGAAAGCGAAACTACACCTTCCCACTGATAAACTTCCAATCGACCTTGACCTTGAACTTGTACTTGGCAGCGTGCCAAAGAAGGTAAACTTTTCACTGTTTGATGGATTAGTTTGTCTTGATTTTTTAACTATTTTTTAAACATTTTGTAGTTGATGATGATGATAATGATGATGGGATCATCTAGTGCATTGTCATCATCAGCACTTTTAACACATTTTTCTCAACTCATTTTCATAATTTCATTTTTACTATCTTCATATATCTAATATCTTTTTTATTATTGAAATTTTGTATGTACATAAAACTAAACAGGAGTTCAAGGTCGGTAGAAAACAAGTATTTTACAAGGACGTGTCTTTACCGGACAATTTGACGGTTATGTCGGCGCTCAATTCGGTTTTGAGGCTTCCTTCAGTTGCCAGTAAAAGATTCTTGACAAATAAGGTAACTGATTATTCAAAAAATAATTGTTAGTATCTGGCACTTTATCCATATTTTATTAGTTGGTATTAATGATGATAACAATAATAGTTATAAATAATAACAATGAGTTAATTTTAAAAAATTATTTTATTAGTTATTTTTCTTGACAAATAAGGTAACTGATTATTCAAAAAATAATTGTTAGTATCTGGCACTTTATCCATATTTTATTAGTTGGTATTAATGATGATAACAATAATAGTTATAAATAATAACAATGAGTTAATTTTAAAAAATTATTTTATTAGTTGATTTTTTATTGCTGTATTGAAATATATTAATTAGTTTCTAATATTCGACTGATGTTAAGTTAGAATTATTATTTAATTTTCAATTTAAATGTACCACAGGTAGATAGATCAGTATCTGGTTTGATAGCCCAGCAGCAGTGCGTCGGGCCACTGCACACCCCCTTGGCGGACGTTGCCGTGGTAGCCCTGTCTCACTTTGATATTGTAGGGTTTTTTTTTATTATTTATTGTTTACAATTCATTTTTATTGAAAATATGTTTGCAATTATTATTTGGTTGTTATTAAATTTAAAAAATGTTCACACTTTGAGT
Source organism: Erpobdella octoculata (assembly GCA_963978895.1). Taxonomy (NCBI): domain Eukaryota; kingdom Metazoa; phylum Annelida; class Clitellata; order Hirudinida; family Erpobdellidae; genus Erpobdella; species Erpobdella octoculata. The sequence continues at coordinate 28,668,125 of OZ022245.1, forward strand.
GCATAATTAACTTAATTTGACAAAAAATAGTGGTTTTATTAGAAAAATGTGGTTTTTGTCATTGCAGAAAGGAGCGGCCACAGCTATAGGAGAACAGCCAATCAAAATCCTTGTTGATCCATCCTGTGGGGCTCGCATGACAGTCGGAGAATCGCTGACCAATCTCGTGTTTGCATGTGTCGGGTGTCTGAAGGTTGTTCATTAGTGTATTCATTTTAGATTATAATTATTGATTTTTTAGCCAACCAATCGTATGTTTACTTAACTCGTTCAATATTCATGAGGTAACTAACTGCATAATTAAAATGAAAACCATGTTTTAACTTCAGGACGTAAAGTGCAGTGCCAACTGGATGTGGCCTGCCAAACTGGAAGGTGAAGACGCCAGACTTTTTGACGCCTGTGTTGCCATGACAGCGGTGATGAAGGATTTGGGTATTGGAATAGACGGGGGCAAGGATTCTCTGAGCATGGCTGCAAAGGTTAACGGAGAAATTGTAAAAGCTCCAGGTTTGTTTTTTTTTTGAAGTTATCGATTGGCTCTTTGAACTTATATTTAATTGTACATGTTGAATAACTTGAATTTTGATTGGCTTATTGAGTTGTTTTTGCATCTGTTTGATTGGTTGAGCTATTTGTATATTATTGGCTGGCAATTTTTTTGAATTTATAATAATATTTTGTTTTCAATGTACAGGAAGTTTGGTGGTCTCAGCGTATGCAAATTGTAAGGACATCACAAAAACAGTTACACCTGATCTGAAGTGCCCCAACGAGAAAGGTTCCTCATTTAAATATTTAATTTATGTTAATTATTTTATTAATAGGTTCCTCATTTAAATATTAAATTTATATTAGTAATTTTATTAACAAGTTCCTCTTTTAAATATTAAATTTATATTAATCATTCTATTAACAGAGTTTTGTATTTGATTATAATTTATTATAAAACTGGTTGTTTCTATGCTTCAGTTTGTTTTGGATTTAGGTCAGCTGTTTTACATACCTCTGACACCCGGCAAGCACAGATTGGGTGGCTCGGCACTGGCCCAGTGCTACAAGTGTATTGGAAATTCCAGTCCAGACTTGGAATTTCCAGAACTTTTTTCCAAATCTTTCCAGGTCATGCAGTTACTCATTGAAGGTATGAAAATTTCGAATTCTTGTAAATAATTTTTTTTAAATAAATAATATAATTCTTTTTTTTTTATTTCATCTTGCAGACGGCAAGATTGCATCTGGCCATGACGTCAGCGACGGGGGGCTGATCACTTGCGCTCTTGAAATGGCCTTTGCTGGAAACTGTGGCCTTTACCTTCAAATTGATAGAAAAAATATCAATGGCACAGAGGGTGTGTTTTTTTGTGTGTATTGAATTAAAATTTTTATATTAAAATATATTGGAAATACAAATCTGACTCGATTCCAATTTTAAGAGGTCGATCATTTGTCCGTTCTCGAGTTGCTCTTTGCAGAAGAACTGGGTTACATCCTCGAGGTTGCAGAAGAACACGTGACCATTGTCACGGAGATGTTCAGGGATGTACAGGTACCCTGTGTGAAAATTGGTTATTCCAGTGCTGCTAACTTTGAGGTGAGGTCATTATTTCTGGTGGTATACACGTAGCCTTTCATAGTTCTTTTATTTTAGAATAGATTAAATTATAATTTTTTTTTATATTTCAATAAATTTATTTACAAATTGCATTCGTAAAAAGGTTAAGGTTTTCGTGGACGGCGAAGAAGTTTTGACTGGCAAAACGCCAGAGCTTCGCAGTATCTGGGAAGAGACGAGTTTTGAACTCGAAAAGCTGCAGTCCAATCCGGCATGCGTTCAGCAGGAAGCCGATTGGCTGCTCAAGGCCGAGTCCCCGAAGTTCAAATTGTCATTTGATCCTGAAGAGATTATGAATCTGCCCATTCCAAGTTAGTGTTCGGTTATTGTAGTGATTAAGGTGGTTATGATAATGATGGTGTTTGTTACGACACTTAACGCCTGATATCGATCAAACTCACCTGTACACTTTTTTCACCTTTTCAGGTGCGGTTGACGAGAGTTGCATCGTAAAGGTAGCCATGATCAGAGAAGAGGGAAGCAACGGAGATAGAGAGATGGCAAGTTCTCTTTACATGGCTGGTTTCCAAGTATGGGATGTCAACATTCAGGATTTCCTCAGCTCCAGTATCTCTCTTGATCAGTTCAGAGGGGTTGTGTTTGTCGGCGGGTTTAGCTATGCTGATGTATTTGGGTCAAGTAAAGGTCAGTAGGGGTGTGCTAAGTTTTTTTTTATATTTGGTGTAGAAATTGTATTAAATTTTACTCAGTCATGTTTTGTAAATTTCAATTACAAATGGAATTTCTTTTTGTAAACGTAATTGAAATTAAAAGAATGTATTTAAAATTTAAAAAAATTAATCTATCTACAAATATATCTAAAAATATCTAAAATATTCTACCACCAAGGTTGGGCAACGGTGATCAAGTTTAACGAAAATGTACGCAAGCAGTTTGATGAGTTTGTGGAGCGATCGGACACTTTCAGTCTTGGAGTTTGCAATGGATGTCAGCTTATGAGCTACCTTGGCTGGATCGGTAACAACTCCATTACCGGTGACGACAAAGGTTTTTTAACAAAAGTCTTTTAAATTTGAACATTAACTAAATCTTAAGTATAGTTTATACCGGGCAGTACTTTTGAAGGGGGGTAGAAAGAAATTTTATGAGAGGGACAAATTTAAAAAAAAAGTTTTTTTAAAGAAAATTTAACCTTCTCAGGTCATCAACTTCTTTTACAATAAATGTTTACAATCATCATCCAAACTTTATTTAGAGGAAAATTTTATTTCCTCCCTGATCATCAACTTTTTATAGAGGTTCCCATCCTAGGAAGCTGAAACCAACGCCACGGTCGCTGCTTCGCTGGGTGTAGGATTTTAATAATGTTTTTATTCTGTTCACTTTTAAACAAACAGAAAACAGGCCACATGAAGCACAACAGGAAATCATGTTGGACCACAACGTTTCGGGAAGATACGAATCCAGATTCGTCAGCGTCAGGATTGAGAAGAGTCAGTCGATCATGCTTTCCGGAATGCAAGGATCAGTGCTCGGTGTCTGGGTTGCCCACGGAGAAGGTCAAACTTTATCACTTTTTTAATTAATTAATGCTAGTTTATAATTAATTGTGTGAAATAATTTTAATTTAATTTATTTAATAATTATGCTAATTTATTTAATAATTATGCTAATTTATTTAATAATTATGTTAATTTCACTTAATTCAATCATATTAACTTCGCAACAGGTCAGTTCAAGTTTAGAGATCAGGAAATCCTTCAATCGTGTCTAGACAACGACCTTGTGACTTTAAGGTACTCAGATGCTCATGGCCAGCCCACGATGGCCTACCCTATGAATCCCAACGGGAGCTTGGAGGGAATAGCAGGTCTCTGCTCGCGAGATGGACGTCATCTGGCCATGATGCCCCATCCAGAGAGGGGCACTCTAATGTGGCAGTGGCCTTACGTCGACCGTGATTGGGCGACGAAGGTCAAGACCTCGCCATGGCTGTGCATGTTCAGGAACGCCCTGCTGTGGTGTCAGGGTAGAGAAGCTTGAAAATTTTCACGGCCCGATTGCTTGATTGCTTGATTTGGTATAAATGATGTGATTCTCCCGACTGATTTGATTGTTTTTCGTGCATGACTTTTTTACGCCGATTTTTTTATGTCATCACATGTGACGGTTTGAATGCTCTCAACTGTAGATCTTTTTAAAACAGTATTCTATTTTGTTTCTAATCGGTCAGGTGACCATCCAGCTGATAGAAATATATATGTGTGTGTATGTATATATATATATATGCACCTGAAATTAATGCTTGAGAATTTTCTTTTGATATTTATGAAATCGGCGGAAACATAATCACAAAAACATAACTAATCATTTGTACATGATTGCAGGAATTAAAAATAAAATAACAAAACAATATCACAAAGGGAGACCATGATAATGATGATCATAAGAGATCTTGATTATGATCATTAGAGATCTTAATAATGATTATAAAATATCATGATAATAATTATAAAAGATCGTGATAATGATCACAAGAGATAGTTATAATGATAATAGTATGATATCACTTTTTGTCAAAATATTACAAAAATCAGATCTAATTTTTCAAGAAACAAAATCCTCATATATAAACATGCAAAGAAAACAGTTCTTAAAAATGTTACGTGCAGCACGATATGATGTAAATGTAGAGAAATCAATCTGATGATATTTTAGTGTCTTGACTTAAAATAACTCAATATCAAAGCATAGACACACACACAAAATATAAAAATTGGCAGGTTTAAAAGTTAATCTAAGTCTAAATAATTCTAGAAACCATTAAAACTGGATGTTTTTATTAAATTGATTATTTACTGATTGAAGAATACTAAATTCTTCATCTTAACAAAGATGCTATTTTAATGATTCAAATGTAAATGCAAGTAGATTATCATAAAAATCCAATTATATAAATATAAAAAAAAATATTATAAATTCCATCAGTTGAACAATCAGTGTCTCAAACCGTTTGAGTTCAAGTAAATCCCTGCTTCGCCCCAATCTTTGTAATTCTCAAAAAAGTCTAACAACTCAGCAAATGAGGGTCTGTCATTTGGTTCGCTCTCCCAACACTGGAACATCATTTCGTAGACATTGTCAGGACACATGACATATCTTTCACATAGTCCATCGGTTGAAGGATTTGGTAGTCTTTTGCCGTCTTTTAAATAGTAATAAACATCTCCAGCCTTGATACCTGTTTTTTTTTCAGAATTAAATGATTAATTGTGAAATTTAAGATATAAATATAGGTTGCTTTAATTTTTTTTTACATATTGATCAATAGCGAATTTACAAAGAACTATAAACATGTAGGAAATAATACATTCAATCAAATAATAATCTTGCATGCTGTGATATTAATGGCAACATTTTTCAAAAGTGGGTTAAACTGACCCTTGGTTATACGAAATTGGTTCAGGCATTAAGACTAATATAAAAAATAATAGCCCACTCATAATTCATTTATAATTAAATATTTAGACATAATATTTATTATATAAATACTTAATGTAAATTTCTTTAAAATAATTGAATGAAACTAAAAATAATAATAACCAAGTCTTTTATAAGGAATCTCTGCATAAGTAAAGATTTCATACAGTAGAATTCCGTAAGACCAAACGTCTGATTTGATCGAAAACTTTTGAGATTCAAAAATCTCTAAAGAAGCCCAGAGTGCAGGAAACATCGTACCTTGGAAGTAAATTTACAATTCATTACACTTTAGTAAAACTCTCTCCTGCAACTACATAAATAAATGAAACCCACGCACAACTACACATACAAACCCACACACAACTACACATACAAACCCACACACAACTACACATACAAACCCACACACAACTACACAGACACACCAATGTGCAACAACATAGATAAACAAAACCTAACAACAACTACGAAGTTAGATCAACAGAACCTACACAGAAAAACCTAACAGGAAGCACACAACCACATAGCAGAGATGAAGTACTTGGTACTCGTACTCGATACCATGGTACTCGAACTCGTACTCGATACCATGGTACTCGGACTTCGGACCATAAGTACTCGCAACATCTCTGCCACACAGACACACAGAAACAAACTCATTCACAAGCACCAGTAAAAAAATGCAACTCCAACTGAACAGACAAATCATCAAAACAAAAATACAAACTTTCGCTCCCTTCGTACACGTCATCCAGTTTGGAAAGCCCGAAATCTCCGATCTTAGCCTCGTTGTTTGCTCCGACTAAAATATTTGCGGACCTGATATCTCTGTGTATGTAACCGCTTTCTTCCAGGTGAGTCATACCGCATGCTACCTGTATTGGCAGTTTACAACACATTTTCTACTATGTCAGTACTGGATTGTTTTTTTTTAAATACCAGATAGAGCAACTATTTTTGTTTTTAATTTTTACACAATCATTGCCAATCAGGGAGCAGCATGATGGCAAAAACATAAACTATTTTATTTCAACAAATTGTTAATTCGTGAAAAAGCAAACATAAAATGTATGATTCTAGTCAACCTAGACACAACCTAGCAGTATGCCTCATCAACCAATAAATTTAACATATTTCAACCAATAGACTTACTTACCTGGGCAGCAAAGTTCAATAGAACCGGAAATTTTATGATTTTTCCATAATCCTTTCTCAGTAGAGACTCTAGGGATCCTTTTTCCAGATATTCCATAATAATGATCATCGGACTGTCAGTACACACCCCCATCAGCTGGACAAGATTTTTGTGTCTCATTTTGTGCTGATTTTTAGCTTCCTGAAGAAGTTCTTCCTTTGTTAGTTTATTTGGAATCAGCTGTTTTATTGCCACTTGCCTCTTCTTGTAAAAGGCTAGAAATTATCATGGTATATTAGTTACATAAAGAAGGCAACTAATAACAGATGTACACGAAATTACCAAAACAAATAGAGACATATATGATCATAGACACTGTATTACTACTCAAGCAAATGAAGACATATATTATAATCATAGACACAGAACCACTTAAGCTAATAAAGCATAAATGAACACAGTGTGTTACAGTCCTACTTGAGCAAACACAAACATACATGAACATAGACACAGAACTACTCAAGCAAATATAGACATACATAAGCAGAGAAACAAATAACTTGAGCTAATAAAGACATACATGAACAAAGGCAAACAAATTTATACTCACCCATGTACACTTCCCCAAAACCACCTTTACCCAGAAGTTTCCCTTTTTTAATGTCTTTTCTGTCTACTTCGAGATTTACAAACGGAACCAATTCGGGTTTGCGAGGACACGGTCGAGTCAATTTACAGCAAAGCTCTTCTTTTTCTAAAATGTCGGATACGAGTGAATGTTTAACGTAATTATAATTTCAGAATTTTCAGAAGATGTTTTGTTACAATTATGTGTTACAAATGAATTACATTTTTTGCATGTAAAAATATTTATTATTAAAAACAAAAAAAAACATAAAAGAAAAAAAAACTACTTTTGTAATATTCAACGAGTTTCGGAAGACTGGGAAAAACGATGTCTGATGTAATGAAATAGTTTTTGTCGTCGTTGAACTTTATTATATAATGTCGGATGTCTTGCTGATCGGAGATGTCGATGAAGTTTCGGACGGATAAGACGTAGTTGTGAGGTTCTTGAAAGTCGTAATAGAAAGGTAAACTAAATTCATTAAAAACCAGTGACGGTTTTAAGAAAAAAAATATTAATAAAAGATTTATAAAATTTTGGAACACAAAATTAATTTGATTTTGAAATCTATAGGAAAAACTTTTAAAGATCAAGAAGATTCAAAATTCTCATAAGAGCAATTGTATATCCAACATTTTTAAGTAGTTTTTTTTACATTGAGTTATACTGCAAAACACGCATCTATAAGTGCTCATAAAATTGAGAAACTTTTAATAAAATTACATCAAAGCATTAAACATAAACAGAATTTAAAATGAGTTTATTCTTTCTTTAGACATTAATAATAAATATATAATAAATATTATTAAAGAAAACATTTAAAAAAATTTAATAAAAGTAAGCAATAAAATTGCTTCCGACTTACCTGAATGATTTCTAATGTGAAAAGTTCCCATGGAATTACCCGGAGCACTCAAAATTCGTTCGGAATCCATCCTGCTGCACGTCATCCACCACCTGTGTTTAAAATTAATCATAAATTGCATCAATTTATTTTAGCAATTTAAAACGATTATATTTTCTATAAAATCGATTCAATAAAACTATTTTTTTCATGATTAAGCATTATTTTTAAAAGGGTTTAATATTATTTTAAATAAATGACTAATAAACTTGTTTCTTTTAGCTCTCAATGAAACCACATTTAATATATAATTTAAAAGAAAAACAAGTTTATTATAATTAACATTAGACTATTAAATTAAAATTAAAAAAAAACAACAAAACTTAGCAGCTAGCAACACCAACTTTTGACATGCATGTTCCGAGAGGTCATGATCTAGATAATTTGATGGAGCCAACCCCCGCTTTCCTGTTGTGAGGTTTTCACACTCGTACCAGCCGTTGGACATTCTGGAGAAACAAGCATATTTTTTAGTAGGTGTTCAACTATATAGCCAGCCAAATTTTACTGGGGGAATCAGTACTTGCAAGAAGTTGCCAAACATTTTTTCAGTGGTGTTAAGTACTTGCAAAAGGGGGCACACTTTCTTATTCCATAAAACCTGATGACCATGGGGGGAGTCGTAGGTATTTGGCCCAAAAAATTTTCAAGCACTTTCATAATCTGTAATACATAGTTTTTAATTTCAAAATTCCGTGGGAGGGACCACAACGGTTTGTGGGAGGGACGAGCCCCCGGGGTCCCCCATGGCTATGCGGCTTTCAGTGTGATTGACATGTAGCGTAATGCTTTTGGCATTCACTGTCAATAACACCGACTTTTCAGTCGTTAGATAAAAAATGGACTTGTCATTTTTTACAAATAGATGAAATATGAACTTACTCTTTAATGAGACGCAGTACATCACCTTTCTTAAAATTCAGATCCGATTTTTCATGCGATTTGTAGCTATATAATGCTACGAATCCATCACTCTCTAGATAAATTTAATAAATAATAGGTATATCAAGTTAAAATAAATCCATCTAATAATCTAATCAAAGGTACAGGTAACCCGGTAAAGATAAAAAAAAATAAACATACTATTCTTACTATCTGCAGCCCCCATTCATAAAAATCTTATACACAAATTTGTAGAAAATTGTATCCAAATTAACTAAATTAATCGGCAAGAGAAAAACAGCGAAATGGGGAAAACCCAGACGCTGCTGTCAGCACAACTTCCGTGTTTGAACTTAAAGAAAAAACGCTACTACAGATAATTACATATTAAAAATTTTTACTTAAATTAAACCTTATGGCCCGGTGTTTTTAAACGGTTTTCTATAGTTTTTCTCTTTCTTTTTTCTTCCTCTCTCTTTCTCGCTCCTGTTTCCTTCCCCGCCTACTCTTCCGCTCCCGCTCGCTCTCCTGTTTTTTGTCGCTCTCCCGCTTTCTCTCCCTTTTCCGGTCGCTCTCCCGCTCCCGCAACCCTCCCGTTCACGCTCACTCTTCCGCTTGCACTCGCTCTCCCGTTCCCTTTCTTTCTTCCTATCCTTCCTGATTTCTTTTTGCCCATATAACGTAAAATAGATTTTTTAAAGTTGCTTGAAACCAAGGATGTCTTGATATAACAAGATATCCTTGCTTGAAACCTTCATCAAACTCTGTTACGTAAAATAAATTTGATTTTTGTTACGCAATAACCTTTGATGTTCGTATAGAGGCACTTTCAGCCTGGAAGGTTTTTGGCCATAAAAAATATAATGCTCTCTCTTTCTTTTGCAGTCTTCGCGATCAACACATGAGGTTTTATTGGAACACGAAAAATGACTCTTTCAAGTAAACAAAAATCGATGTAACCATTAGTAACGGTAATAAACTTCAAACCACATAACTGACGTTAATATAATAACGAGCGAACAACGAACGTACTTAACAAAAACGATCAAACAACGAACACACGCACACAATATAAACGAACAAATAAACATAAACCACGCACCGAAAATATTTTTTGTATTTCAGTAAACAAATAAACTTTCTGATCAAGTCAACTTTTACGCGTGAACGAATGAACGAACAACAGACGAACTTATGAACCAGGCAGAACAAAAATGGCAAAGTGGAATATAGTGGGTGGGAGGCGATGTCACTTGATTAAAATACGAAAAATAAAAAATCTATCTTTTTCAACCTTTCATCTAACTTTTGTACAAGACTACGAATTTATATACCTATTCTTGTATACAGAACTATATATATATAAGCCTGTTTATTGATGAAATCATAATTAAGAACATTTAAACGTTTAAAAAGAAACTTAAATTCAAACATCTTTAATCAATAACAGTCACAAACCAGAATATATATATGTATGTATGTATGTATGTATGTATGTATGTGTGTGTGTGTGTGTGTGTATGTATGTATGTATGTATGTATGTATGTATGTATGTATGTATGTATGTATGTATGTATGTATGTATGTATGTATGTATGTATGTATGTATGTATGTATGTATGTATGTATGTATGTATGTATTATGTATTGTGTATTGTGTATGTATGTGTGTGACTACGTAACACTCATTTATACGTTTTTTGTTTAAAGTTGAATAAATATGAAAAAAACAGCTAAAGTTCTGTCTCGGCCATCGAGACCGAGGCAGGAACGCCTCCGTCTCGGTAGATACGCTTGAGTTTTTGCAGTGACTCGTCACCCTGGCTGCCAAGAAGTGGTTGCAAGAAAAGCGTCTCCAGCGTCTTGAGATCGAGGAAGAAAAGTGAGTAGACTTGCATTAACAGCTGGCTGTAACGAGACTTATCTCCGATGGTCAAGTCCCTAAGATCTTTGAAGGCTTGTAGCAATGAAGTCTTGACTTGTTCGCCTGTCTGTAGAGGATCTTTGGAATCTATTTTTTCAGAAACAATAAAAGAAATTATGTAAATAAAAAAGTTAATACTCTAAATGAGAAGAAAACAGTAAAAAAAGTAATTTTTAAATGGTTTTTTCTTTTACTATTTTTCTAGCAGTTTTTTGCTTACTTTAGACCGATGAAAAGTTGCAATTTTTGAGTAAAAAACGGCTTAGAAACTTAGAAAGCTTTTGAGGCGTTGTGTATCTAGCTTTCTATATTTTTTCTTTACATCTAAAATGTGTTACTATTTTTTTCTTTTCTCAAATAATAAAATAAAAAAAACTAAAATCTCTCAGACAACAAAATCTATCCGTGTGCAAGCGTAACCACCATGTCGGTGGAAATGACGTATGAATGGTGGCCACGCCCAATTCTATTTTTAGGAAAGTTTCAAGGAAACGGACACGGATTACGTCTGCGTATGAGAATATTTATGGGTGGTTGTAGGGATGTGCACGTGTTCTTTTGAGTGTCTTCGGTTCAATTTGAAAAAGACTGCTTTCGTATTTTGGCAAGGTCATAGAGCTGCAAAGGACAGATGACAGTGACCTTGTAAAGAGAAATCGTTTTGTCTATCGTCTGCATAATTTAAATCAACTGCCCTCTTTCTCTCAGCAACGATTGGCTGGCCGTAAAAAAAGAAGGCACGCACACACGCACACACAGACACGACCACCATCGTCGTCTGCAAACGGATGTGACGAAAAGTGAATTTAAGTCACAAACATTTGATATGCTATTGCGTGCTTAATTTGCATAGCAGATACGAATAGAACACGAAACAGTACAAGTACCTATAGGTGCAAACATACAGACTAATCTAGAAAGGTCTGAGTTTTAAAATCGTAGATTTTACCGCCATTCTTAAGAGTGACGGCAAACGATTGAAAGAATGGATGACATCGAAGGTGCCTGACAAGCATTTAAGTTTCGATAAGAAAATTTGCAATTGATTCTGGGGCAACGAAAGCAATGCAGGCCGGACTGACTGACTGACTCATTTCTGGACTTTGGTTCGAGGACGATGAAATTCAGCCCGTCGCTGTTAAGAGTTTTTACTTTTAAATTTTCTGTATTTTTTATAATAGTCTACATCTTTTTATTATTAGTATCATTATCATTATCATCATTATCGTTATCGTTATCATTACCGTTATCATTATCATTATACTAAATCTGTAAAGGCTGCATATTTGACATCATAACAGTTGCAGAGAAAGTGTTGATGATGATGATGATGATGATGATGATGATGATGATGATGATGATGATGATGATGATGATGATGTATATCATCTATTCGCAAACGTGACTCAGTTTTACAACATGAAGAATGACATTCACACTCACACCTACTTTTCATTTTCTTTTCCTTCTGTTCTTCCAAGAAAATGAAAGAAAGTCCAATCTAACAGACATGAACTGCTCAGTGCTCCTATGGCATGATTAACATCTTACTCCCCCCTCTCTCCCCGAGTCTCTCTGAATTTTTTTCCATAGCACCACTCATCGTAGTAGCAATCATCATCGTCTCCAGGATCGTCATCATCATCATCGCTAGGATGGCCATCATCAGCTTCCAAACTTATTCATAGCGCAATTGCTCATTCATTCATTCATTCATTCATTCATTCATTCATTCATTCATTCATTCATTCATTCATTCATTCATTCATTCATTCATTCATTCATTCATTCATTCATTCATTCATTCATTCATTCATTCATTCATTCATTCATTCATTCATTCATTCATTCATTCATTCATTCATTCATTCATTCATTCATTCATTCATTCATTCATTCATTCATTCATTCATGCGTGCATCGCCTCCGTAGTACCAACTATTTATTTTTACGAATCCGAGAAACTCATCGTATGTGTCATCATTGCTAGAATCGTGTCATCACCTCCATCACATTCATCATTATCAACGCCACCGTATGTATGATGTCGTCTTAGTCATTTTAAAACTTGAAACAATATTAGAAAATGACTAACGTGTTGATCACAACTCACAACCATTCATACAACAACAGAAACATACAACATCACATTCATACAACAACACAAACATACAACATCACATTCATACAACAACATAAACATACAACATCACATTCATACAACAACGCAAACATACAACATCACATTCATACAACAACAGAAACATGCAACATCACATTCATACAACAACATAAACATACAACATCACATTCATACAACAACGCAAACATACAACATCACATTCATACAACAACAGAAACATGCAACATCACATTCATACAACAACACAAAGAACAACCTGATGAAATTTATCAACGACGTCACGAATCGATGTGTTAATAAAAATGACATAAAAATGGTTTTTAAAATTACAAATGACACGAAAAACCCCGGTTTTTTGCTTGTTTAGAATAAAATCAATAATTCTATTTTTTAAACCCGCTGGTCGTTGTACTGACCTTAAATTTGACCTCCATAACTCCTCGCTGGTGACCTCATTTCCTAGTTTCATGCGTCCTCGTTTTTCTCCTAAATATATCCATCCGTCCGTACGTCAATTTCTTTTTTCTCGTGTCTCTGCTTATAGTTATCTACGCAATTTACCGATTTTAAAATTTCCTTCTTAGTTACTCCACAATTTTACCCATTTAAAATTCTCTTCTTAGTTACTCCACAATTTTACCCATTTTAAAATTCTCTTCTTAGTTACTCCACAATTTTACCCACTTTAAAATTGTCTTCTTAGTTATCTCTCGCAATTAACCCATTAAAAAATTTTGTTTAGCTATCTCCAGCTTGATAGTAAAAGAAAATTAAAACATATACGAAACACAGGGCGATGGCGACGTGAACCATGTATGTCATCACTTCATCACTGATAGAGTGACACAAACCATACTCCTGCGGTTAAAACCATTTGAAATATTCAATATTTCCAGACGCAGATATTAAAATAATAAGAAGGGCAATGAGAGATAGTGCGCCATTTCAGCAGGAACAAGAAAGAACTAACAAAACAGAAGCCCATCATTAACACCTGGAGTTTGATATAAATCGTAATCAATAATGAACAAAGAGAACCTGCGTTATGTTGCACCACTATTTAAAGCTTTTTTCTTTCATTCATTAAATAGTACATTCGTCTGAATTCTTGATATCAATGCAAACGTCAATAAATCTTTGTCTATACACAAAATTAAAAAGTTTGATTTATTTATTTATTGATTTATTTATTCATTTGAAAGTGACTTTACGATCAGAGCCAAACATGACTTAAACGAACTTATAATTTTTACTCCATCTCAATTCAAATTGAATGAATTCGACTCAGTTGCTAACTGTCACAGTGAAGTTTTCCTAAAAAACAGATGTAGAACCAACGGTAAACAGAAATAACTCACATACATACACATATATGTATGACCTTGACATACATATAAATGTATGACCTTGACAAGCCATCCTCCGTCGGTCTTATTATTGGATTGACGTTTTAATGTCGTCTGTTTATCCAGTTTTTTTCCTCGTTATAAAATCATCCATATGATAAAATGCTATTAAAATGTCCACCACGACAAAAGCTGTCGATCTCAACTACATGACTGTCCGTTTACTGCGCAGCAAACATTTTTCAACCTTTCTTGAGAAAGTAAACAAATCCAGAAACAACTAGCAAGTCCTTGCACCGGTCGATTGTACATATACACACACATACATACATACACATACATACATACATACATACATACATACATACATACATACATACACACACACACATACACACACACACACATACATACATACATACATACATACATACATACATACATACATACATACATACATACATACATACATACATACATACATACATACATACATACATACATACATACATACATACATACATACATACATACATACATACATACATACATATATAAATCCGATTTGTCCCAAATTTTAAAAAAACAACTAAGGTTGACTTAGTGTAAAAACTGCAAATTAAGCTAAGGATGACGTAGATAAGTTATCAGCATCCATCAGAGATCGCAATAGATTTTGTTGGAAAGAAAGAAAGAAAAGATACAGCAAGCACGAACCATTCAAGTCGCATTGAACTTGAACTAGTGGACCAACGTAGTCCCGAAGGTCTGGCTGAAGCTATACTCAAAAAACATAAAGAAATTTTTTCCTTTTTTTCTATTTGAATTTATGATTTTTCGAAGAACATGACTAAATTTAACGCTTTAGACGTTAAATATTTTTTTTTTTAAATACGCAACACAGAAACCAGTAAACAAATATTGGCAAGGATGGGCGGATAATAGCATAGTTTTGAGAAAAATAATTTTATCGAAATAAATTAAAATAGTTTAATGAATAAATTTATAAATTGAATAACAGTTTCAAAATAAACTAAAATAAAAATAAACAGACAAAGCCAGCAACGTTTCAAACAGACGTTCAATGCTCGAACTGTGAGGTCCGGTTAGTCCAAGGATGAAAGTTGAGCTAATCCAAGCGTTAAACCTCCGAAATTATTTCGCTTCCAATTTTAATTTACTTTCTTTTTGTTCCAACAAACATTTTTTATTAATCCTGTTACTTTGCCACAGCATTTATACCACAATTTTGGCAATAAAAGGAAATATATTTCGTTTTATACAATAATTTTCTTGAGGAACTTGAACGAATATTAAGACAGATAGATTTATTTCTATAAATCTCCAATTGCATTGCTTACCTTTAAAATATTATAAGGAAGCTATAAACCGGGGCCTTATACCCTGCATCCCCCCTTGTGTTTGGTGCACCTCCTCCACCCATGCCTTTATTCAACACCAAACCGGATGAAATTGTCAAGGTCGAACACGCAGAGCATCAATTTCGCTGGGTTCATCGGCATTTTTTTGCAAAACGGATTTTTGTTAGTTTTGATTTCAATAATGAATGACACTCAGATACACAAGAGAACACTGTCCCAAATATATATATATACACATAAAAAAAATTTAAATAAATAAAATAATAAGATATTTATTCATTCATGCAAATAAAAATGAAATTACCGCTGTATTGATATAGAGTGATGAGTTTGAGGTAGTTCGATTCCGCTTCTGTTATTTTATACAGCTGACACTTAGTTATGAACATTTTCAAGCTATCCACGAATTGAGCGCTGGGTTGCGGATGATCCCGGGTCAGACCCGATTCGGAAATCAAACCTGTTTCATTATCAGGCTCGCACTGAAGAGGACAGGCTTCGAGTTGAAAGTTCTCCATGGCCATCTCCAGTAAAACAAGTCTCGGGGCAGCTTTAACCAACATACGAGACTTATCTTCGTTTGGCAATTGCAAAAAGTCCGGTAGACACCAGGCGTACCGAATTGCATTGCATAAGAAAATTAGTAGAGACTCTTTCGCTGAATCTGGAAGTCGAACTGATGAACAGCTTACCTTTTTGTTACATACTACGGTACTTGGTGAAGGTTTGGAATAAAGCACTGTTACTTCAAAAGATGTTGTCGATTGTGTTATAAATGTTGACGAACAGGATAAGTCTACATTACTCAAAGATTTCTTATCATAGAGCATAACGTTACTAGGGTTATTACAAGTTGAAAAGTCTGACATTTTGGCATATTCTGACTCGTCATCGGCAGTACCACTCAGAATCTTTTTCAGCAGCGGCATGTTTTTGTCTGGTGTCTGAATGTTTGTATTACAAGTTATTTTGTTTGGTAAATCAAATAAGACTTTGTTGTTCTGGTCTTCGAAGTTTGACTGAGCACTTTTCTTTCGCTTGCTCTTTATCAACGTCTCTTCCAGTGGTAGCGGCCACTCTTTGGACGTAGGACTCAAAACTGCGTTGCTCTGGCGTTTTTTTAGAGCAAAAGCCTGGTACTGACTCCCTTCAGAATTGTTTCTCTTTCCGAGTTCTGATCGCAGAAGAGGTGGAGTGATCGGTTCGCTGTAAGATTTCGCTATTCCAGGACTGCTCGAATAGATCCTATGAGAACTGGTCCTGTCAGATAAAAGAATTTCCAGTTTATTTCTTGTCATTTCCACTTTTTCCATATGATCGAGATCCATTCCGTTGTCGATGCTAGAATTATTCTCCAGATGTTGAAGCGATACAGCTCGAGTGTCAGAAGAATTTGAGCCGGAATCGAATCTCAAGAATCCATCAGACAACGAGTGATGAAAACCATTTCCAGTCTGTATTATCGATCTGTCTTGAATCTTATCATCAAAAACTTTTAATGTTCCAGTATCGAGACCGGCATATCCGTTGATGCTCTGTTCTGAATCATCGCTAACCAAAAGATTAAAAAGAATCTTGGGCTTAATTCGCTGTTGAGATTTTTCCGGTGGAAAGTGGTTTAGGAGGAGTGTCGTCGGGCTGATTCTGTGATGGTCGATTTTACCATCTTCGGCGACGTTCTTCAAATGCTTTTCAGAATGGCATGGTCCCATTCTTCTTTCTTTTTTCCTTTCTTCTCGTTTCTTTTCCAAAAAAAAAAACGTCAACAGACTTTCACACAGTTAAGAAATGTCCAACCCTTAATAACGAGAGAACAGCTGGGATGGAGATGAATTGAAAGGAGACAAGAATTGCAACGTTTTGTATGAGGTTCCGTTCTGTTTTTCGTAAACATACATTCATTCATACATACAAAAAAGACCCAATTCAAAAATAACGCAGAGCAAAGAATGTGAAAAAATTAGAAAGGAGAGAGAGAGAGGGAGAGAGAAGCTGATTGCACTCAACCTTGAATCTTGGTCCGGATAGAAGGCATTCATATACAACACAGTCAACGGACGGTGAGTATCATCAGTAGGCAGAGCCAGGCTGTAATCATGTAGAATTAAAGCTTTAAATTTCGCAAAAACGGCCCGCTACGCTACCTACATTTTCAGAAGAAATTAACCGGCTAAAGAGCGGATCTTTTTATATTATGTGCTTATATGTATAAACGCGTGCGCCGTACCTATATGGTATGTGTGCACAGTGCAGTGTACGTTCAGCGCATGCATATTACTCCTATACGAAGCTAAGACTTTGTGTGGCAGGCTGTGTGTGCTACATCTGGACCAAAAAACTTTAAGGAAGAAGGTTATCGCATCGAAATCAAGTATTTTGAAAAAAAAAGTAACGGTTCATTTTAGAAAGATATTCATCTTTTTAAGTGGACCATCCATAATTTATGAAATTCGGCTGCTTGACGTCATAGAGTGGTCAAGGCAACTGCCATATTTGGGCATCGATCATTTGACTGACGTCTTTTGTAGACCTCGATGACCTAGGACAATGTTCAGCTAATTATAATATTTAAAAGCTGGTTCGATTTTAATAACCGTAGGTTCACTTTCGAAATAGCCCGAATATTAATTATTAATGCGCAAAACATAGAAAAAAAGACAAGCTAGCTGTTATGTCAATAATAAAATCATTCCCGACAGAATGGTATGTTTCCTTATTCTGAGACATTTTGATAAACAGCATGGAATCAGATTTAATTCAAAAAAAATTTATTTAAAAACCCAAACGGTTTCTAGTAGCTTCTAATATTGTTATTTGAAAATAAACAAGGTCTGCCAGGCGGCCTTCCCATACACTCATAGCTCATTAGCATCATTTGGTTTCCAAGGTCACAATGTTTACTTACTGCATAGGTTATTCTTTTTTTTATTTTTGAACGCTTTAATGTTCATCTGCAATGACGTACTTTGAGCTGTGTTGTTGTTGTTGATATTTTTAATTATTGAGTAGACCTAACACATCACTATTTGTGAGGTGTCACAATTTCCAGACGCAATGACGACGTCAGCCAGCCAGCTGTTTGCCGAATTGCTCTTAGTCTTATTGATATAAAAATCAATCGAAATGATTAAAAGCCGATACTTTATTTATAAAAACCAATAGTAGTACGACATTGAGACCAATGCTTGTACGACACATGGAAACGACGGAAACGCTTGACTGCGATGAGAAAGAAGTATGGATACGATTTCATTTTACGACGAGTATGCACGTTCGTAGCAGCTAATTAATAGATTGAAAATCAATTCTGCCGAAATAAAATAACACAAACAAGAATATTTACTCAGAAAGAAATCGAAAGAGATAGAATAAAAAACAATATATAAACTAGCGATCATTTGATCTTTACAACACGATCATATTACAACTAGAAAATGCTCGCAAATGAAGAAAGAGAAAAAAAGCAAGTAGAGAGAGTGAATTAACCCACATTAGACCTCGAAGGTAAAGTTGAAAAGGGGAAATACTATGAAACAAAAAGTGAATTTACAGCTGAACATATAACAATGACAACGACAAAATAAGTATGACTGACTAGCTCGGAGATAACGACTTTATATATTTGTTGAGATAGTATATATATATATATATATATATATATATATATATATATATATATATATATATATATATATATATATATATATATATATATATATAAATATGTTTCTATAATAATTCTATACATATCAAAACTGCACATAATTATGTGCAGCACAACTGCTACGATACACATAGAAGCTTGCAGTTATACACACACACACATGCGAGTAATAACATTTTTAAAAAGCAAAACTATAAGTTTAAAAAAAACTGTCATAATTCAGATATACTTCCCATAATGACAAAGGTTAGCTACGTTCCCCTGTGAAGATCAGAGATTTTGAACGATTCGATTAAAGATGAACTCTTAGTGTAAAGAGTTCAATTTTTTGATATTTTAAACTAGGTTATTGCAAAAAAGAAATAAATACGGACTGAAGAGGGATTTAGTCCCACAATCTACCAGAGATGTAAAACTCTTTAACCCTCACAAGCGATCGGTTCAAACACGGAAATTCATTTTCTTGAGCTGGCAGCTAGCTTCCGAGCCGCGACGGAAGACTCTGCTGACAGAAGGACGAGGCGATGCTCCAGAAGTCACGTCAAAACAAAATGTCTCAGAAAAGTTCTCAGCAACAATCACGACAACAAAAAATACGAAGGACACTGATGAATAGATGAAATTGTCTCATCAGATGTAACTTACATAGTTGTTTATCAATAGCAACAAATCTTTCTTTGTAACAAAAAAACAATACAAATCTGACCGTCTATTGCAACAAACTGAATAATTAAAATGAAAAAAAAAAGAAAGACAAGGATGAACCTGCTACTACAACAGATCTGCAAAGCTGAACCCAAGAGCTCATCAGCTATCAGTGCAGATGCAAAATAACTAAAATTATATTCTTGGAAAATTGTTGTTGACTCCTGCAAGTAATTTAGGGAAAAAAAGACAAGAAGTGTTGAATGCTTCAGGTAATATAATTTGGTAAATGTCACTGCTAGAAGACTAGTCGGGTCAGAAAAAACATCGACATTGTTTTGGCCGCTTTTAAAGCTTTAGAACTATGTACAGTCGAGGACCTGAAGCCACAACGGCAAGTGACCGCAAGAGGGCCGACACTTTACGTGAATATTTCAAAGATCAATAAAGTCGCTCCAAATTTGAAGCCAATCAATTACAACAGCTCCATGCCGACCGGGTAAACGAGAGACATGTGTTCGGCTCCCTTGATTGGAAGTTTGTGTAAGGTGTAGTGGTGTATCATTAGCGGTATGCTTGTAAACGGCTGACTAAATTGCCCAAGGATGTATCGGCCGTCAGGATTGGTCACAATCTTCATGTGCATGAAGCCTCTGGCACTCCTGATGGTTGAGAAAAATGAATTGCTTAATTAAGATAACATCAACATGAAACTGTGAAATTGAGGTCTACAAACAACAAGATGAAATTACTACTTAAAACAAGCCTTATACGAGAACGAAAAAAAAAGTTATTTCAATAACTCTTCAAAGCATAAAATCGATTTCTTTTCTTACTTGAGTGAGAGAGAAAAGTCAAATCTGTTGCTTTCGCTCATCCTAATAAGAAAGCTTCCTTCTCTATGCATGCGTAAGATGTTCTCTGCTTCCACCCGGCCTATCGTACCGTGGAACCAGCTGGTAGTGTTGGAGATTATTATTTAAATAAAATTTAATTCTTATAGTTATAAGCAGAAAGCGCTACAATAATACTTAAATTCATTTAAAAATTGAATTTTCCAGAAAAAAGGCTTTAAATTTTGTCACTGTACATCTCAGCAAGAGAATGTAAAGTTTTCATTATCACCCGTTCCTCAAATGTCGCGTCTGAAATCTATCATTAAGTACTGTACTTTTCGTGAATCTAAGATCTAAGCTTTTAAATGAAAAGCAGAAGAAGGAAAGAAAGTAAATTTTGAAATATTAAAAACAATCATAAATAAAAACCAGCTTCCCAAGACTTACAATTGTTCCTCAAGAGGAATCCGAGGATCGATTTTTTCGGGCATGGAGTTATGTATCCACGAAGAAGAGGAAGCCCTGCTACTGGAATACTGACGTGGCATCATCTGGTAGGAGCGCATACTGTCCGGTGCTGTAAACCAGAAATAATATAGTGAAGATGTACATACACCGTTTAAGTTATGCTGATATGAAAACTAAGAAAAGAACAAGCACATCAATATAATCAACAAAACATTAACAACTGATAACTAATAATAAATAAAATATATATTTAAAACAAAAATATTAACTAATTAAAAATAAATTTAAACAAAAATAAGGACATAAACAAACTGAAAACCGACAGCGACTCTGATAAAACTGACGCATGGATCCCGTCTGACAGAAGAACGGATGCTGCTGGTCCCACGGTTCATCGTATTCTATTCCCGGTCGATAGTCCATGCTTTTTACGCTACCGGACCTGTAGTGGTGCCTCAGTTGTTGCGAGGAGGGTGGAGGTGGTCCAGCTGGCTGCTGTTGGGGGTAGTAGTACTGGCCGGGTGGGTAGTTGCAAGCCTCCAACCCGTAAGCGCTTCTCATCATCAGGGACTCGTGTCGAGACCTGACATCGCCGGGAGCAGCTCGGGGGCCGTCCCCCCGCCAATTATCTCTCAAAGGGGGTTCAGGGGCTGGTCCTGAGTGATTTGAAGTTAAGAAGAATTTCAAAAGAAAACAAGAAAAGAGTATATATATATATAACTATTTGATTTTAATTATGTCTAGTTAACAAATTTATAAAAAGCACACCAGATGGCATTGGAATCATTTCATCATCATATCTTCTCCCATTACTCCATGTATCACTTTTGTTTGTGGGGGGCATCTTTGCTGACAAATCCCAAGGCTGGTCATCAGGGACTGGTGGATTGGCCCGGCCTTGAGGAATGGGTCTGGGTGGAGCTCTTGGAGGTGGAAGCTGTTGAGTGACTGGCTCTTGCTCACCGTCGAGAAGAAGATTGGGTGGGGGAGGGGGTAACTCATTGGCAAGATTGTATGTCTTGGCAGGAATTGGAGGAGGATTAATGTCCTTGCCCTCCAGAGTATTGTCACTGTCTTCATCAGCTTCACTTGTAGTAGTAGAAACCAGACACCTACCGGACGACGATGAAGCAGATTTGTCCATGTTCCAAGACTTGAGAGTCTCAAATCCAACCTGTGTCTCCCCTACACAGGTTGTCTGTTTCTTTTTCTCCAGTGTATCATCCATTGTTGTTGAGCCTCTTACTTGGACCTGGTTGAGGGTCGTTGAGGAAGACTTGAGACTCGACACACCCGAATCGATTTGCTGTAAAACTTTTATTGGGCCCTCTTCGTACGGGTCATCGTAATCTAGCACTTTAATATCCAAACTGCTATCTGCAATGAGTAAGAAAACATAATAATAGAATAAAAGTTTTTTGAATTTTAAATCTAAAAATATTGGTTTTTGTCTTAAATTAAAATTAGTAATGATATTCCACTGTTAATCCCAGCTTATGATGGAAAATCAATGTTTAAAATATAAATGATGATGTCCAGAGACTAAAACAACAGTAACCTGACACAATTTAAGTTAATTAAAAGCAATTATGTTCAAGTTATCTCAAAAATAACTTTTACTAATATCTAAGGAAGTCAATGAGAAAAAGCATACCATCCTTAAATTATAAATTGTGAATAAAATGTACAAAGGAATACAAGCATAATTATTAAAACACTTTCAAACCAATATATAGATAGAAAGTTATATATGCATTTATAAACAAACAAAAGTATACACACAGGTAAATTCACTTGCAAATAGATACATGCACTCGCATATGGATACATGCACTCGCAAATGGACACATGCACTCGCAAATGGAAACATGCACTCACAAATGGACACATGCACTCTCAAATGAACGCATAAAATTACAAATGGACACATGCACTCACAAATGGACACATGCATTCACAAATGAACAGTAATAGACACATGTACTCAGAAAATATAGATAAACTCACAAATGGACACATAACCACAAAAAATAAACATATTCACTAACATAGACATATACACTCAG
Organism: Erpobdella octoculata; assembly: GCA_963978895.1. Lineage (NCBI taxonomy): Eukaryota > Metazoa > Annelida > Clitellata > Hirudinida > Erpobdellidae > Erpobdella > Erpobdella octoculata. Next base: position 28,691,208 of record OZ022245.1, read on the forward strand.
AAACTTATTTAAACAGACATATACAACCACACAAACAAATCAAACAGACACATACAACCACAAACAGGAGCTCAAAAATGTAGAAATAATTAGTTAAATCCATCACTGACCAGCTTTTATGACGTCGGGTAATTTTTCTGCAGCCATTTTCTTGGCTTCTGCTCCACATTCTGATGACTGAATTCAAATAAAATAAAATGATATTATAATGCTGTGAACTTTATTTACACACAAACATCTAAATTTTTTTTATTTTATTCATTTAAAACCACAAAGGGAGGGTCAAGAGACCATTATTACCACCTGGTATTACATATAATATAAAATAATACATTTTAAATATGAACAAACAATTGAAGCTTAATATATACTTATTTTACAACGTTTATATTATTAAAGTTAAAGTCTACACAATCAAACGTGTCCACGCAAAAAAGTGGTGCAGTAAAGAGCCTTGTAAACAGGAAAAGCAAATACTAAATGCTTAGAATAGCTTATAATAATAATAATAATAATAATAATAATAATAATAATAATAATAATAATAATAATAATAATAATAATAATAATAACCCAAAGAAGAATAAAAAATACAATGCTATGAACAAATAAGCATGTTTGGATTCATCATAGATGTTAAAGTTAGAATTTGCATTTGAAGGATGTGTTTAAAAAATTGTTTAATCATAGTTTAGCTCAACCACCCAGACATTTATTATATATTACATTATTTAAAATGACTTTGATTTTCAAGAATAAACAAGCTTATCTGATCTGAAATAATGCAAAAAATTGTCTCCCAGTAAAATTACAACTTGTTTTCAAAAACATTTCATAAAAATACCCTCATAATACTGATTTTAAAAGTAAATACCTTCATAATTTTTCTAACTAAAAATCCTAGGCCTTATAACCAGTGACTAGTAAGCTGCAATTTTGCACAAAACAGAATTTAAGACCTAAAGTACTTTTAAATACATTCTCCATCATTTAAACAAAGTTAATTTGAATTGTTTATTTGATAAAAAATTCAAATGTACATTATCACTCAATCACCTTGGATGATGAATTTTTACCAAAGGTGGACAATTGTTCTCCAGACTTCTCCTCAGAAACGCTGAGTTTTGAAGCAATCTCGTTAAGTATGCTGTCAGGAGTTATACGCTCCTTGATCACGGCACTGTATACAGGCTGCCCGCTATCTCGGCTATCTGGAGGTGAGGCTGGTGGTCTACCGAGGTTCATAGCAACAGACGTCCCCTGGTCGTCCTGTATGTCACCAGATGTAAGAGAAAAACTCCTTGGAGGATAGTCAAATGGCGACTTGGACGGTGTCGTTGGACTGTTAGCCGTTGAAGTTCCGCCGCTTTTAGAATTTTGCAGTAACTGATCTTTAGACGAACGTCCCAACTGGGGCGAATCGGTGGCGTCTATTTTACATTTGTGAGCTGGAGACGAGCCTGACTTTTTATTTCCAATACCAAAATGCTTTAAAATTTTTGCCATTTATTGGAATTATTAAATGGCAGACGAGCAGAAGCGAGAGCACAGCCCTACAAAACAAAATTAATCAGAACCAAAGAATTGCGTGTGACTCATGAATATACGTTTATGTTAATTCATCGCGTAGCGTAAAAAAACCTGGTGCCTAGATTATTTTCTGCAATCTTCAGCAAAAACAAAAATTTTAAATAAACCCACGTTATCTTTTATAACTTCAGGTAAAATTATTTTAAGCACGCATAACCCGAACTCACAGCCGTATATCTCGACAGCTTGCACACTACAACCACGTTTACAGGCATATTATCTCTTTGTTTTTTTCAACGTTTAACTGCACTACCAAAACATCCGCTTTTTAGCAAAATCAAGTTCAAAAGAACACAAAATATTGATGGCTGAAAAACAAATTTTATTTTGTGTATGTCTAAAGGAAAAAAACGAGTCAAAACAATTATTCTGCCACTTCCATCAGCATCTCCGGCTCTGCAATAAGTTCTGATATCTTCACCTTCTTGCTCTCTTTTATTTTTGCTGTTAAATAAAAATAAAAGGCATCAATATGCAAATAACAAAAATGGTGTCCGTAAAACATAAAGAATTAATTCTTAAACTAATGGCAGTCATGAATCATCTCATAACATTTCCTTTTGCGAATGGACCTATAATTTTGATAATAATAATAATGTTTGACAATATTGATACTATACATACCGGCAGGATTTTTGATCAACGAAACATTGCTTTCTAACAACTTCAAGTTCTCAGCCTTTCTTATTTCTTTGCCCTTGGTCAGTCTAAAAAATATAAAAAATATATATAATATATCATAATTTTCCAGGCAAAACATAGACTTATCTGCCTAAAAATATTTTGTAACATACCCAATTAAACATAGGTTTAAATATAAAATAAATCAAACCTTTCTTTGATATATTGGGCTTCACGTTTAACTTTGATTTCATGTACTCTCTTCATTCCTTCAACTGTTAAACAATACAAATTTTAATATTTTCAATAAACCTAATCAAATTCTTATTGTGATAATTATCAAATTAAACCGAAATAAAGTTATCATTTAAACTCATTCTTAATTAAAAAATCCACATACTTGTCTTTTTCATGAGCTCTCTGTTGTACTTGACGGGAATGTCACGACACCTTTCAAATTCATATATGGGGTCAACCGCCAACTCTTTACCTGCAGCCTTTCTGTAGGCTTTCGTCCATCTCACCTTCCTGGGATTGCGCTTCTTTTTGAATGCTTTGCTGCATTTTGATCGACAGAAGTTGAAAACCTTTTAATTGTTTAAAAATAAAAGACAGTTACATTATTTTGTAACATATAACACAGGAACAAAAATGATTATAGTGGTGCCATTAACTCATTTAACCAATTAAATATAATTTAAGTAGCTTGTTTAATTTTAATGAGGGTATAAGGGCGATGGGTAATCTTTCACTTTAACGGCTGGATGTGTGAAAGATTAATAGATTCTCGGCTATAATTAGCTAATTATGGTTAGGGTTAAAATAGGACTATTTCATTGAAAAAATCGGCACCAACCGCTAAAGTGAAAGATAACCGAGCGATGAACTGAACTACACCCGAATAAGAATACTTGGCCATAAAATTTCCAAACAGGAATGTTTTCTGGCCATGCTAGAAAACTGTAGATAACATTGAAATACAATAAAAATAGACAATTCTATAAAATAACTTTTAAAGTCCACAAACAATGTTCAGATAGGACCAGATAGGTCCTAGTCCTATCTGATAGGAGCCCTAAATAAAGGAATTGTAGAGTGAAAGACACAAATCCATTAAATAAAGTTACTTTGTTTAAACATTGAGTGCTTACTGGATACAATAACAACAAACTAGAGTTCTAATATATTTTAATATAAGTTTAAAAAGCCAGACAGGCGTGGTGGAAAAAAAGGATCAAACCTTATTATCGTTTCGGACAAATGTCGTTCCGTGACCAGGATAACAGGGAGAAGAACAAAAATAACACTTTAAAATCCTCATATTATTCGATTGTATATATTATATTAACTTCACTGTTGTGAAATTACGGCTCAACCTACCGATCAATATGCGCAAAATAATAGCATAGACACGAAATATTCGCAAAATAATGATTAAACTTTCTGTCAAACACAAAGATCTTTTAGTATTGAAACGAAATATTTTACGCATGGTTACCTTTTGAATTACATATTTCACTTTATTAATTTTTTTAAAACTTCATATTATTTGACGTGTTTAAGGGGTGACATGGGTAACACCACGACCATAGCTCGATCTGACATTGGCCTTTGTGTCAAAAGGCTGATTTAGAGAACACGAATCATTGATAAACGAAAAAAGCGTATCTGCTAAATTAAAAAGTCAAAAGTTGATTTGAGTTAATGCTAAAAACTGGCAAGCCCCAGGCCCACATAAAGTTCTGGATTGTAAGTCAGTGGTATACTTTTATGAGTTCAAAAAAACCTCGAATTAATTTTACACTAAAAAACTTTAAAGCTAAAAAACAACAGTTATTAAATTAGTTTACATAATATTGCAACCAGAAGATATTTAACATAAATATTTGTTCATTTCTGTGAATAATTCTGCAGGAATGATTTCCAGACAGAATTCTTTGGAGAGTCACTAATGAGTGATGCTAAACTTTTTCCTGAATTTATTAAATTAAAAGAAAATACAAAATCTATAAAAATCAATATACCTATCTAAACAATAATTTCAAGAAATATAATAAGACAACTTAAAAAAGTAATTTTTTGACAAAATTAAACAAAAATTCCAGCTTCTATACCTGGAAGCTTAATGTCTGTTTGGGTTGACGGAAAATAACTGTTTGATTCATCTACTGCACGGCTGATTGACGATGATGACAATTGCATTTTCTTTATAGGTGTCTCAAACTTTGATTTGAGAGCCTCAACAGGCATTATTGGCTGATTAGTATTACTACAATTTAATTCTTTTTCAGCAATAATTTCTTCCACATTTGTAAAAATGTTATCCCCAATGCCAGTTTCTGATGTTGAATGCAAGACATTTGGTTTGGTCAACATCTTTAAGCGTCCAGTGCTCTTGAGCTTGTGTCTGTGAGATGAAATCTTTGAATTTGAATCTCCTACATTTAAGGGAGTTTGTACAGAACACGAAAAAGATTTTTTCAGAGGTGGTTTTGGCGTTTGACTGTTGTTTTTGTTCATCAATTCATAAAATGCTTTTTTTTCACAAATAGGCTGGATACTTTCAACTTCAACATCACCACTATCACCTGTAATGGTTGATTTTACTTGAACTAAATCATTTTTAGCTTTGTTTTTGAAAACATGCCTGCCCTGAGGGTATTTTTCTTCTAGAGAATCTTTTGAAATTTTCAGAATTGCAGGGTCCTGATTTATCTCAAGTTTTTCATGAACTTTTTTTAACTGATGTTGCATGGTAAGTGAATTTACTGCAGATTTGGATCTTGTCAGTCTTGATTCTTGTTTTGTATCTTCAATTTTATTTGAAGACATGGCTTCAAAAAGTTTTCGGGAGTCTTTAATTTTTTTCTTAATATCAACAAACTCTTTTTCTTCATTTTTACAAACATCATCCTTGTTTATTAATTCTGTTTCCTTTTTTAAAATGTCTTCATCTAACTGGCCTGCCACATGACTGACACTGCATTTGTCTGAAACTGAAGCACTGCTCCTTGAAATGTCATGTTTGTGCTGAATTGCTTTAACTTTCTGATCTTCAACCATATTTTTGATTTGATCTTCAGAAAACCCAACCACTTTTGGAGCTTTGCTAAAAGATTTTTCTCGAACAGGAGGAATGAAATTTCTGACGGGCTTATGCAAATCGATATTTGGTTCAGATTCTTCTGACACATTCCAACTTTCAGCTCTGCGATTTCCAAATGTAGCTCGCTTATTTTGGATGCCTATTTTTATTGTTTCATTTTGCTGCAGTAACACATCAGATTGTTGATCAGTTTGGTTTTCTTTCTCTTTATAACCAATAGTTGGTGCGTCAGTGATTTGTTTTTTTGATTTTGATTTCTCGGGTGTGCTAAGCACCTCTTTTACATTTTTTCCAGAATTGATTAACTCCTGCAGTTCCCCAAGTGCAGTGTTCATTCCCATACCTCCAGAACCTAACACTGTGGCATGTAAATCAGCAATACCCCTCATGTTCTTTGGCAGTAGAGCTTGTGCCATTGCTGGTTTTTTGGTTTTTGCTTGTTCTTTTTCAGATACATCTGCTTCAACTTCTGGAACCTCAACATAGTAATCTTTTAAAACACTAGAAACAGTTTCGTTTTTTGTGAGGATTTCTTTGGCAACAGAAAATGAGTTTCTAAATGCTCTAGAGTTAGTTTCATTTATGTTTGAGTCTTCTTCAGATTTTTTTTCATAAAATGACCCTGGCAATTGAATATCTTGAGATTCATCTAGAGATAAAGAATATAAACAGCTTTACAAATAATTAAAACTTTTTTATCAGAAATAAATGTGTAATAATGTATTCACTTGACTTCCTTTCATTCATGAATACCTCATCTGATCGTGGGTCAACTTCTGATGGAGTTTCAATAACTTCCATAGGGGAAAATTTTCCTGAGTCTGTTTGGTTAATAGAAATACTGTCATTTCCAGTGACCAAAGTGTTATCTATGATCATAGTATTGTTGAATTCAGAAATAATATCGTTTTTACTGTCACAATTTTCTTTTGCTGAGGTTGTATCTCTTTTTTCTATTACACCATTATCGTTTATTCTACCACCACCAGTTGCATTGAGCTTGCTCGCAAAACTAGAAAAACCTTTGCTGCTGCTACTTAAAAAGTTAAAGTAGTTAGAGGTCATATTATTTTTTGCTGATGTAACAGAATCACATGTTATCAAAATTTCTTTTTCATTTTCTGACTGATTTTCATAAATTTTATCTGAAAAGGCATTGTAGTCTGTTTTTAATGATGGCGATGTTGTGATTGTTAGTGTTCTCGGAGATAACATTTCCTGTGGAGGAGGGAGTGGAAAATCATCATTATCATCGCTCTCCATATCCCCACCAACACCGCCGCCACAATCATCAGAATGAACAATTGCACTTAGGCCAGCATTGAAAAATACTGGTGGAGGTGGGGGAAGTAGCTCAAGATCTTCACGGCCATCATTAACTTGATCTGGTGGTGGAAGTGATGATGGTAAGGGAGGAAAGAAATCAGAATCGTCGTCAGGACCATCTTGTAACTAAGGGATGGTAAAAGATAAAACCAGATTTAGTCACAGTTTGAACAAATTGAACATCTGGTATGCCGTTTAAATAAAGAAAAAATAATTTGTCGACCATGAAGCAAAAACTCACGCCCGAGAAACTGCAATCAGTTCTTGACTCGTTGTTTGAACTGAAAATGATGAAGAACTATAATATAATAAATGCTAAAAATTTAAATTGAAGCAATCCTAATTTAATATTCATAATGATGCATTTTCAGATGCAGTGCTTGTATTATTGACCTGACTGAACAGACGATCAAAACAAATTTCCAGAGCTCATAATTAGTTCTTGATTATTTAGTGGACTAATACTGATGAAAAATATAATAACATAACTAGTGTCCATATTTCAAGATAAGTCGCTGTAAGTTTGTTGAATAATAAATGATTTTCAACTGTTCTGTTTGTATTATCGACCAGAGCAGACGATGTTTGTAGAGCTTAATCTCGAAATTATTACACTGAACTATAATGAAAATATAAATTTGAATTACCTTGCATCATTATTGTTAGATAATTGTTCACGTTTTATAACCAAGCTAATCATTGAATAATCCTGGCTATTTAACAAATCGGTTGCTTCATTTAGCGTTGCACTTCTTAGGCTGGAGTTGTTTACACACAAAACTTCATCTCCTAAACATAAATTTAAAAAAATTAAAGTTTAAAAGCAAACCTTGACCTTCATTCTAATTGTAATGAGAAGATAGTTATTAAACTTTAAACCTATTTTAATGTCCGTTCTTCCAGAAACAAGGCCTCCCACCAGAATTTGCTCTATCAAAAACCTTTTCTGGCCATCAAGAAAATCGCATTTTTCGATCAATTTTATTCCCAATGACTGACCGTAGGTTTGATCAATGTGAATCGAAACTTCATCTTCAAATGGTTTCATTGCGAACATACGCAATAGTTTATTAACCGAAACAAATTTAAAGGTTTTCGTTGTAAATTGAGTAAAAATAAAATTTTATTAAACAATAAAAGTATCGTGTTATGTAATATTCAATTCGAACTTCCTCATGTAGATTTGTGCTCATTGGCGCGTTACGTACTTATTAGTATTCAATAACGTTGAGACCTGATTAAGGCTGTTTTTTATCAGTCCTTCAGATCTCATTAGCATATTTTAGACTTATCTTAAAAATATACCGGTTTCCATAAATAAAAATTGTAAAAAGTAGTTGACATTATTATTTTTAACATAACTGAGCAAATGTGTGGTTGTTAGTCGCGCAACAATAATGTTTTGATTAGATAGATTGGATCGGTTCAATTGATTTTTTCTTTAGCTTTATTAATTGTGTCTAATAATCATTCTTGAAAATGTCTAGCAGTTTTGCTAATTTTGCTGATAAAAATCCATTTGAGGTAACTTTTTCAGATTTATTTTCTTCAAATTTTAACCGTTCACCCCAAATTATTATAAAATTTATAACGTTGATTCAATTGCTAAAAACAAAAACATACAATAACATGCATCATGGTTTTTCATTACCTCAGGACCCTGCCGTCTTAGAAGCTCTCAGAATCGAGCAGACGACATCAAATGTTATTAATCTCACACCGAGTCAGAATGTCAACCAGGTTCGGATAGCTGTTTATTTGATTTTATATTGCTACTTGAAAAAATGATTTTAATAGTTATTGAAGGTTTTAATTTTTACTAATTTACTTGTATGTGTTAAGATATATTCAATATAAGATTTATAAGATCTTTAAAATCAGGCAGTTGAGCAGGCTATTAACCAGGCCATCTTGGGTCCCCCACCTCCGTATTCTTCCCCTACCTCATACGATCCAAATGCCGCAGATGAATTGAGAAGGAAGCAAGAAGAACTGGAAAGGAAGGCGGCAGAATTACAGAGGAGGGAAGAAGAAATGCAGAGGAATGTTCAACAGCAGGGTCGGGAAAAGTATTGTATTATAAAATTTAATTTATATAAATTTATTTTTAATCTTAGTGTATGTTAACTTTTTTGGTTTGAATTAAAAAAAATTTAGGTTGAATAAATTTTTAAAAAATTAGCTGATTTTATATCACATATAAAAATTGAAATATGAAAACTTCAGTACGTAGGAACAACTTCCCCCCTCTTCCATCATTTTGTCCTCTGAAATCCTGTTTCTATCAGGACATCTCCATAGACATTCCTCTCCAGTTTCAAAACATTGTCAAAATGGGATACAGACTATGGCTAGGTGCTTGACTTTTCAGTTGTTTATTGTTTTTGTATGATTGATGATTATATATAATATACATGTTATATAATGTTATAAAAATGTATTCCAACTAGCGTAATGATATTTTTTAATAATATTGTTATTTAAATGACTGATTAGCAAAATTTTCATCCAGGTTACATATTACTCCTGTTAATCAACACATTCGTATCCATGATCTACATGGCTTCGTCCATTAGCAATGAGATCTCCAATCAATCTTACTCGACTTTTGGCCTGTCAATCCTGATTCTCGTTTTACTTGTTCCTTGTTCATTCGTTTGCTGGTTCAGACCTCTCTACAATGCTTTCAGGTCACTAATAATAATAATAGATTAAAACGGTGTGATTCTAGATATGCGAGATGATATTCTTGGCATATCTGTTTGATTTTGACTGTAATTGGTTTCCTAACGTTTTGACTTTTGGTATAAATTAATTTTAATATTATTTATGGTTATATTTTAGTATATCATATGTTATTCACGAAATAGGTTGTGAATGATGTTATCATAGGTTATGTTTTCGTTTTATCAAAATAATTTTATTTTCAACAGGATTGACAGCTCCTTCAATTTCTTTTTCTTCTTCTTCATCTTCTTCTTTCAGTTCATCGTCTCAGTGTTTCAGGCTCTGGGAATAAGTGGATGGGGCACTGTGTAAGAATTGTTTCTATTTTAATATAATCAGGGATGTGCTGTGCAGCTTTTTCAATAATTAAACAATAATAATGGAAAATTGAAGGTTTTTATGCAATATTTCAACAAAAATGCAGAATAAATTTAATTTTTTTAAATTTAATTTCTATATATTGTTTTCATCAGCGGAATTGTTAGCAGCATTTCGATGATGAGTCATGGAACTGGAGGAAGTCTTTTTGCTGGCCTCCTCATGCTATTGGTTGGACTGCTCTTTGCTGCACTTGCCATTATGGATTTTTTATTGCTCATAAAGGTGCGGTATTGCATTGTTAATTGTCCTTAGTAATCGATTTTTGTATTATTAGCATAATTTTAATGTAAAAATTTTGTTAATGAAGCAGTTCCAATATTTGAGTTACTAATGAAACATTTAGAAAATTTATTATTGCTTTTAGGTGCATCGCATTTTCAGAAGCTCGGGTGCAACCTTTGCTAAAGCTCAGCAAGAATTTGCTCAGGACATCATGGGGAACAGAACTTTGCAACAGGCTGCCACTAATCTAATATCCTCGAACACGGGTGCTGGTAGCAATCCGAACAACAGATATTGAGTTCAGCGCTTTCTCACAAAAAAGCTTTTGATTATAGGATTAACGGCATAAAACTGTGACACCGTGTTCTTTTTTCATCTATTAATTAGAAAAGCAGATTTGACCATCTGCAACTATGATGTTGTCATTTCAGCTAGGATTTCATCATCGTGTTTATCATTGTCGTGCCGTTTTTACCTGCATAATATTATTAATATTATACTACGCACCGTCAGGTTTTGATGTTTTGAATTTTTAGTCGAAGTTATCCAGCTATTGAGTTTTTTTCCTGTTCTGTTTCTTTTGTGTTTTCTTTGTTTCGACGAGTCCTATTTTATTTTTTGAGCAGTTTACAATTATACCATGTATGCTGATGATTTCCTCATGAATATTCAGTGTTTAGTTTATCATCATCATCGTTGTTTTTGTTTTGACCAAAGATTTTTTGGTTGGATGGGATTTTTTAATTATTGTGTAGCATTTATTTAAGCTTGTTTTTTCTCTTTTATATATCATGATTGGTGTTGTGTGTAAATCTTTCTCTTGTCGCTGCGTGTATTATATTAGATTGTTTGCCGATGCAAGTGTAGAAAAGAAACTGTATACCCTAGTCATAAACAAAAGATCCTGCTTCTATCATTTACGGTTTAACATTTGTACGTACGTCAATGTATGATTTATTTTGGTTTTATAGTTTAAATCCTTAGTTGTTTCTGGTCATCTGAACAGAAATATTTACAATAAATAGTTAGCGTAGTCTTATTTGTTTCTTCTTTATTAAAATTTTAAAATCTCGCTGATAGGGAAGTAAATTTAATCGCAAGCCAATCAGGTTGCAAAGGCTTTGTTAAAGAACGCCTTTAAGCTTCGATTAAAGACGCTGAAATCTAGCGCTAGAAGAACTACGTTCAATTAAGATTAATATGGTGCTTGGTGATAGATTTTCAACTAAAAAATAAATTAAATTGTAATATTTGTTGTACAAAAAATAAATAATTTTATTAATATTTAAAATTCAATCACTAAAATTTATTTTTGTGTTTCCGCATCAACGAGTTTTTTGCCATCGCTTTTCTACGCCATCTTTGCTAATCTGGCTTGTGGTGTAATTATATCTGCGATTATTTCGATCTTTGTTTTTATAGGGGTATATTTGAATCTTTATCGATTTATCTATTTGAAAAAAGGTTTTTCATTTATTGTTCAAAGCGTCGACTGTTCAGGTTGGTTTTTAACTGTTGTACTCGTAACCGCTGCTCTTGCAACGTACAAAATCCAGCGAAATAACCTATCAGATTCGAGTTAAACGTGTTGTTTTTTAAATATTTTTTGCAAGTAGATTATATTCATCTAAATCAGGTGATTCAATACTGATTGTTTTATTTGTTCGATTTTTAAGACTTATATAATGACGTTACCTTATTTTGTCTAGATTTTCAAAATGGCTGAGGATTCACTCGCGTCTCTAGATCAGTTGTCTGATGAGCAATTGAAAGAGGAATTAGAGAACAGAGGATTGAACACATCCGGTGACAGAGATGAGCTCATTTTAAGAATTGAGGATTATGATCAACGTACATATTATTTTATTCTTGACATCTGTAACACCCAGTTTTTATAATTTAATCACACTTATATCCTGCAAGATACTTAAATTATATTACAGTTTTTTAAGGATAAATAATGATTTATTTTCTTTAGAAGATCATATCGAGCAAGAGGAAGAACACGGAGAAGGTGACCATGGCGAGGATTACTATGAAGACGTAGAAACACACGAAGAAGAAAATGGAGAAGAAGAGGAAAAAGAAGATGAAAATGATTTTGTTGTTTGGGCTGATGGTAATATATGTTTATTAATTAGAAAAAAAATAATATAGTCATGTAAGTTACTAAGCAAATAATTGTTTTTAGATGTGGATGAAATGAATGATGATGAAAAAAAGGTTAAAAAAGAAGAAGAACGACAGGGAACTGAGCCACAGCCTGAAGATGAGGCTGAAAAAGCTTCTGATGAGCTCTTTGGGCTTGACATGGCAAAAGATAGTAAGTTTATTGTTTTGCTTATAAGTTGAATAAATTCATTACGAATTTTAGCAGTTTTATACTTAGTTTTTAACCTGTTTAATTTTTCCAGAGGACCAGTTGATGTTAACTTGGAATGGAAAGAAAATTGTTATTCCTTGCAAGGACGAAGTTTCAAAAGGTTTGTATAAGTTTTTTTTATGTCAAAGTTCTTGACAATTAGTGTACGACGACATGTTCCTCTTGCATCGTCCAGCGTCGGTGTGCGATTTTATGTCATCGAAGATTAAACAATTGTGACTCATTCACTGAAAACTAGTACAAGTGTCGCTGGTTTTCGATTTGCGGGGTCTCACATCTCACTATTTTAAGAAATAGAATTCAATTATTAGTTTTTACCACGTAGTTAGTTCTTCGGTAACTAATTTACTAAAATTAGTTTTCAGTGGCAATTAAGTTTAAAAACGTCTTATTAATCTATATTTCTATGACGACAGAATTGAAATCCGTCTCTCGCCAGCTGAACATTATTGCTTTCCCTGTATTAACTGAGGATTTGTTCAATGAAACGGTATCCCCTCTCATCACGTCAGCGATAAATGTTTCGACTGAACTGGATGATGCAGGACCGGGTGCTCCCATCAAAGGGTAAGCTGTTTCAGATTTAATTGAATTATTAACTGCATTGAATTTCTTTGTGATTGTGTGAACAGCTATATATATTATATTTAATTTATTTGTAGTTATTTGAGACTGAAATTCGGAACTCTGTCCGAAGCTAAGCGTGCGATGGAAGTATTGAAAGGATTGGCTACTGAAGAGAGACAGATTACTGTTCAGCATTTCTATGACAGCGACTCTGAGGGTTTGTATGCTCAACTGAAAAATAAAGTTTTTTTTAAATTTTATTTTTAATTAAAAAATTCATTCATTCATTCTGCAGGACACATCTTGTCAAAGGTTAAGGGAAAAATCAACAGCAAAGGTTAGTTCTTGGCATTCTACTTTTGCCGAAACGACGTTCTCTTCTCATGAATTTTGTTGTCGTCTGTTATCTTCTTGGAAAAGTGGAAATGTATTCACTTGTTTCATCTTAAGAGAAGAACACGAGCCGTGTGAAGAGGCTCGTTGCCGTTTGTCATATTAGATAAATGCGCTTTAAAAAATGCTATTTAGCGAACGAATGCGAAAAATTCGCTTGAATGAAAACGTTAGCAACGATTTCCCATTATTCAATCATCGTTTCAGATTCGTTGAGTCAAAGATTACTATTTGTATCCAATATCCCTGGAGAAGTTACAGAGGAAGAATTAAAAGATCATTTCATCGGATGCCTCAGGGTTATAAACCCAACGAAAGAAGACCAGCAGCAACAGAACATTGGGTAATTGAAGTTCTTTGGTACATCTCGGACAAAAAAAGATCCCAGTGAATTGTTAACTCTGCGTGTGTGCGGTTCTACAATCGACGCCTGCCGACTCTGGCAACAACTGGGATGAGAGTTTTTTGAAATGGGAAATTTTACGTCCCTGATTTTAATACAGATTGTTTGCAATTGTTTAAAAACAAAAATTCAGTTGGAGGAGAGGAGAAAAATCTGTGAAAGGATAAGTTATTAGTTGAACCAGGAGAGAAAAAAAATATTATGTGATGATAGGAATACCTGAGTAGTGTAGTGATTTGTCATTTTATAGATCGTTGACCTTGTATGCTTTATTGATTGTACTCTGTGCTTAAGGTTGTACTTAAATACAAGTAATTTAGCTTAATAACTTTCTAAAATAATCTTTAAGTTCTAGAGTCATATTCTTTCTTTAAAATATTTGTTTAATGTGGGGATTTCAGGCATGTGTATGTTGAATATGCCTCTGAGTCTGCAACCAGTGAGGCTCTTGAGAAGTTTAAGGCATCAACTCTTAAGGGTCAACCAATCTACGTTATTAAAGTAATTAATGAGAAGAAAGAATCTACCGGTTAGTTACTTTTTTATGAATATCGATAATTGATGTTTAATAAAAATTTAACTAATTTTTATTTGTGAAAATATCAAACAGGTGTTCTGAAAGATAGTTTAAGGAAGTATTGGTTGGAGCAGGTCAGGCTGTTGGAAGCTACCGATAGAAGTTCAAAATCTTCTAAGGAAATTGCTGATTTGGATCAGGTACTTGTCTTAACTACAGGGAACAAATATTTGTGAAATCCTATGAGCTGCTCGCTCATTTAATTTAATTAATATTTCAATGCTTAAAACATCACTCTTTGTAGAAACTCCATAAGCATAAGAAACGAATCGTTACGGACAATGTCAAGAGGCAGGCGTTGTTAGTTCCGGTCCCTGAAGACGAGCAGTTTGAACTTGATCCGAGTATGGAAGAGAAGGAGAAAGAAAAGGAAAAAAGAAGTAGCACAAGCAGACGCAGGTCTCCAGTTCATTCTAGAAGACGATCCCCTCCCAGAAGGTAGAACCGAGTTTATCTTTACTGATGTTAATTTAGGCATTGTGCGAGAGCGGAAAAAAACCAGTGTACAACCGCAAAAAAAGAATATGATGACATAAAGTGTTTTCACAATTTAATGCTTACTGTGCTTTCATATTTTCAAGAGGTCGCAGCAGCTACAGAGGTCAATCCAAATTCTCTGGATCTGCAAGAAGGGGAGGCGGGACCAATCCCGATGCACTTGTCAATCAGCTGCAGCATCTTGTTGGAGTTTTATCGTAAGTTTTATTTTAATGAAGGCAACATCATCTTTAGTTTTTGTGAATTAATCTTTTATATTTCTCTTCAAAAAATAGTAACAAGCTTCCGACTGATGCTCCAAGATACGAATCCTACCACGACAGAGATCAAAGAACTTACACGGATCCAAGATCAAGAGATAGATATGCTCCGTATCCTTGTACGTCTTTGTTTTTCATTCATTTTTGTTGTTGAAACTAATATTATATTATTTCAATAAAATTGTTTTTTTGTAGCTTACCATGAAAGAGATAGATTTGAAAGCAAGAGATTTGCCACTGATGATTATGGACCTGATAGAAAGAGAAGGGCAGATGGTGTGTCTTTTATTCATTTTGGGATGACTTTGATTTTTTAATAATGTTTCTTATGTTGGTTTGCATATAAGTGGATGTCATTAGTAACGTTTTAATGATTTTTGTTATTGTAGATGGTGATTACATAAGGTACAATAGAAGTAGTAACTCTGATTACAGGGGATTTAGAGGAAGTGGTAAGTTCAGTTATATTATTCCCTTCTCTTCTCAGTGAGCATGCTAATATTTTGTTTTTATTTAACTGCAGGTCCCAGCAGATGGTGAACTGTTCCTGTAGCTAATTGAGGAGACTAATCCTTATATAAAAATGACTGTTTTGATGTAATTGTCTGACTGTTAACATTCTCTTTCCAAATATTGTTTTATAATAAATTTAGAAACTTTGAAAAAAATATTTGTCTTTGGTCTTTTATAACGTTCTTTGTTGTGAGCGGTAATACAAAAGATTGTTTTGGTTCGGAACTCGCGAGGATGTTAGCCGATCTCGTTGATTTCAAAGAGCATTCAAGCTCGATAATTTTATCTGACAGTGTAGAGGTGTCAGCTGTCGCCATACTGAAATGTTTCATCAACAAGTCTATTCTACATTCGGACGTAGTCTATCTGTATTTTTTCGCACATGCAGCGAACGATTTTTTGAGAGGGTGCGAAGCAGATACAAAATCAAAGTTGATAGTACACGACTATTCTAAGGATCCTTTAGGATGGTACGACGACGCGAAGAAGTTTCAATTTGCATGTTTAGATTTGAAGGCTGGTGTCAATTCTGTTGTTATAATAGACGATTTAAGTCGAGTTATAGGGCTAACCAGTTGCAGTGACGTTTGCCGATTTATAAACAGATTTGATAGCGATTTAAAAGGTTCTAAGTTTATTTCATTACTTCATGGTGATCTGCACGATAGATTAACGCTGGAATCCTTGCAGTATTGTAGCAAAGCTTGGATTACCCTTTCACCAGTCGAATCTACAGATATTTATGCAATCTCTACAACTGTTTACAAAAAACCTGCCTGTTCACTGAAAAAAATTGAAGAAAATGTCTTCATCGATGAAAAATTTGTTTTAAAAGTTTCTAAGGTTGTACCCGGGGCCCAAATTAAGCCTCAGAAAACTGAAGACCCTCATACCAATTTAACATTTAACGTTACACTAAAACAGAGTGAAATCGAAGCACGAAAAAACCTTGTTTTGCCTTATCTGGCTGCCAGAGATAATAAGACTGAGAAGGCAACAATTGACTATATTCCTGATGAATTTGATGACTTTGATGAAGAGGATCCTGATGACGATCTTGATATATGAATAAAATTTGGTTCAATGTGCATTTTTTATTAATTTTGGCATTCAGATTCACTGCTTTGTTAATGTTTGTGCGTGACGATCTTGTGGTACATATATATCTGAAAAATATGTTTCCAAAGTTATATTTGTGGGTTGGGGATATTATTTGAGCAAAACCTTGGGGGTCACGACGTGTTCTAAGGGTCCACACAATCTTAAATCTTTTAAATAAAGTCTTCCCAAAAAGGTAATGACAGGGGGTAGTTGGAGGTACTTTTATCAACAAATTTCCAGATGCTTACATGTTTTTACTCCCAAAAAAACTCATGAGTGGGGAGCCCTCTTCAATTTCAGAAGAGCATGCTTTACCCTTATGAATGCCCAATTTCTGTATTTTATGGGGCCAACTTCAACGTCAGGGGATCAGTGGTCGGATATGTAAGTTGTACTAATAAATAAATTAAACCATGAAGCATGGGAGGAGTCAATTAGATTCTTATTGCTATCACCGAAGTAAGACAGCTGGAGGGTACCTATTGGCAAACGCGCGTAGGTGCTAGATAAATTTTGAGCTCTATACACTTGCCTCTAGAAATAGCTGATGACGAAGGAATATACAGTTTTATTAGAATAATAATGACCAGAGAATGACAGCCATGAGCATCATTTGAGCCATTCCTTGGGGGCGAGATGCAAACTTTCCAAAAAAAATTCTACCACAGTTTGTATGAAACTCTTATAAAAAAGTTTTTAAAACATGATACACTTTTGCCTCTAAAAACAGTGGCATAGATAGGGTTTTTAGCGCCCGGGCAAAGTCTAAGAAATTCTTCTCCATAACCTATTTTGCTTCTTGCTGTAAAAAAACTTATGACCGGGTTTAATCTGAGCCAATTTTTTTCTTGAAACCCTCGTTTCATTTTTTTCCCCAAAAAAACCTGATGACCAGGTACACTGGAAGGGGGTTGTCGCAGCCACTTTTCAAAAATGATACACTGTATACTCCCCCAATTTTGCCCGGGGCAACTTGACCTTTCTATAAAAAAAGTTGATGACCGGGGGCTGTTGGAGGTACATTTTCGTTTTTTTCTCAAACTATACACTTTTGCCTCTATAAATAGCTTATGAATGAAAGAAAAGGGTTAGTTGGAGATACTTTCACAAAATTTAAAAAAAACCTATTTTTTCGTTTTATGTATTTTTTTCGAAAATCTAGGGGACAATTTTTCTACTGCTCCCCGCCCAAATGACGCCCCTGACGACAGCGCTTATATTTATGAAATCGAAAAATTTCAAATTTATGTATACACCATAATCATTTGAAATAAACATAGTTAGTTCCAAAGATAACAATTTTTAAATCTAATGTTTTATCTATTCTAATCGTGCTGTGCGAATATCGAGCCAAAGTTGCATTTCATTTCAAAATAACAACAAACTTACCAATAGCAATGGCAAGCACAAAACAGTCGCTTAATAGTTTGTCTACAAGCAACATTTCTCAGAAAGAAAAAACTGAGAAGTATGTTTTTACGATTTTTTTTAATCTTTGAACTGTTTAATACTTTAATGTTTTTTTTGTACCCGGCAAGGTATCGTCAGATTCTCCAGGGCATATTTCTCCTGAATCTTAAAGAAAACGAATGTGCAGAACATTTGAAAGCTTTTGTTGAAACTGGTGAGTAAATCATTAACATGTTTTTTTGTGATCATTAGCAAAAACGTTTACATTCTAAAAGTATTCAATTAAATTGTTAAAACAGTGGCCCATGAAAATGTCAGTTTGGTAATATCGAGACAAGTCTTGACAGAATTTTGTGGTCTTCTTTCTAATTTGCCGGACACTCTAGGCAAAGAGGTTGCTTTATTCACACTCGACAAAGTACAGCCGAGAGTTGTGTCTTTCGAAGAACAGGTTAGCTGGTTATTTCAATGCTTCAATTTTTTTTATTTTATTATATAGCTAGTTAAGTAGTTAATCAGCTGGTGTATATTTATTTTTTTGTTAGAGCTTGTTTAATTTGTATTATCTTTTTGTGTGAATTTTCTTGTTAATTTCATTTATTTTGTGATGAACACTGAAGTTTTTTTTTCTGTTAAGGTGGGTTTGATTCGCCAACATCTGGCCACGATTTACGAGAGAGAACAAAACTGGAGAGAGGCTGCTACCATTCTTGTTGGAATCCCTTTGGAAACAGCTCAACGGTTTGAATCTTTATTATGTATATTTATTTATATATATTTATATGTGTTTGTGTGTAACATTTGAATTTATTTTGGGAAAAGTGCCTTTAAGCTTAAGTAAAAAGTGTTCCATAAATTTCTATAATGTATATATAGCTTTTATTTGTTACAGTATTAATAATGTCTCCATAGTGTACACATTGAAGCTATTTAAAATGCAATCAGATATTAAGTCGGAGCTATGCATCTGCTATTGAAATACAAATGTTCATATTACCAACCACAGGCAGTATCCAAACGATTACAAATTGGAGACTTATCTGAAAATTGCTCGACTTTATCTGGAAGATGAAGACCCAGTCCAGGCTGAAACGTTTATAAACAGGGCTTCTATGCTGCAAGCAGAAACAACATCAGAATCTCTGCAGATACATTATAAGGTTTGTTAAAAATTGTTAATATTTTTACTTTTAGACAAATTATATGGGTTAGGTTTTAGAGAAATTGTTGAAATAAAATGAAATTCTTCTTTAATTAATTAATCATAAAAGCATAAAAAGGTTGCCTTCATTTTTTTTTGTATTGATTGATTGATAATAATTGTATTATTGATTGATGTATACAAGATAAAATAATAAAAACATATTATCCTATGGTAATCATTTGTTTTTTATTTTTAAATATTTTATTCGTGATAGTTTCATAAATGCGAATAAATATACGTAAACAAAAAACTTTTTCATCCTATTCAAATTAGGCCTGTTACGCTCGCGTGTTGGACTACAAAAGGAAATTCATCGAAGCAGCACAGCGCTACAACGAGCTCTCGTTCAAAACGTGCATCGCCGAAGATGAGAAGATGACGGCACTGAAGAATGCTCTCATCTGCACCATCCTTGCTTCTGCTGGTCAGTATTAGCGCTTGCATGTGTGTGTGTGTTTGTATGTATGTAAGTGTGTGTTTGTTTGTGTCTTGTCTTTTTGTATGTATGTATGTGTGTTTGTATGTGCGTGTTTGTATGTGTGTGTGTTTTTATGTGTGTGTTTGTAGGTATATGTTTGTGTGTTTATATGTTTGTGTGTTAATTTGTAACACTAACATTTGCAGGTCAGCAGAGGTCAAGGATGCTCGCCAACTTGTTCAAGGACGAGAGGTGCCAACAACTGCCCGCTTTTGCCATCCTCGAGAAAATGTTAGTTTCGATTTTGTTTTTGTTTTTTAAACTTGAATTTAATAATTTGCTTTTATTTTAATTAATATTTACCAAAATTGGTGTTTTGAAACTTTCAGGTATCTCGACCGAATCATTAGAAACAGTGAGCTGAAGGATTTTGCTGGTATGCTTCAAGAACATCAAAAAGCTATTACACCTGATGGTACGGTGGTGATGATATTAATTGCTTTGTAATGATTCCTGAAAAATGTTCTTTCGATTGGCTTGAAGTCTTCTAGTGGATTTTAGCCAACAGCTAAAAATTGCTAAATATTTTATTTACTATCATAGTTTTTATTGATGATGATGATGATAAAGATGATGATGTCTTCTTTTTCAGGATCAACAATTCTGGAAAGAGCTGTGATCGAACACAGTATGTTGTCTGCCAGCAAGTTGTATAATAACATCTCATTTGATGAACTTGGTACTCTTCTTGAAATTCCTCCGAGAAAGGTAAACAACTCTAAATAGTTTTGATTTCGTTTACTTCGAACTTGCTTTCATTTATAGCTAGTGGTGAAATACTGAAGAGTATTGTGAATAAATAAACAAAATAATTGTTTTACAGGCTGAAAAGATTGCTTCTCAGATGATAACAGAAGGTAGAATGAACGGACATATAGACCAAATTGATTCAATTGTTCATTTTGAAGGTTTGTAGATTTTTTTTATTGGATCTTCTTTTGTTAAAATTGAAATTCAAAATGAGATAACATGTATTGAAAGTGATTTAAGAGTGTGTGAAAGAATAACTTCTAATTTAGTTGAATATAGATTTTTTTTTGTTCACTTGCTCTTTATCTCTGTTTGTAAGGCATGTGTTATCACACAGTGGCAGTTTTCAATTTATTTGAATGTTTTTCTTCCTCTAGCGCAAGATGCCCTTCCAAGTTGGGACAAACAGATTCAAGGCCTGTGCGTCCAAGTGAATGATCTGGTGGAAAAAATAAAGGCAGTCGATCCAGATTGGATGTCAAGGATGGAGGAATCGCAAATGTCGACTTAGTGGCTCTATTTCATAAAAGCCGTGTTGAACCAAATTTGATCCCATTTTCGTTGTTAAATTTATTTGTGTTGTTTTTTGATCAAAATAAAAATAATTTTGTTTATTTGTGTAAATCAATTAGTCACTGTAAATATTTATTGAACTGCTTTAAAATTTGGTAGCTCTGTGCTACGTTTAGGCGTTACCCTGTGGTATGTAGTCGCTTCACTGATTTCTAATAAATGTAATTAAAATACTGGGCCAGCCATGGTCTAAATAGTACTGAATGATTTCAAACATTTTTTTTTAAATTTGCTAGGAAAAAACTTACATTAAAAAATATTCTGAAATTAATTAAGTTAATACAATTGGTACATCCAAATTTAAACATAGATGAACTTTTTGTTTACTAACAAATTAACAAAACAAACTGAACTGACGACTTGACGTAATTTGTGTCTTCGGCTATCTACGGATTACCGAAGAGAGACAAAGTTTCAAATTTTGAAAGCCTTTAAAAATAAAAAATTATTATATTTGAGAAAGTATAAACGTCTTAAATGGGCAACGAACTTGCAAAATCTTCAAACAAGTCAAAATATTCTCACCAACAAGCAGACGTCGGTGACCTGAAAGCAGATGTTCCTGTTTTGACCGGTACCTTTGTTGAGCATGTGCGTCTATTTATTAGCGATTTTAATGTTTTATCTTTGTGTTGATTTCGGTTAAGTTTTTATTTACTCTCTCTAGTCTAGTGATCATCTATATTCTATATAAATATAGACGTTATAATATTTTTGTAGCTCTTATTTAAAATAAAAATTAATTATTTTAGTTTGTATATTGTCATTTTTTTACTTTCATGACAGGCTACAAATGTTGTTGATAACAAAAAATATCTGACAAAATCTGATGTGACAGTGAGTGGATTATTTCCAGCCTAATAATTACAAATATTATAATGAAATTAGTCTTTAATCAAATTTTTTTAATTGTTTACTTGATTATAGGTACACTACATTTAACGATTTAAGATAGATTTGTTTTGTACATATCAGTAATGTAGATTACTTTTTTGTATGTCAATATTGTAGAACAGTCTCTTTGTGAAAGTGCCTGCCTTTGGCTTGGCTTTCATAAAAAACTACTTTCCGGAGGAAAACCAGGAAGAGGGCATTGATCTGTATTCCTTCATCACAGTCGGAAGTCAATTTTCTTCATCTTCGGTCGGTTCGTCTAATAAAAGTTTGACTGCTTTTTATGCCGACATTTTTAGTTCGGATGGAAACACTCTCTCGAGAAGTGGTGTGTCGATTTTTAAATCTTTGGTTTTTTAATTTCTTTTTTTTTCAAACTAATCTTTAAAATATTTTTAATTTTTTTGTTAACAATTTCAAGTAATTAATTTTTACTTGATCACTTATTATTATTCAGAGGTGACAAGTTTGATGATCGTTTTTGTGGAAAGCTCATTGGCTGTTGCAAAACTCCCTTCTTCGACGTTGAATCTTGACAGAGTCACTCTTGCTTTCATCAACACTATTGTATGCTGGTTACTTATTATTCAAAAGTACTTATTTTTATCAAATTATTATTTAAATTTTTTAAGCTAATATGTATTTATTTAAAGTTCTTACTTATTTAATATTAGTTTTGTTATTTATTGTCATTTTCAGTCGTTTAAGTTTGTAAAAAATTCTGAAGTAACTATTATTTATCTTCTCTGGTAATAAAAGAAACTAAATAAACATGGAAATAACTAAAAAATAAAAAGCAAACATTTTTTCGTGTTTACCATCCTGCATCTTATCTTTTATGAAGTTGAATGAATCTTCTTATTCATCTTGTTGTTGTTGTTATTTCTGTTCAGCTTAAAGTCGTTGAACAACAACAGAAACAACAAGACAAAGCAGGAGAAAGCATTGAAAATATTAGCTTGGTCGACTTCGAGTCGTGGATGACTCGTCATCTTCCGTCGTGTTGTCGAGATCTCCATGATCACGTCGTCTACAGGATGTTCAAGAGGACAAGTGTCAAGAAAACTGTTTGTTTAATGATGTGTTGAACGTTGTTGCGCAGAGCTGAGAAAGCACAAATTGTTTTATTACCATCCGATAACAGTGTTTCTATAATTTTATATACGATTATTAGTTTTTTTTATTAAATAAGATTTTATGTTTTTTTTTTTCATATCGTGAAGGTATCTACAAAAGTTCAAGAACCCAGTGATAACAGTGAGCTATATCAAAGTTGTCTGAAAAATGAAAGCTTTCTTGGAATTTCCGGCCTCTGGCTGGTTTCATCTGTCATGCCTTTTTCATACATTCCTTCTTCAGAGTTTGGAACCGTTCCTATTTTCGTAAGTCTTTTTTTCTTTAACTTTCTGAATCGAAATTTCACTTTTTTCGTATCTTTATACTATCTCATTGTGTTTTATTTATACTTCATTGACTGATGGTCTAATTTGCATATATTATGAATTTTCATTTATTTGCATCAATATTAACTAATAATTTGCTGATTTACAGTCAAGAGTTCTGGAAAACAACGGTTGGCATATTTTATATAACAGCAACAAACAGGGTCTGAGTGCTAATGGGTGAGCTTTCTTAGACAATTTATTAATTTTTCATTTAAATTGCATATTTAAATGAGTAAATATATATGTTATTTATTACTACAAATTAATTAATATGAGTTAATTAATTTATATAAATTTTAATATAAATTATTCAAAGATTTTCTCACAAAGTTCTCGGCTATCCAGCTTCCACTTTAACTTTCATCAAGTTTGGTAACTTTCTTCTGGTGCTCGGATTGGACGTCGAATGGATGTCAGTTTTATTATTGATTACTCATAAATATTCATTATTCATTTCTCGACCAATGACATCTTCTTTATTGCTAATGTTATTGTTATTACGAAATTCATGACCATCTAGGGAGAGCCACGAGAGACGTGGAAAGTACGATTGCTTCCTCTATCAACTCCAACCTGAGTTCAAGATTATTCAACGTTAGTTCTAGATAATTATTTGGTTTTATACACACGCACGCACGCACATACAAACACACACATAAAAATACATAAATGTATAAGCACATACCCTTTTGAGTTTATTTAAATATATTAGTTAATTTTGGAGTTAAAAGGTTTGTATCTAGCACTTTTTTTTTTAATTTCTAAGGATGATATTTAGTGACTCAAATATTCAGGGATGTTTATCACTAATATAATTATTAAATATTTGTTATATTAATTTACAACTGAACTCAAAGGTGACAGTGAAAACTGTGTATTCTTCAACTTAACTAGTAGAACCATCAAGAAAGGAATACAATTCGCTAAAGATCGGAAAATCATTCTTGAGATTAATTCAGATTTCGATGCTGTCATTTACAATTCTGAAAACTTCAATCTTTCTGGCTTGGAGGTGTGTGTGTGTGTGTCTGTTTGTTTCTGTGTATGTATTTGTGCGTTTTTATGAATCTGGTTGTTGATTGGTTACAGGTGTGGGGATGTGGAGGCCCTTCAAACTTCGATAAATACATTGGCCAGAAACTTTGGGAAAAAAATAACACAGCTAAACATCAAAATAGAAAGGTAGTTTATTGATTAGCTAGCTAGCTAGCTTTTCAGCTTGATAAGCTGTATTGATTAGTTTTTTGCTGATTAGCTGAATTAATTAGTCAGCTTCTTAAAAGCTGTACTGATGGATTGATTGAATGTTTAAAAGCTGTAGTTATTAATTAAATTGTCACATTATTAATCATTAAGCTGTTTGATTGAATTGAGAAAAAAATTTTCAAGCTGACTCCAGATGAATGGAAGGACAGTCCGGATAGAATGCTGTTAGATTACGGTGGAGTTGAAACTGATCATGCAAAGAGAGGAGATTTGTGATTGAATGAATGAAAAAGTGAATGAATGGTTGAAATCAGTGAGGGAATGGTTGAAATCAGTGAGTGAATGGTTGAAATCAGTGAGTGAATGGTTGAAATTAGTGAGTGAATTGATAAAATCAGTGATGGAATGGTTGAAATCAGTGATGGAATGGTTGAAATCAATGATCAAATGAGTTGATATCGAGTTACGAGTTAATTGTTGTAAAAC
The DNA here is from genome assembly GCA_963978895.1 of Erpobdella octoculata. Taxonomy (NCBI): domain Eukaryota; kingdom Metazoa; phylum Annelida; class Clitellata; order Hirudinida; family Erpobdellidae; genus Erpobdella; species Erpobdella octoculata. Next base: position 28,716,322 of record OZ022245.1, read on the forward strand.
GAGTTAATTGTTAGCAACTAAACAAAACAAATGAAACAAGTCCACAGAAGAACAATTCAAGTCCTCAAACGTTTTCAATGCATAATAGTTACTTTTGTTTTTATTAACGAAGTTCAGAATCTTCGTTTTAATAAAACGAGTTTGAATGTAAAATATTAATTTTGTAAATATGATCAAATTATAAATAAAACTTCAAAGAAATTACTCTGACTTGTCTTGCTATCTTTTTTTTTTATAAACGTTTAATACTACGTCTGTTATAAAAGTCTCAAGTGTCTGTGACCGCAACGTTAGTCTGATTCGACTTTACCTTCGTCTACATAGGATCTTTTGCCCCACATTCCCATGTTTCCGCTCGACCACTGGCTTTTCTGCCTTCTAATTTGTTCGATGGCGCTCTCCAGCTTTCTTTTATAGGCAGCCATTCTGTTGTCTGCTTTCTTTTTCACCGCCAAATTTTCGTCGCGGTTGATTCTGTCGTTCGTGTAGTCAAGTGATGATGATGACCTTTTACGACCCCAGAGACCCATATTTCTTGAATCCCATTTGCGTTTTTGTTCGTCTAATTCTGGTATGCGTTTACCCCAAATTCCCATACTACCGGAAGTCCATTTTCTTTTATCTTCTCCCGAAACGTCTGCACTGTTATCTCTGTCGTTTTGTGATCTTTTACCCCATACTCCCATCTTGTCTGATCCCCATTTCCGCTTGTCCGACGAGAGAGTTAATTCGTCGTCGTCGTACGAATCGGTATTTTCTGCGGATGTTGGCTCAAGGACCAAAGCTAAAATGGCGATGCATAAGAAAACGGTGAGTGGAATTATTGAATAAGTCATTATAGCTCTGTAAATCCTGTAAAACGAGAAATAAAATAATTGTAGACAATGTGAAAACTGGATTTTTTGATAATCAAAACTAGGATGCGCTCATAAGATTAGAATTAAGTATACTTTATACGTTTATTGATATTATGTTGATGCTTAAATAAATCATAGATCAATTTAACGGTTTTATAATTCATTCAGTCGATTTCTTCGTATAATAATAATTTGATTTGGAACAAGGCTAATATATCATATCAATGTAATGTGAATAATTAAAAAACACAATTTTCCTAGCTGATCTTCTTCTTGCCTTCGGAGAATTAAATGATTTACATTGCTAATATCCGACAACGTCGACAGTGGCGACCTGACCTAATGTAATGAAATGTAATGTAGGGAGGCCCTGGATTACCCATTGGGCAAACAAAGCACGTGCCTTATTGGGCACCAAGAATTTGGGGGCACCACAGCTTCTCAAGAAATATTTTTTAACAAATTTAAGTCTAGAAACAACTGAATTTTAATACAGAAATACTTTATCGTAGGTACAAACTACAAATATATTTGTTAACAACTGTTTTCTTTGCATAATTTTGAACATACTAGCGGTCACGGTCAGTGAAAGATCATGGGCCCAGGCAGTAGGGAGTACCCGTGGGGGTTTATGCCTTGGGCACTAAAATGGTTTAATCCGGCACTGAATGTAAGTAGAGAAAATTTCTATAGCTTTCTCAAAAGATAGATAAATAAAAAGCAGCTACAGATAATAAAAATTAAAGTGTTTTAAATTAGACGCTGTGATAATGTAAAGGAAGAGGTCCCATTTCTTCCCTGAACAAAAACTTCCAGACATTGGGAGCCGAAATGAACACCAGTCACAGCTTTAGATTTTTATCCTCTAGATGAAGGATTCACAATTCAAAATTTGTATGTTTTATCGAAATTCATTTTTTTTTATTTTAGTGAGCAGAAGAGAAATTTGTTGACTCGCGCCACATTATGAGATCGTCAAATTGAAAAATAGCGATGGCGAAGTTCTTATAAGAAAAATATGAATCGGAATTTAATTAGTATAAACGTCATATATTACTTCGATTGCCTTTTATATTCATCGAAGAATTTTGATTTCGTCATTCATCGATCAATAATTTATTCCTTCAATTCATCAAGGAGTGCGGTCATAAATCACGACCACGTCGACACTCAACCAGTCTCCAACCCAGTTATTTTTACTCGCTCGTGCGTGACTTTGCATAAATTGTCCGAATCACCGTAACACCCTTAGAACAAACATGGCCGCGCTGACCATTAAATTATTATGCATTAAATTTGGTCAAACCTGATGCAACCTGACCTCGAAGATGCGGGCGATGTCATCATGGGGAATGGTCGCATAGGTTACCTTTTATGAGGTAGGTGTCGGGTTCGGATGAAGATGCGACTTAATCTCTCTTTATTTATACTTCATATATTTTTTTTATTATAGTTCAAATTTTTAATTTAATTAAAATAATAGCTGTTGGTTAAGAATAATGATGTACCTAAAGATAAAAAACATTGAAGCTTAATTTATAAAAAAAATACAATTGTAGGCATAAATCGTACTAACTTTTACTGTTTTCTTTTAATAGCAACCTAACAAATTGCAGATTATAAAATCAAAAATAAAATATATTAAATAATTTATTTGTTTGTACTGAAACAGCTGCTCACAATTTCACGAAAAATAAAATTCGCAACGCTCGAATATAGCAGACCGTGTCGCTGTTCGATTCTCTTTGAAACTTAGATTCACTTTTATACAGTTCTGTAGCGCAGTGTTCAGTATATATGAGCTCATATTTTTCCAGTTGACGTAAAAATTTGACGAATGTTATTATGTGGTTGCCACAATGACTCTCTTAAGTTGAAGAACTGATTAATAAAAATATATTAATCTATTTTTTTGTCTAGAATTTCTTTCTTGACACTACACCACTATATATAGGCTATACTGTATAACGTTAAAATAAACTTGTTTCGTTTCTAGATACAAATGTCGAAATAAAGCGCTACACGACTCTTCTAATCTGGACAACCGACCTATCGGGATAAGACAACTGCAGACGATAAATCTAGCCGGTATTTTTTACTCATCCTCTCCTTAAGAGACGTTATGCTTTCTATGCCGCTTTTTTATACAATTTATTTTATATTAATTAAAAAATTATCAGGTAAAATCAACTAAATATCTACAAAGAATGTCAATTTTGTTACTTTATTTATTCTTATGTTGGCGACTAAATAAATAATACAGTTAATTGGTTTTCCGGCAAATCAAAAGATTTAGAGGAGAGTATTAGCGAGGGTAATTAAAGAGAAAATCCCTTTCAATCAATGATCGCATCTTCCATTCTTGGGCAATAATATATTGCATTCCAATTTGAACAAGATAGGTATAAGAATAATGTTTTTTTCTTTAAGAAGCATTACATGTTTTGATAAATTACTGGGATTTCAATAGCAGTGATGCTGCACAAAAGCAAAATCAAAAAATCCATTCCCTTCATAGAAAAGTATAACAACAAAGTTAGTCAATCGAACTTATCTGATCCATTAGTTCTAAATATATAATATATTAAATCTAAATAATTTAAAACAAAAAATAAAGTAGCTGATAAATGAAGGAAATTATTTTTTTCACGGCGAAATTTTTTTTTCTTGTCTGTCGGTAAGCGTCAATGTGATTACCTCTTGCAACATTCAGTTGAGTTGTCATGTTTTCTATTTATATACGTATATACCTAAACAAAAAATGAGTTTCGTTTTAAAATTATTGTTTTTTTTTTAAATTTGTACGACATCATCACTTTTTTGTTTTGCATTTTCGTCTGAGATTGCCGCCGGAAAACGCTTTAGCATTCTCATTTTCTTTATTTCACCCTTATGAATAATATAAGCATCCGAAAAATTCTCTGATGATCAAACGAATTTTTTAATTTGTAGGTAGGTGCTTTGCTTGAATTCAACTGGGTTTATTATTTAAAACCCCCGTCAGAGTTTCTATGCTGTTTTTTCTTTAAACTGAAAAAAAAAACAAGAAGACCAGGAAGATTTCAAACGAATGATGTGTAGCAGTTTTATTCAGAAAGCGCGAACGTTGCACACAGAATTTCGCCATTTTAGGTATGTTATGGTATATAACGTACGTAGGTGTTTGTTAAACACAGAAAATGTTTAAATCCATTTTTCTTTTGCGAGATTAAATTTAGGAACGTTTCCCGGTAACCCAATAAATCGTCGACGAGAAAGCGCAAATTCAATAAAATTGCAAACAAAAATTTATTTAGAATAGAGAGAACGGCGGGTCATCTAATGCTAGTCAATGCATACCTAATAAAGACAAAAGAGGAACTTGTTGAAAATGGCGGTTCCAGTTAATTGTATTCCGAATTAGGCGTTCCAAGAAAGCTGTATATTGTAATTAATAATGTTTTTTTTTGTGCGTAAAACTTTTAAGTTTTTTACAGTTTAAAATTTTTAAAGTTTTTTCTTGTACTTGTAGGTTAAGTTGAGTTGAGTTAACTTCCCAATTTTATTCTTAATTAAATAACTAAATGTCAATGAATAATTTGAGTATTTTATTATTTTTTTTTGAAAGTTTTCCTTGTACTTGTAGGTTGAGTTGAGTTAACCTCCCAATTTTATTCTTAATTAAATAACTAAATGTGAATAAATAATTTGAGTATTTTGAGCTTCACGAACAACCAAACGTTTTCCTGGTAACTCAGTTTAGTAACGCTGTCAAATCGTAGGCCATCATTAGCTTCGACGCAAAAATTGTTTTATGACTGTTTGCGAAAATGACCGACCAAAGACAAGGCGTGAGGCGAAGATAACTGAGACGGAGCTCCAATTTTATCGCATGGGAATAGAGAAACGCAGTTTTTATATCTTCCAAAAAATTTTTTGTTGCAGTTTTTTTTATAAATATTTTTTTATGGATGAGGCAGTTCAATATCGTTCCGCACACCCTCTACTATTCTATCTATTATTACTCTAGAGCTCTCTCATCAGACGTCATCTGAACCCAAGCGTTAAATAATAATTATTATTATTATTGACATGATCATCTCCACCTGCCGCGGGTTTTTTGATTCAAAGAGATTATTTCTATGTCGGCTCTCTCTCTCTTCGCCTCACTCCACTTATAATTCCTCGGCAAATTATGAGCCTTCATCATACTTCTACCTGTTAACTGACATTTGTGCGTGGAAATCTCATTTAGTTTTTCGATCAAGCACTTGATTTCACGAGGGCGGAAGTCTGAGAGAAACTAAAAACGGAATCGATATTTAATTAATATACTCTCGAGAGTAGACCACTTGTTCCTGCTGTTCGTTAAATTTTCCCAATTAACGCTCAATTGTTTTTTTCTTATAATTATAAAAAAAATATTTAACGCACGTGACCACTGTTGACGTTTTGCAATTAAAAAAAGAAGCAAAATGGCGCAGGCTCAGCGGAAGGCAATATTTATGATGATAAGGATAAAAATGGCTATAAAAGTTTGGTTATTTTTTTTGCATACGTATTCTCCCACGAGATGTCATTCTCATTACAATATAAATAGTACATTTTAGTTTACCAGGTGTAAGTAAATTCCAGAAAAGTAATTTCAACAAAACTGTTTACGATGTTAAAGTCGATTAATTTTCCTTTTTAACATAATATGGTTCTCAATTAAAAAACAATTATAAAAATCGTTTCAACGTATTTTTAATAATAATAAAACAAACTAGGTTACCCTATTTTACGAAGAATAAATCAGATAAGTATAACTATAATAGCATCTTGTCTAGTAAACGGCGTCTTTTAAAAATAATATGCAACGGCTAGGTACCTACCTAGGCCTACCTACACCTACCTACCTAGGCCTATACAATTTTTTACTTTCTTTCTATACTAACTATCTTATTCTTATTATTATGATTTGTTTGAAATAAATTTGTTTTTACATTTATTGAAGCAATAATGTCAGTTTGTCAATAAAAGAAATTCTGGCAATAAATTGCAATCTCATAAAAAATTGTTGTGCGTTAAACAGGTCTCCATAGGCCGATTGATGTATAGATGAGTTGAGAGGCTTTAATATATCTTGTAAAAATAAATCAAAAATGATTAACAATCCATCTACTTCATTGAATGCATTATCGAACGCGAATATATTCGGAAAGATACCGGCAGCTATATAGAGAACGTTATTAGTAAAAATGTAGTCATTTATTATTACCAGATGACGGCAGGTGAAATTTATTTAAAAAAACCCAGAAAAACTGGGTTTAAAAAAGTTTTTCTTTTGAATTTTATCCCAGTTGAAAACACTAAAGAGGTCAATAAATTGTTAGGTCGAACAACGAGAATAAATTACATTAGGGAAGTTTAACCGCTAACGGGAAGGTGTTTTTCCTGTCACTTATGGAATGTCATGCAGAAGATGCATTGCTGTCACTTATGGAATGTCGCATGCAGAAGATGCATTGCTCGTTTTATAATACGACGGTGACAACAAAGAAGAAGAGTTAAGAAAGGGAAGAAAATTGATACTGCATGAGTAGATGGTGATAAAAGATATGGCTAGTTGAATAGTTTGTATATATATATCGGTTGAAAAACTACACATAAACCCTTTAAAAAAGTTGAAGGCTAACAGTTTTTTTTTTTTTTAAAAACTCCGCCTGGAGAAAGGAGGAGGGAAAAGTTAAAAAGAACAAATTATGATCCACGACAGGAAGTACTTAGGTGCTTCCTACATACAGCCATTTCAGTCTTAAAAAAAAAAAAAAAAAAAAAAAAAAAAAATAACAGTTTTTTTTCTCAACTTTGATAAAAATAGTTTCAATAAAAAATGCGACCACTGACACACTGGTACATCGACTCATCACAAATTCAAACAACGTCTCCCAAGTGGGCTTCGAACCACCGACCTTCGAATCAGGAGGAGATGTTATTTCTCTTCTCCTGAAACACGCACTCGGACACATAGGTGGGCTGAAAACCGTAAACAAGAGGAGGGAGAAGAAGCATCTTCGTATATGCTAAACGCTTCCCCGTAGACGCTAAATCAAGTCTCTAAGAGACTCCAGCAAGTGCTGATTTCTGATTCCGAGCAGGAGAGAAAGAAAGAGAGAGAGAGAGCCAGCGAGGGTGAGAAAAAAAAAGAGAGAGCGCGAGAAAGAGAGAGTGGGACGGGAGTCAGGGGAAAAGATAGATCCGAAACGAACAATATTAAGAAAAAATCTTGAAGGCTAAGCTGAAATCCTGGTTGTCATATTTCCATTTATTTAAAAAAAACTTCGAATTTTCCACTACGCATAGGAAAGACGCGGTTCGCAAGCTTATATAGAGTCTTTTCGTAAATTTAAAGACGCTCTTCAATAAATTTACTAAATAAAAATGTTTTTAAACCATTTATAAAAGTAAACAGGAAATCGCCCAATTATTAGTTAGAAGATAAAGAATGTCACTTACATAGGTCAACATAAGAAAAAATAGCTATTCTGCTCATCACCAGACCAGAGCTTAATCTGGATGTTTATCTATTATTTTCTTTCGAATTTATTAAAAAAACGGTATACATGTTTATTTAAGTAATTAATTTTCTTGTCTTTAGTGGGTTTTTGACACCAGTGGGGAGGAGTCACGACAAACCATAAACCCTAACCCATTACAAGTAACTTGTTTATTTGAATTCATTGAAAACATATTTTATAGACGAACAGTTGAAACGTGAGATTAACAACAATCAGCAAATCAAACTTATAAATAAATATATTATTTTATTTAAAATACTTTTTTAAATTATTATGTTAAACAACAATGAAAGTGACGTCAAACAAAAGAGAAAAGATAACGAATGCAAAACCAGGAACTGAAAAAGAATTAGATTTATAGTTCAGACAAAATATATTTGATTTAAGCAGAGTAATTGAATTGCAAATTCAGCTTTGACGATGAAATAAAAAAAAAAACTTGTTTTGTTTTAATTTAAAAGTAAGAGCTACAAAAATAGATAAACAAGTATAGCAAAATAAAATTCCAGATACGACTCAAGAAGCCAATTGAATAGATGGATTTTAAATGGAAATGTTGAACGCGGTACAGATTGTAAACTAGAAACTCACGCGCTCTCTTGACTATAAACAATTTATTTCAAATATTGCAACTTCAAACACATCCCCAGAAATAAAAAAAACTGTCACAAACACAAGAAGTGAAACAAAATCCAGACAAATAAAGCCTTATCGAATATAAGTCATGTGAGACAGCAAGGAGAGCATGCCAGTGAGCAGATAACAACTCTATTATTATGTACATTTTTTTAATAAATAAAATTAATTATAACAAACATATTATTATATCATGAATACTATTTGTTAAATCAGAAACACACATGTTGTTATATTGTCGTTCAGAGCAGATTTTCTTAAATACAATTTGAATGAAATGCAAAACGAAATATAAAAACAGACAGACGATATCAAGTACAGCATGAAAGTCTGGATGTTTGTTAGTTAGTTAGTTTGTAGCAAATTGTAAAAAACAAAACAAAAAAATAAAATTGCTAAATCGAAATTAAATTGTACCAAAAATGAGAAATGAACTTGAGACTATTTGAGCCACCAGACAAAAAATGCTTGTAATATTACTGCCAATAAGAACATGGCTAAATCTTTTGAATCAAAGACAGCCGTTCTGCCACCAGCAGCAGCTGCGACCAGACTGGAAGATGGTAAGCCCCTTAGCTGGCCCTGTATGGTATTGAGCTGTAGCTGAACGTTGGCCAGTCTGTCCGACGTTTCTCTTTGAATTTGTATAAGTGAATGAATGGCCTCGCTGTACTTGCTAGCACTGCTCTGTTGTCTTTCGTTGGTCATAGGTGTTGTTTCAACTGTAAAGCAGTTTTATTGTTAACTTTTATATCATCTTATCATCTGCACTTTTAAAACAAAAATTAATAAAAAACAAAAATTGATCGAGTTAAACAGAATTTTCATACCGGTAGACAAAGATGATTCGCTGTCGCATGTCCTCATATTATCTTCGTTGGTATTGGTTATCGACCTGTCGTTTGATTGGTTGTTAGAGTGAATCGACCTTATTTGCTTCATCCTCTTGATCCTATTGGTCCGTTTGGAGCAGTCCATCGAAGGGTGCCTGGAATGACCATGAATGGAATTCCCGGCATTGGGCTTATCCTCCATGCTGGTAATGCTGGTCGTGTGGACGATGGGTGTTTGGTGGTGGGTCTTGGTACTGATGATAAAGTCTCTCTCATACTGGATGACATCATTCAAAGGATCCCAAGGTCGCCAGCTGTGTGTGTTTGTGGGGGGGGTGTTATTAAAAATGTCGATGACCTATTTTAAAATTTGAATCAACTATAATAACTAGGACTGTCTTTAAAACATAAGCAGCATTTAAATTATGGCGAGAAAAGATTTCTCACACTAAAAATAAAATTATCTAATATTTTATATTAATTATTCACTAGCAGCAAGGTCCAAAGTGATTGGTTGATTTAAATCAATGTTGATTGAATGTTTTAATGCCTACATATTATGATAAACAAAAAAATAAAAATGTATCTACAATTGATGTGACCAGATGTCCCTTTTGAACTTAATCGATCAACACAACTTACTCAGCATACTTATAGATCCAATCTCCGGTGATGACGTTCCTCTCAAAGAGGTTTGGTATCCAGTCAACGAGTTTTGCCTTTCTCTCTCTGGTTGCTTTCCTCTGCTCTTCCTCCAATAAACACTTTTCCTCTGTTGCCATCTGTTGGTCCCCTTTGACGATCGCATTGCTTACATGTGACCACAACCTGATTGCAATAGTATTTGTTATAATTTACATTTGAAAGCCTCGTATTGAAATTATAATTGCCGATGCTATAATTATTATAATAACGTGTATGATGATGATTATGATGTTATAAGAAACTAAATCATAATCGATTTACAGAAAATATAAGTAAAGGTAAAAAATACTTTTTTTTTATAAAAACAAACTCTAAAGAAGATTTCGCTGCGGGGGGGGGGGTAGTCATAGGTAGTTTTCCAAAATTTTTCTTAAACTTCCTTTTTATCTAATTTAAAAAAAAAATGCTTGAAAAATTTTTATTTGGGGGGGGTCTAATGGCTTTCCCGCCCACCCCCAAATTTTTTTCTCTTTCCATATTTATTTAAAAAAAAAACGAAATCCTTGGGGTGCCCCCCGTCTCCCCCAAATGACACCCATGGATACATATAGGTGCAAAATTTGAAGTTCATTGATCTTTTGACTTCAAATTTTGCACAAAAACATAAACCTAAACATGCACTTTAAAGCTTACCTCTCAGATTCAAATTCTGATTGAGCCTCCAACATTATAGTGAACCTCTTCAACCTGTGAGTTTTGATCTCAGGAGTAGGACTCCAAAACAGCTCTGCTTCCTAAAAACGACAGTCAACCAACCGAAAATCAGTTGTATGTAACCGAACCAAAAAATTCCAAAACAATTTTCAATGAACGGATAAACGTACACCGGTCCTCTTGTCCCTGATTGTGATTTCTTGGTCCCAATGTCCATCTATGGTCGCTAGTGTTTCATCTCCGAGTTTTATTTTCCCGACGATTCTGTTGCTCGCTTCTCCGCTGCCCAGGAAAGGCTGAGATGTCAACAACATTGGAAACAAATTAATAATAAAATAACAAGTATGACAGTTATTAATTATCCACAACATCATCTCATTTAAAAAGGGTTAGCGCCGCCAGGCACAGCGATATTTGGCGGTTCAAATATCATTGCCATAGTCAGTGCCAGTAAGAGAGATGCACAGAAGAACTTTAAAATACTGCCCTGCCCTGGTTGTTACTGTAAAATGGCTTCACAAGTGAGAAAGGACAAAAGAAAAGATGCAAAAAGGTGCAGGTGTTTATTTCTAATGATATAATTTGATTTTCATCTTGTGTGGAAAAAGATAATTTTAATAGTCGATATCAAATAACCTTAAGTTTGAATTCAAGTTCAGCTTTGTAGCCAGTTTTCTCGCAATGTATTGAAACCTCACCGCCAAATTCCATCGTCAACGTTCCAATCAAAATTCCTAAAAATGTAAATTATATCAAATTTCTATACCCACAAAAATTAAAAGTTAAGATAAAAATAGTTGTACAAAATCAGCCAATCATATCAACTCGATCATAAAAACAAAAGAAAGAGGATACAAAGATAGCAAACAAAGAAAACCTTTGCAGTGAGCATACGGCATTGTTATGGCGTAATCCTCCCCCCTATTCAGAAGCACCAATCGACAGACTCCATCCAAGATGGCAGACAGAGAATTTCCATAAAACTTCGATTTAGCCAGAATGCTGCCACCTATGGCAAAGCCGTCCTGCCTGTTTGTGACGTAAAAAGCTGAAACTGGAGGATGGTGAGAGATCTGGAAAAAGAGAAGTAAGAAATACAATTTTTAAATACAATTTGTTTGAAGATTTAAAATTTATTAATATTTATGACATTTGTTTCATTAAATAAGTTTAAATAGTAATAGCTCTTGTAATCAATGAACAAATGTGTACGGTATTTACTAGTAATGATTTAACATGTAAATAACAGTTCATAAAAAATGATATGCACATCCCTGATTTGCATCATCATCATCACTATTTATTTTATGAACGTTCCTTTTCCTTGCTACGCTAGGGTTGGACGTTTTCTCCATATTGCAACATCATCACTGATTTGCATATCATTGATGTGAACATCAGTGAATTGCAACTTTGTTGTTGTTATGCACATTTATAATTATAAAAACAAAAATAAATGAATATTTAATTAAGTTTCTTATTGTTCAGTGCACTTTGGCCTAACACACCTGTTCAGCAATGTAGAAAGTCCTACTTCCTGTACGAGGATGTTTCCAATGACAACGAAAAGTTTCCCCAAGAATGGGATTGTACGGTTTTTTGAGACCCTGAGAAAAGATAAAATCGAATAAAAAATACACACATCTTTGAACAAAAGTAAAATAGTAAAAACAACAGAATAATAAACCTTTGGTTTTTTATAGAATCCAGACAAATACCACTTGACTACCATCTTCATTCGACTGAACGGATCCTCTGTTGTTACAGCCCTGTAACCGTAGAAACATGGTGTCCTCTTCATAGATTAAACTAATCATCATCATCATAACTGCTGCAGCAATCATCATCATCACCACCACAGACTAAACTTACTCAGAGAGCAGGTCGGCATGATAGTAGTAGTCAGACAGCTTATCAAGAAACGACCTTGGTTCCAAGATGAACGTTGGCAAGGCAACTCTCGACAAGTCCATCCCTGGTCTGACCTAATTTTAAAACGAGCAAAACTTGACCCAGAATTGAGTCACTCAAGTAATTAAATAAAATAATAATTAAATGGATATTGAATAACTGAAATGAAATGCACAGGTGTAGAATAATTAAAACTAACAAAAAAAAAAACAATAAACCATTCTTATACAACTAATAGAAAAAGCAAACACCTGCAATAATAACAATCCTGGTACATATACTAATTTGATGATGCAAATTGCTTTAAAGACAAAAAAGACTAAGTTCTAATTAATCCAGAATATTAAGACAAAAATTTAAATTACACAGGTGAGCAATTACAGGTGTGTTCAAAAAGCTCACCTGTTTAACTAAGGACCAAATGATGCTCTTGTTTTCATCAGCAACTTCTTCTGTCTGGCAAGCATCTCCAAGCTGATGTATAGAAAAATTAGTAAGTAATTTTTTGATTGGTTGTGTGAAGTAGGTTTAGATGTTTATTTACTGATTCAACCAATTACATCTAACATCGATACAAATCAACCAATCCCATGTTAAATTAATTAACATCAACTAATCACAACATCCAGCATTTTTTCAAACCAACCAATCACACCTTATAAACAAACTTCAACAAATAAAGGCCAAAAAAAAAACAAAAAGATTTATTTTAAATAACATCCAACAAACAATACAAAATTATTTCATACAAATTCAATCAATAAAAGAACGGACACCTGTCCTAGCTCTTCAACGACATCCTCAACATAAGGTGATTCGACAGGTGGGTGGTCTTCATCACATTTCAACGGCTTTTTCGATTCTTCCTCCTCCTCCTCTTGTTTGCAGATTCCTTCGTCTTCATCTTCGTCCGATTCCGACTCGGATCTTTCCTCTTCTTTGTCCGTTTTTATGTCTTCGTCGAGGTCTTGTCGTGAATATTCATTAGTAGTTAAGTTAATAATTATTCATTAGCCAGTCTTCTTGTAATAATTTATTTAACATTAAATCTGAATAAATTAACTCTATTATGTTCATCATCATCATCATCATCATCACAACCTATTTTGAAATGTCTTTCGTAGTCACTCTCGTCCATCACGTTAGAAGAAAACGAATCGACCAAAGAAGATTGCATCATGACAGTTGGAGTACTGGTTGGCATGGCGATGGATGCAGTGGTTGCCATCGGCGACGAAGACGTACCCATCTGGAAAAGCGTGAGAGTGTCTGCGCTGGCATCTTTAGTGTCTTTGGTCATGGTCCTCATAAGAAGGCCAGAACAGTGAAGAGCCAATTCTAGGGCATCCATCCAGCATTTGCCTGTGATTGACAATTAGAAAGTAGGTCAAAAGGTCAAACTGAATTTCAAATGAGCAGGCATAACCAAACAGAAAGTGGAAATATTAAAAATTGGGTATTTCCAAATAATATAATAAATACATCGCAAAAATATCTTTAAAAAAGTATTTTTATCACGTACCTGAAATAACTAAATCTAGTAACACATAAAATAACAAAACGACAACCAGAGAGAAAAAAATTAAAGACCTGCAGCTTCGGATGACGCCCTGAATATGATGTAAGAAGTCGGAAGGGGGAGGGTCAGTGCCCCGATGCTTTCACCCTTTGGTCCCTGATTGGAGAATTTAAAGTTTTTCAGTCAATGATATATCAGGAAAATATTTACAGCTAATCATCAACCAATTATATTTAGTTTTCACAAAAAAATTGTATGTTTAAAATAGCAAAGTAAACTGATATCTCTAAATTCTTCCACTAAGAACAATTTTTAATAAAAATACGAAAAAATTAATAAAGAAGTAAATTTATAAACAAAATAAATAATCAATGTAATATTTAGATGAATTTAAAGAAAAAAAACAAATTAATTAAACAACAAACCTTCGTGGCCCAGATCGACTGGTCAAGAGGATGAAAAACTTTGAAGCAAAAACCATCTTTTTTTGAAGGTCTCTCGAGAACTTCACAGGAACTTAGCAGACATGTGGCAACCCAATGACTTGACTGTTGTTCAATAAGAAAACCATTATTCTGTCGCTCATTCATTCATACCATTATACATTCATTTATATCATTATATATTCTTTTGTATCATTATGCATTCATTCATACCATAATACATGCATTCATTCATCATAAATTTATTCATCAATTAATTCACTCCTCAAGCCTTCTATTTCAATAAAACAGATTAATTTCTTTCTTTTTTCGTCTATCCATTTATAACAATCAGACCATGACCTTGTGGCTTTTATAGAGAATGAGCAATCCAGGCTTGAGGACGCACCACAGCTTTGTCCAGCTCTTGAGTGCTCCACGAACTTTTAACCAATCAGAGAGGACGACAATCGTCGGATCCTGCAGAGCACTCATCAGTTCATTTGTTGCACGTTTTTTCTCGCACCTGTAGTTCTTTTTCTGCTCCTGACGAATAGGATTTTTCGCATTTTAATGTTCCGTTCACCTCATTAAACGTGGCGGTTTCACATTGGAAAATTATCGACCAATTTTAATGGCCACCGAAATTAAGTGATTTGATTGAATGGAATTTATAATGATATTAGTAAGCTTATGCCTACTTTTAAAGACTCCTTTTTGTTGTTCTTTGAGAAATCTTTAGATCCAAAACTTGTAATTCTACTGAGATCAATCTAAAGAATTTCACGAAAAGAATTAAATAAAAATTAAATAAATTATTCTAAATAAAATAAGAACAAACCTTGCTTCTTTGATCTGATTGGTTCAATTGACTTATTGAATCATCATCAAGTCCTGATGAAAAAAAAAATCGCACTTACAAAAACCACACACAGACACAAACATATGAAGAAAGATACAAACACATACAAAATTACTTATAGACAAATATATACAAACCCACACGTTCAGAGGAAAACACCTGACCTCGACCAATGTTCTGAAATGTAGATTGATTGTTCGATGGAGAAGAAGGGGAACTGTTGGGCAATTGCCCCCCTCCTCCGCCGCCACCACTGCTACTGCCACTTCCAGTTGAATTGTTGTTTTGAGAACCAGTTGCTGCTGTTGTTGTTGTAGTTGTTGTTGTTGTTGCAGGAATTGTGGTGATAGTTGTGAAGCTTGTGTTGAGAGCAGATGATGAAAGCATTTTGCTTGTAAGTGATTTGCCAAACTTTATCAGGTCGTTATCTAGTGGTAGGAAGTAGAAGAAATTTTAAGAGAAATGGGAGTGGATGGTCATTATCTAGTGGTAGGGAGTAGAAGAAATTTTAAGGAGGAGAGGGGTGATGGTCATTATCTGGAGGTAGTAAAAGGGAGAGGGGTGGATGGCCGGGAGAAAAGGTTAACAAGCCCAGAATAAATACTTTGCACTCATTTAAATTATTCAGTAATTTATAAAAATTAACAGCCCAATCATAATTTCTTATCATAATCATTATCAACACAATCACCATAACAACATCATTATAACCATAGCAACATTACCACTGAAACAACTGTTTAGATAATTGTTATTAACAGCAGCAAAGAGAGAGAATGAACAACAATCAGATCATGAATGGTGGTTGCAGAATGTTTGAACCTTGACTTGTTATTTATGAAAGAATTTCGAGAGCCCTCCACCCAATCAGAGCAGTACAATGGCAGATCAACCCGGTATTCATTCACATGCATTTATTGAACAAGCAGACCCCACGCTCTTTTAATTATAACTATCATCATCATCGCATTGTCTCTGATTACAACAATAATGATCATCATCATCACCACCACTTTAATTACTACTATATATCGGCACTACTAATCAATAAACTATCACTACCACCACCATCACCATTTCACTATCATCATCATCATCATCATCACTGACACTCATCAATATAATCGAACCAATCACTAATTAATCTCACCTTTTCCAGGCATTCCTTGAAAGTACGAAGCTTTCCAGTCGACTGGACAGAGTGTTGCTATTGACGACTATGGTTGTGGTGATGATGATGATGATGGAAATAGTGGAAGTGAATTAAAGTAAATATTAATGAAAAGACGGTTTTCTGATATGAAACGACGTAAATGCTAAGAAATACGTTATAGAAAAAATAAATTCAAAGGTGGAACAAGACGAATATCACTGATGATGATGATTACTGTTACGATGATGATAAATAAGATGACACGAACAAAATGATAATGATAAAAACAATATTAGAAGTTGTAAATACTGTTGGATATGTTATCTCTTTCTCTCTTCAACACACAAATAAACACACATTTGCACACACATAAGATTTAGAAAACAAAAGAACTGATAAATATGTGCTGTTGTAGATGGTTTATCAAAGTTATTTTATTTAAAATTGGAGCTAGCCACAGCACAGCTAAATAATTCAATGTGATAACTGATCCAGCAAGTCAGTGAGTCAATTAATTGTCAATCATTTTCTTGTTTTCAGTAGAAAGAAACGTTTCCAGTTCATTTTTATTTCTACTTCCAACTGTCTCATTTCTGAATTTCTGAAATAGATAAATAAATAAAAAATTATTGCTATGTGCAAATAAGTAAAAAGTGAACTTTCAGATAAATAAATAAAGTGTTGTTCTAATAAAAAATCACTAGTGAAAATATCACAAAAATATTAATTATTTGTGTAAAAATATTCAATAATGTAAACAAGTTTTTGAAAAGAGCTACAGTGAATCAATCAGTGGTACACACACACACCAACTCGTAGGAACGTTTACGAAAATGCTTAATCTTATCTCTTATGTTATTCAACACTTTCCTCAATCGTTCTCAGCCATTTTTATTATGATCGTTGAAAAATGACAAAAACTGAAGTTAAAAAAACATGTTAAAATGAATGAGTAGATGCAACTTTCAATTGAGCAGTTTACTGAAAAAACTTAAAATATATATCATGCTTCGTGGTGGTTGTTTTGTCATACATAATGCAGACACTTTTAAACATTTAAAAACAATTCTATCACTAAAATACTGAGTAATTCAATTTTATAACTGATATAATAATAATATAAACTAATAAATCTTGTAAACTACAATGATTTGTTTTTTAAGTTTACCTTACCTTTGTCTTTTACAGTTTACAGTACCATTACATTTCTTTTTATATCATTGTAAGCAAACGCTAATCATCTATTTTAAGCAATTTATTCTGCATTAAAGATAATAACAATAAAAAATACTTTGAGCTTCCAATACTAATAATATTATTCTGTTCATACAATTGCAAACAAGCAAACAGGATGTAACTGGGAGGCTGATAGACAGCACTAAACGACGTAAAGTGTTAATAAATAAAATAAAAAATTACTTAAAACAAATTAATTAAATAAATTTTAATAAAATCTTTTAGATATCTTACCGTCGAAAATGCCCAGCATACCTAATTCAAACTACAACTAAAATTGCTAAACAACTAGAAATCTAATCAACATTTCATTAAAAGTGAACTCAAATAAATGCAATTAATTAAAATATTTATTTCTTAAAATTAATTTTGCAATAGCAAAAAATTAAATAGTTTACTTTTGTTTTTTTTTATTAATCTGTTTTGAAAGAAAAAATTTGAAAGACTTTTCCAAAGGTCAACAGTCATATATAGTGACTCAGACGTTTTTAACCCACATAAAATTAACTATTCAATTATCTTAAATAAGTATTTAACTTATTTATAGTATGAAATTGTCAGTAAATTAGGATTTTATTCATAAAAAATGCAACTCTTAGAGTCTTATTACTTTAATCTGCTAATAATTGTTTTGAGTAGCAGAACCTCAAAACTTTATAATTAAACTCTATTCGGTAGTTGAAACTAATGCGTTAACTTGGAGTTAGAGGACGCATTACCTCTTTGCACACTAGAAACGGAGTTGTATAATTTGCATTCTGCTTTCTCAGGCAAGTTGAAAATCAAACTCAAAGATATTTGAGCAGATATCATTTAATGCAGCAATGAAAACAAAAACTCAAAATCACATCTCATCACTTCAAACAATATCTCTAGAGATCAACAGGTTTTGTATGAATACGGGCATTTAATTAAACAAATTTTATTTATGAAATTTAAAATATGAATTGTCAAAAGAGAGAAAGATATTGAATCAAAGGTGATCACAGCCGTCCTTTAATAGCATTATTATTAAAGATGTCAAACTGGAAGTTTTACATTCAAATGATATTACCAGTATATTTATTTATATAGCTCTTTAATACTGCACATCAAAAAAATTACTTAAAGAATAATCACTTTAATCAAAATACAATATTCTAAATTAATACAAAGTTTTGACTACAATTATTATAAAAATTAAAATATGATAAAATTAATACTTTTAAAATAAAATTTCTAAAATTAGAGCTGAAAAAAATGCCAAATTAAAGTCAAGTGAATTAAAAAGAAATTATGATTTTTGCTGACGAGATCCTGACACGAATTAAAACGGGGTTTCTAATCACAGTTTGATGTAACACCGGGTAAGCAATGAATGTCATGGCAATTAAATCAAAACAATTAATAACAATGATAAAAATAATAATAATAATACACAGAAATACTGTTTAATTAAAAACAAATCCTGATATTTTCTCATTTTATAAAATAAACAAATTTAAAGCAACCAACTAAATGTGAATTAAATGCAATTATAATTCAAATTTGCCAAACCGGGAAACTGATGAATAAAAAACGAGGGGAAACAAAAACAAATTTGAACAAACACTCCGAAGTTAAGCTGAAACAAACCCAACAAACTTTCTGACCCTTAACCCCTCAAGACCTTACAACCAACTTTGCCTCACCAAAATTTGACCTTATTATATTCCACCGCAATGGGTAATTCTATTACCCTGTTGACGTTCTGATCTTACAGCTTAGCTTTGAGAAATTGGACAACATCATCTAAAACCCGCCTAGACAAATTATAATGTTGAAGCTCCCAAAATAGAAGATGATGAAAGGCTCCTTTGTAGTTGACGGATGTAACGTCGACATCTTGACGTTTCAAACGTTCTGCATACATGAGACCTTCATCTCTGAGCACGTCAAATTCTGCCGTCGCGACAAACGTCGCAGGTAGTCCTGACAAGTCGGTAGACATCAACGGTGAGAAAAGAGGATCGAGAAGGATACTCTTGATGTTTAAGACTGCGGAAGAGAAAGTTGATGAAGCAGGTTCTTTTTTCTTTGATGATTTGACAGCAGTGGTTGTTGAAGGAGCAATACCGAGGCTCTTCCAATCGACAAGAGGAGCATATTTTTTTGTCGGATCGATGATTGCTTTGTGCCTACGGATTTTCGTTTTATTTACTTTAATTTTTACATATTTATAAATAAATAAAATTAATAATTTTTTATTTATAAATTAATATTTTATATCTATTAATCATTATTTTATATTCACAATTTAGCACTTTCTATTCACGATCAAAATTTCTTTTCTAATTATTATAATCAAACACATTGGTCTCATAAAATAATAAAAATCGAACTTTCCATCAACGAAATCCTCTGTAAGCAAGTGTCCTTCTGAACCAACTGCATACCACAACCAGAAGTTGACCCCGGCATATTTTGGAAGAAAATCGTCGTGTTGATTGTCCAGGTACGAAGGCGTTTCGAGGTTATACACCTGGAGTGCAGGTGATATGAGGATTTGAACTTTATTTTTCCAGACAAGATTCGAATCCCTGATCTTCAAATTCAATGCCGCTGCTAAATTTCCGCCCGAACTGAAACCTGCAAGGTACACAGTACACAATTAATATGTCATTTGAGACCACAGTTGTATAAAATCAAAAATTGGATTTTCAAGTCTCGGTCTCCACAGATATTGAGATGTAAATTAGAAGGCCACTGTGATTGTTGCTATACAAAGTGAAGAGCAGAAACAAAAGTGCAGGAGTACTTTTTAAGGACAGAGCGTCATTATAATATTTGATGTGAGCGAACGCAAGAACTTATCAAAAGAGTGGTCCGAAAAACTTTCGTTTGTTATTTTTAGATATTAATAATTTTCTAACAACGATAATTATAGTAACAATTATAAATAATCACCACACACTTTAAAACGTTAAATAACCTCCAATGGCGATCCTGAATGGATCTACATCAAAAGAGATGGCATTCTTCATGAAGTGAACAGTCGCAGTGAAACAATCGTTCAAAGGAACAGGATATGGGAATTCCGGTGCAAGCCTGTAGCTGGAATAATATATTAGCAGATGTGTCATAATTATGCACAACTTTAACATTCCCAAATAATAATTGTAGTACTAATAATGACTAAGCCACTGACTCTATCGAGATTATAATCATTTTTGTCTTCTTGCAAAGCTCTTTCAGGAATTTCATTTCAGAATCTTAAAAAATATGCAAGCATAAATAAAAATATATGATGTAATTTATACGCATGCGCAAGTAATAATACTACAGTACAGGCACTTCCGAAGGCCCACCCTCCTCCATGAATCCACACTAGGGCAGGCCCGTACGCCTCCTTGTTCAATGATTGGACGACAACTACATCCACTCCATCAAAAGTAGTGTTGTAAGTCTAAAAAATGTTATCAAGATACATTTATAAGACTACAGATTTAAAGAAATTAAATGATGTAGGTGTAAAACTTTAAAAAATGTAAATTGATTACCAAAAATATTGAAAAAAAGATAAACGATAGTTAAGAATGTTAGGATGTAGAAATGTTAAAAAAAAATTTACAAGAAAATCTGATTACCTTGATACCATCCTCATCTTCAACATTTTCTCTATCCACCATCATATCCTCCATCTTCCTAAACAATACAGCTCTATGGCTAACTCCAAGCACTTCCACAAAAGAACTCTGCCGTTAAAAATTACATGAATTAAAACATAATAAACATTCAGTTCATCTTCTTGAGCATGAAACTGTTGTGAATAAATTTTTTTAAATAAAATTATCACTTTCTTAGACACTTAAAACAACTATTTAACCTTTCTTATTAACTTATTAGGATTATTAATTATTATTAGGAGTGCAGCAGAAGTCGAGTCTTTTAAAAATAAATAAATAAATGAAACTAACCACCATGCGACCGATCTTTGCAGTGTGGTAAAACCACGACAAGTCATCTCGCTGTTCCAAACCTTCCGGGATCTGAGAAGTGAACATAAACCAGACGCCAATGCCTCCGACCAGGGCGCTGATAATGAACAACTTCACCAAACAGGACATCTTTGCAACCTAAAACAAAAAACATCATAAATAGTTTTTCATCTAAAGCATGTCTCAAGGTTTAAAACAAAATCAAATAAGACTTTTTTAGAAGCGACACTTTTGCCTGAAAATAACCTCTAGAAAAAAAGTGGAACGAAGATCAAACTAACTCTAGATAAAATTTTAATAAGTGATTTATTTATTTTATTTTAACTGAATAATTTTTTAACGTAAAAAATGTATTGGCAATTTAAAAAAACTCTGAAAATGTTACCAGCCTTGAAGGTATCGGTTTCACATATTAAGATTAGATAACTAATAATCATAGATATCTATGCTAATAATTAAACCTACATTAAAGACATATCCTATATCTCTACAGTTGTTGCTACACCACATACATCTATTTAAATTACCGACATAATTCTAATTGCTGCTTTGTGGCAGAGTGTTTTTGAGTTTTAGTAAGAAAAGTGTTATTATAATATAGGTTTTAAGAAATTGATAGATGGCTTTAATGGGAGCTAAACTTAAAAGTCTTCAAACTGCAGAACGTTATTAGATATTTCATAAAAACTCACACAGCATCAGTGAAATTCTAAATGAACCTTACGTGGTCATAGTTTTATCTGGCAGTGTCTGGTACAAGTCTTTTACTCATAAATATAGTGGTTTTACTCCAGCCATTCAATCAATTCAACCAATTCAATCAATCAATATATAAAAGCCACGACAGATCTAGTTGTCATTTCGTTGACTCAAAGGAAAGTCGAAGGGCTGAGTTGAATCTCCTGACATCTGTTTAAAACCACTCTCTTTAAACGTAAGGATAAGGGAATGGTAGCAGACGCAGCGTTTTATATCAAATTCTTATGTATGTTGCATTACAAAAAATAGAGAATATAATATATTATTTTTGATGAAAGCAGTAAAAGCTTTTTTTTTTAAATTACTAAATGAGGTAATTCTCTTCGGTTATTAAACTAATTAAGTAAAAGAAAAAGTTTTCCTATTTTGAATAAGCTCAGGCTTTTATGACTTCATAATAATTAACATTAGTTGGCTAATTACCGCACCACACTACCATTTAATAACTTTAAAACGCGCACACCTTGCCAGTATTATTTATTAGTCAGAGAGAATCGTGATTCTTGATTCGGAATACCTAAGTTCAGTTGTAGGAGTATAGTCACTATTAAGCCTATAGTATAGTCATAGTCTATTCAATAGTGTCGTGTACTGCAGAGTTCTAGAATAGATTAATTATTAATTTGTGTTTGTTGTATGCACAGAGAATTTACTCAGAAATTGCTTATTTCCGGGAGGCCATTATTTATCCTTTTCTTTAATTAAACTTCTTGCACTCTTCCCCGACAGGCGACAGGACACTACTACATATTATTCAAGTGTACATATTTTAAATTAATAAATCATAATACTGACTTGCTGTCACCTACACAACAGCACTATTTACGGCGTTCTACAGAGAAAAGTTAGTTATTTATACTATTTATTTAATTAGTATTTTTTTTACAAAATATGTTTTGGGTATTTATTATTATTATTGAACTTCTGAGGTGAAAGCGTATAGTAACACTTTCTATAGTTTCTATCATCTATATTATTCTATGCTAATGATTAATTAATATAGAATGTTTTAATAATTAATCTATATGCAAAGTTATTTTATTGCACATATATTTATTTGAGTTGAATATAGTTCTATTTATATATTCTGTTACAAACTTTTTATTAACTCTTAAAAAACTATCACAAATCTAATTCAGCTAGACTGCTCAGGCTTGACTTTGACTGCTCAGACCCAAAAGACCCTAACCAACATACGAACTACTAGTTAGTGTTTCTGTTTTTTAATTCTCTTTCTTAAAATTCAAGATTTTAAGTTCACTTTTAAAAGCAATTAATAGTAATGTGATAGTAGAATGCTAATGATAACCTATTAGAGAGTGAATCAGTATAAAATGTTAGTAAAGGAAGGAAATATTAATTCATTATTGTTCTCTAAATATTTAAATAATTACGTTGCATTTTAATTTTTAAAAGTAAGTAATAATTTTGTTATCTGCATGTGTGTGTGTGTGTGTGTGTGTGTGTGTGTGTGTGTGTGCATGTGTTTGTTTGGATAAGGATCTATTTAATCATTACATCAAATAGATTTTTAACAAGCTATTATTATGATAATCTAATACATGAAAATGAAGGATTTGTACATATGTATTTACGTATCGGCATCAAATTTAAACACCTGAACTAATTTTATTGAAATTTGGTGCACTTGGGGAGCATGGTCAGAGGGTGGTTTTTGTCCACTTTTAAAATATCTGCCAACCAGTTTTCCATTTTGTGGCTGAAAAACCTGGGCAATGCTGGGTATCCCTGCTAGTAAAACAAAAAAAATTGAATATTAAGGTTCTTTACTATTTTTTTTGTTTTATATACAAATTCTATTTTGCTTTTGCTTATGTTTGAATTAGATAGACCATTAATTTTTTTTAATTAAAATTCTATCATGTAGGAAAAATGTTTTGTTTATGCATGGATTAGATAGACCATTAATTTTATTACTTAAAATTCTATCATCTATGAAAAATATTCATGTGTGGATTACATAAACCATTAATTTTGATTATTTAAAAGTTTGTCATCTTGTAAAAATTTTTGAAAAATTTTCTTCTTGTGTTAGGATTTGATTGTAAAAGCACTCGGGGATAATCGGCAGATAGGAAAGATTATTATTATTATTATTAGCACTAAATTCCATTGCAGTTAACTGAGGGGTGTTGTTTTCAAATGAGCTTTCTAAGAAAAGTCTAAAAACACTTGCACAAAAACACACTTACAAAACTCACATAAAAATCGATAATAATTGGTTGTTTTGGAATAGTTTAAAATAAGCAAGCAATATTTTGAGTTGCTTCATATTATTTCAAATAAAACTTCAAAGTCTTAAAATATTTAAAAAAAATCTGTTGGAACGGTTTTTTATTTTTTTATTATGTCTATTATTGATATCTGAATGAAATTGATATCAAAAGTTTTTTTTTAAATTTATTGACATAAACCTGATATGTGAGTGTTTTTTTTAAATAGATTTTTCGTTGGAAATTTATTTTATGCTAAATTCAATTTATATTATTTTCTCAAATGTTTATTTTTTACAACTATGTGAAAAAAATATTAGAGACATAAAGAATCATTAGAACAAATTGCAAATCCTGGAATCAATTTGTATTTTTTGAAATATATAAAAAATGTTCATATATTAAAATTATTTTATTGTTTATTTGAATTTTATGAAGATTAACTTCTAATTTTTTTAAAGATATTTTACAGATGCCTCTAATTGAAATATATGGAAATTGTTTCTTTAGGGTCTTTGTGTTTATTAGATATAGACCATTAGTTGTTTCTCTAGGTTCTTTGTGTTTATTAGATATAGACCATGAGTTGTATATAAAAATTCTGCTTCACTTATGCTTATGTGTGGAGTAAATTAGATTAGATTTATATGAAATTGTATTTTTAAATAATTGGTCTGTAAATGATAAACACTTTATCCAATAAAAAACAGATCATTTTTATAAACCTTTCAGTTTCTCCTACAGCCTTGACCTTTGGCAACCAAACGGTTCAATGTGTCTGAAAGCTCCGTCCAGCCCTGACCAACAGCCTAGCATTGCAAGTTCATCACCTTCCTTTGATGAAATGGCAAACTTTTTTACCGAAGCGCAACGTGGTGAGTTTTTTTGATTTGGGAAGTGGTTTTATGAGTGGCTGAATTTGTTTTGTTTCTATTAAAATGATGTTTGATGAAGAAATGTACGTCTTGATTTTTAGAAAATTTTGTCTGTCACTTGTAGTATGTTAATATAACATTGCTCAGGACCCTGTGGATCTGGCTACAGGGAATGCGAAGATCTTAATCTGCATTGTGATGATGAAACCACTAAATATTGCTGCATAGATGAAAAAGATAATTCTACAACGTGTATGTAAGTCTTGATTGATGTGATGATGATGATGATAGTGATAATGATGGTGGTGAGGATGATGATGATTATAATGGTGGTGGTTATGATGATGATAATGATGATGGTGGTTATGATGATGATGGTTAATAGTTGTGAGACTGTGGTTGTGATTAGTGCCACTTGACTTTGGGGAAAATCCTGATAATTTAATTCTTTTCTTATGCTAATGTTTACTTTGCTGCAGTTGCCAACCTGGTTATTGGGGAGCTCTTTGCGATGGAACTGAGTGGGAAGAAAGTGGGTTTTTTAATATTTTTTGGGTTGCTGTATATATATATATAGCTTTAAAAAACCTTGGAATTTGTTCGTCGGGAGCAAGCAAGCTGATATCTGTCTATTCATTTTGTTACAAATTAAGTTTATTAACAGAATGAATAACATGTAATTATGTGGGAATATGTCTATGGGAATTTTATCAACATAATTAATCTTTTTGAATAATAATGATGATGATGATAATGATGATATTTCAGGCAAACAAGCATTTTTAGGCCTCAACTTGATACTGATAATCGGTTTTGTGGCTGTGGTTCTACTCTGTCTCGTCGCCGTGATATTATTCTGTTTCTGTTGTAGAAGGTCATTTTTATTTTATAATTTTTTTATTATTTATCAATTGTTTTAATTATTGTTTGAAATACATGATCAGATTATTGAATTTTCATTTTAAAATTCTAGGAAATCTTCCAGTCCGAGAGTGCAAAACAGAGTGGTGAGCTGTTGATTTCCTGTTTTGATTTACCAGCTGTTATTTGGTTTTGGTTTTATTAAACTAATTTATTCAAAAAAATTTAATAATAGTTTATTGTATTTATAATCAATTCATAGTTTTTTATTAAATAGATTATTATTAATTTATATATATATATATATCTTCGATACAACATTCATTGAACGTAACATATTATATATATATTCATTATATTATAATATATATTATTTCATAGAATATACATTATATTAATGGTTTCTTATTAAATAGTTTTTTTCCATAAATACATTTCAGCTTTCTCCCGAACAAGTTGGACTTAGCTTAGAAAACAACTCAAACGATTTAGTAAATAAAGTATAAAGTTGTTCCAGTTGTTCTATTTCTGTTCTTTCTATTTCTTTCTTTCTTTCTTTTTTCTTTCTCTCTTTTCAATGTCTTTTGGTTTTAACGTATTTTTTATTTATTTTTTTTTTAATTTGTTTAATTTTGTGTACAGTATTAAAAAATTAGAATCATCCATCGTCTACGGTGCTGTCGTTTTGTTTATATCGAGTGATGATGATTATGATAGTGTTCATACTGGTCCAGATAAATATTATGGTGATAACAATTGATGATGATGATGATGTTTATACAAGTGAGGAAAAATATTATGGTGATGATATTGATAATGAATTCTTACATGATGCAAATATTTTAAAACTTTTTTTATTTAAAAACATTCGAAAATGTTTTCCGGAATCGAAGCTCCTCACGACCGGTCACTGAATCTTATTGGTTGATGTGAATTATATTCTTTTACTTTTTGTTGGTGGATAAACTTGAAATTTTATTTAATATGTTTCTTTAGGAAATTTTACTTTTTGTTCATTCTATCTGATAATATTTTCTAACTTTTCAAGAGCTTCTATTCCACAGCACAGCACATAAAACTAAACTTTTATGTGATTTCATAGTGATTTTCAATTCTTTGTATACTCCCTTAGCTTCTTTCTATGCAGTTACTACAACTTCAACTACTAATACCACAGCATTAATATACTACTAATTTAACTTTTGACCTATGAACTCCATGGATATGCCTAATGTGTATAACAGCTGAAACTTTTGTTCGCTACACCCGAGTTAGATTTTTTTTCATTTGAGAAGTTTTTTTTGCATTTAAAAACTTTTTTTCAATTGAGGAATCTAGAAATTTTTGTTGTTCATGTTCATACTTAATGTGCAAGACTTGCCCGGGGCAAACCACTCGGACCATACTCACCGCCACTATTGAATTCCTTACATGATCTGAGCAACTAACTTAGATCCTTTTGGTTAAGTTTTCCAAAACATGTGATTCACTTTGAGGTTTTTGGCTAGTTTTAATTTTGATTTGAAAATAATCGTGCTTTTTTGTGAAATAATGTTCTAATCAAAAAGTCTTTTGAATTGACTGCTATCTTCCTGTTAGTCGAATTTTCACTTGAAAAAACTATTGTATATATATATATCTTTGTGTGTGTGTATATATATATGTTTGCTACAATCATATGTAGTAGATTTAAATTTAAGAGAAATACTTCGTTTACAATTTTTCCATGAAATTTCTTCTTCATAGAAACGCCTGACAAATGAAAACAATATGCAGCAATCCTAATTAAAAGAAAATGCAGACATGATTCAGCAGTGTTGTTATTTGATCATATAAGAAACATAAGATTATAATATGATTATAGATTATAACCCATAATAATCATTTTACATTGCCGTTGAGTTCGTTTGAAACACTTGGCGATCCAGAATAATTTCCTTCTGAAAGTAACTCCTCTATTATACCGTGAAGAGTTTCGTACGTGAGATCGTCCGATAGAGTGCGCGCATCTGTTCTGACACCTGGCGAAAAAATTAGAAACAACAAATCTTGGATGTTCGTTGTTGATCGTTAGTTTGCTTATAACTTTTCTCAAAGTAAAAATTTTTTGCAAAATATTTAAAAGTACTACCAGATGGTTGATTGGATTTCCTTGAAAGTGATTCTGATCGTGTTGAATTCAGTTTCAAGTCGATGAAATCGCGACTACATTCCATCAACTGATTTACGAAAAATAATGTAAGCTCAAACGAGTGACTTAGCGTAAGGGATCAGTTTTCCCCAGACGGCACTTTTGAGGGTCGATAAAAATTTTGTGGGGGTGGCATGTTGTGAGAAAAAAATTAAAGGTGATTATATTCTACCTTGCTTCCCCCTGTTGCCTTTTACTGGAGAAAATTTCTACCCTTATTTGACTTTTTTTGAAAAAAGTTCTAATCTTCCCAGTCATTGAATCTTTATGGAGGACAGTTTTACCCTCTGAGTCATCAAGTTTTTTTGGTGGTTCCCGAAACCTGTGCTATGCAGCTGTTTCATTAGTCATTGCTGATAAATATATATAGCCATAACGAATATCCGACATACCTTGCGAACTTGCAACATGGACTTTGACATTCCACGACTACCGTCATGAAAAAGCTGCTTCTTGAAGTCTTCCACAAGCTTGCGTCGTGGACAAAAATGCAAGCTGGGCGGAAGCTAAAATAAATTAAATTAAAATTATGCATTCGTTAGGTATAATTGATGGTGCCATGCCTGGATGGTATATAATTTATATAGTTTTATGGGAATAGAATACAATTATTACTACTATGCCTGCATTAATTATAATTCATAATTTATTCATGCATCTAATTTAATATTCAATTTAAAGTAATTATAAATACCTGTGAGAGGAAAATAATTTTGTGTAATTGAGAGAAAAACCGAACAAGAAAGTCGTTTGTAGAAGCCGAATTTCTTCTATCTTGAAACAACTCCATTGATTGGTTACGAACTGAAATTTTTAGGGAAGCTAAATCAGCATAACATAAATTATGCTTATAAGTTAATAACCATATAATATAAATTATGCTAATGAATATAACTTTAGTATGCATTATGTTTATGAATGTGATGAATTAACATAGCATGAATTATGTTAAATAGTTAATGCATATATAGGCAAAATATTTTTATTTCAACTACCTAATCTTTTTCCCTCTGGATGGAGAATCCTTCCTCTAGAAGATATATTTGGAGCAGAATTCATCTTAGGCAAAACGCCAACAGGTAAATGTTTGCATCCTTCAGCTCTTGGAATTCCAGATGAGAAACCGATATTGACAGCAAGGTTCGGTAAGATTCCAGATCTTGAGAGACGTCTGTTTAGCAGAGCATTATTAGGAGGAAGAGCAGGCAATTCACCATCTTCATTTGATGGTGAAGATGATTTAAAGAACTGAGGACTCAACAGAGGACTGTTTAACAAAGGATACTTTGGAGTTGGAGAATTGAGGTATAATAGTTGCGGAGATTTCAAGTGAAATGGTGGTAGAGAATTTGGTTTCCTAGGTGGTTTTCTAGCTGAACTTGCCCTCTGATTAGATGAAGGTCTGCATGGAAAAGCAACCTCTTGTAATTTTCCCGTTTTCTCGCCAGATTTTGTTCTAATTTGTGCCAGTTCATTTGACGTTTCTTCGTGTCCGGTTGCAAACGAAAAAGGCGGAACTGCCATTTTTCTGAGACTGTGATCGGATGTTTGTTGATTGAAGACAATTTTGTTGGTCAATTGATGAGATTTATTTGAGAGATAGCCAGAGTCGTGTGAATAAGGAGTTGTAAAACATTCATCTTCACATGATTGGCTGGATTAAAAATAAATAAAATCCAGTTTGTATTAATAAATTATTTAAATGAGCAAATTAAAATAATTCTTTTTTTGAAATAAACCAATAAAAATCAGCAATACAAATAAAACACCAGCCAATAAACATGTTTTCTACATTTTGTTTTTTTCTATTTCCAATTTTTTTTTGAGCGAAAACAGTTCCCTTCTGGAATCATCGAGACATTTTAACAGATCGTCGCTGATCTTTGAAGAAACTTCAACAATGTCTGGTCTCAGCTTCTGTTCTGGTTGCAAACACCTGTCAATTTTTTTTTCATTGTCTCATACTATAAAATTTTAGACTCGTTTAATATTAACTGCCTAGAAGAATTTCAAAATTAAACTTATATATTTAAAAAAATCTTACATATTTATGACGGAAGCCATTTTGGTAGAGTAAAGCACAGTGTCAATCGGTTCATATTTGGATTCAACGATCTTAATGGTAAAAAATTTTAAATTTAAAACTAACATATTTATTTGAATTCAACTTTAAATTCATTTTAATAATAAAAAAATTTAAATAAATTTCAAAAGTAAAACATCAAGCATTCAAGCCAACCTTTGCCACGAGCGCCAGCATGTTGCTGCCTGCAAACGGAGGTTGAAGCTGACACATTTGATATAGGAGGCAGCCCAAAGACCATATGTCTATCTTCTCTCCATATTCTTCATTTTTAACTAACTCTGGACTTTATTATAAATATATATGTAAATAAGTGTATTAGTCAATATGTTTAATATATTCATGGAATGAAATTAGACCTGGAATAAACGATGGAACCAACAACGGACATCATAGTACTGTTGTTTATATTCTTTCGTTTTGCCAGACCGAAATCAGCTGTGTACGAATTTGTTATACAGCGAACGGAATTTAAATATAATTTGATTACATATTTAAATGAGAATGAAATACGAGAGATTGAAAAATGAAAAAGCTAACTGAGAATGACTCTGTCACTTTCATCTAACATCACATTGCTTGGTTTCAAATCCCTGTGAACGATTCTCTTCTCTTTGTGCAGATATCTCAATCCCAGGACCAGCTGAAGAAATTTCATTTTGATTATATTTAAAAAAAATTCTGTCAGTTTTTAAAATGATTTAAATTATAAAAATTAGTTATTGAAAAATTGATTTAAATAATAAAAATTAGTTATTGAACAATTGATTTAAATAATAAAAATTAGTTATTGACCAAATGATTTAAATTATAAAAATTAGTTATTGACCAATTGTTGGCATACCTGGACAAAAATACTCCAAATCCAGTTCTCGGGAAGTCTCTGTTGTTTCATTTTAGTTGATTGGATGTATTCTTCTAATGTTGAACCGTCCACATATTCCATAACTACGTATAATCTCTTGTCAAAGATGAAAGTGTTGTAGTATCTGTTTAGATTTTGGAGAAAGGTAATAATAATAATAATAATATTATGCCGGATCTGTAAAAACTAAATACAAATAACGTTGACTATAATAATGAATGTTAATATTATGGAATTTTATTTTAAATAGTAATATGTGTGAGCATTATGTTATGAAGGTTATATGTCAATGTCATACTAATTATCATAATAAATACTAATGCTTTGTTATTTATAATAATAAATCTTAACATCCTCATTAATAAACATTACCTGACAATATTTTGATGATTGAGATTGTCTTGCATAATGTTCAATTCGGTATGCAACTCTTTCATGTCTGCTAAGTGTTCAATAGATTGTGATGCCTCGTTGATCTGAAGATTTTAAATAGAATTATAGACGCTTATATATATATATATCAATATAAATTATTTATTTATTTAGTAATTTATTTTCGTGCAAATTTACGAGCTTCACTTTTGTATACAAATTATTAGGTAAAAAACTTCCAATTTGGAAAGAAACAAGTATTGTAAAGATTAGACAAGTAAATAAATAATCAGCTTTATTAAAAGTTATGAAAGTTATCTTTCAAATTTGTACCTCTTTCATGGCAAAGAAAGCCTGTGGCTGTGAAACTTTGTGAACTTTGTAGACTGTTCCAAAAGCACCCGAACCCAGAATGTCAATAAGGGCGTAGTCGGAAATGTGTTTGATTGGTGCTTTGTCTATGTTTGTATTGGCTATATTTTTCTTTAGGTTCTCTATTTCACCCTAATTTTAGCCAATCAAATTTAGCTATAAAAATATATGAAAATGTACTTAACCTAAGAGAGTTCATTCTATAAATTATGCGAGTTCAAACATAGCAATCATGAATTGAAGTTAAACCTTCATTTGATTAATATTCATAATGACATCTTCGTAAGGTTCCAGATTTCTGTTGTAGGGACCCACGTCTATGAACTTTTCGAATAAATTTGGTGGAAAAATTCTTTTAAATTTGCTTCTGTGTCTTTCAATGCAAAATATAAACCTGAGTGTCCTCAGAGCGTGAACCTGAAAAAGTACAGATCGTTTGCCAGCGAGGTTTAAAATGTTTATTTTCTGATTTTAATAAACAAATTTCTTACTTGCATCTTGAAATAAGCTGATGAAATATTTTCAACATTCATAGGTACATTGCTGAAAATTTTCCCTGTTGAAATACTGGAGCTTGATGTATGTTCTCCACTCATTGAATTTCCAGAATTTGAAAATGAATCAGAATTTGAAGAGTCTGATGACATTTCCTTCCACTCTTGGCAAGATGATGGAAGTATTAGTAATGATAGCAGAAATATGGCATTGTTTTGAACTGCAACACTGCCATTTCCATCATTGCAGACGAGTTCCATGAGACAACAGCAGCAAGCTGATTTTAAGGATAGAAACTGAATCCATAGCTGTTCCTTGGAAAATAATAGTACCAATAATCACTATAAACAATTCCAAATTATTTATTAGTTTCCAATTAAATTTTTAAAATAAAAACTTACTTATGTAGTTTTGCAAATTACCTTAATTTAAATCTTAGATTGTTATGTTAATGTGAGTTGTTCAATATTTACTTGTTCCGGCAAGGAAATGCATTCCTGACGTCTGCTTGGATGAAAACGTGTGTCGCTGAAATGAAATGTATTTAGTACATTCACATTTAAAATTTACATGAAGTATATTGTAATTAGTACATTCACGTTTAGAATTTACATGAAGTGTAATGTAATTAGTAAATTCACTTTTAAATTTACACGAAATAAAATGTAATTAGTACATTCACGTTTAAAAATTACATGACAAGTATTTAATTTATGGTCAATTGATTTATTAATGCTTTATTTAAATTTAAAAAATATTTAAAAAACATATTTAATTGAAACAAAAAACTAACTGTAACAACTGCAACAAGATTGTTAGCCCTCCCAAAGCTCTTATGTCATTGGCTACTTCTTGATCACTTGACAACAAGGTTAAACATTCAATAGCATCTTGTGCTAAGTTACAATCTCGAAAGCTTATGGCGCTAAAAATATTTATATTCAACAATTTTATTTAAAGTTTATTTGTTTCATTAGATCATAATAACTCTGGCGTGCAGTCAATAATTGGCTCCTCATTCTGCTAGCCTAGTTTAATTATCTGTGCAATCAAAATCTTTTCTTGCTTGAATTTCTTGGATTTAAAAAAAATCTTGCTTGCATTATTTCAACCTATCAGTTTTACAGTCACATGATGTTGATAACTGAGTACCAGGTTTGTGAAACTTATAAAACTATGCACATGGGTGGGTAAATCAGACTTATTAAATATAGACACTAGGCTGGACTTGCTACTCTTAAAATTGGCCTAGAATAATAATAATAATTATTATTATTATAATAAGTATTTAAAAAAAAATTCAGTTTTCAAACTTGAGAAGAACTGGCAACCCATCACATATTTTAACCATCTGCTTAGGTTCATCTTCATTTAAAAGAAGAAGAAGCAAACGAATTGAAAGACTGGTAGAAATAAAATTTAAAAGTGGATTTTGATTGTAATTCATTTGAAAATTAATATAATGTAAGAGTTTTTTAAAAAAACTCACTTTTTAAAACAGAGTTCATAATCCGCTATGATGGACATGAGAACTTCGATGGAATTAAGGTGTGAAATAATTTCTCGTAGTTTCATTCTGATATAATTTGTTTTTTGTTTTTAAGTTTCATTAAAAATAAAAAAGGAAATGAACAATAACTTTGTTGAATTTAAATTCACTTTTTTGAAAACTTTATCAAAATTTTGAGACAATTTTTCGGTATATCTTTCTGTTTGTAGTTGATGAGGATTACAAATGAGTTGATTATTTCCTTGTATTTTTCGAGGCCAGATTCCAGTTCCTCACAAATATTTTCAATATTGGCAAACATCTCTAGAATAGTAAAAATCAGAAGCGATGTATATATATATATATATATATAATAAACAAAAATAACAGATAATTAAAACAATAAAATAATTTTTAAAACCAGTTAAATGCTCCAGTGCAACTTCTACATGTTCATTTGACTGATTTTTAGAGTAAATTCTTGTACTATCAGAAAGAATCTGAATAAAAAATAACAAAATTCAATAAAACTGACAATTTTGATAATGATGATGACGAAATAGGCATTATAATAGGAGTGAGGCATATACCATACAGCTTTAAGATTTTAAATGACTTGTTTGCTGAGAATTTATGTAACAGATTATTAATAATGTAGTTGTTTGCATTATCTAAAATATCAACTATTAAAAATTATGAACAAAAGATTATGAAAATTATTAATAAAATTATTCGTGCTTGGATAAAAATATGATTTGAGAAAAATTTAAAAACTTTTGAAATGACTGCAATCTCTCCAGTCTCGACAAGAACTTTCCAGAATTGTTGATCCCTCATTATAAGGTTTAAAAATTCTATGTATTTTAATGCTCTTTGATCTTCAAATTGGCTGCAAAAAAAACCAAATGCATGTATGGTTATAATTTCAAATTGAACTAAACTATGAACAGTTAAACAGTGAAACCTCATTTTCAATCGCTTTTTCAGAAGCTGCCGAAGAACTTTTTTTGCTTGAATTTGAATTTGTTCGAAATTTTTAAAATTTCTCAGCAGATAACTGCAGTTGAAATAAGGTTATTAATTTGTTTTATTGTACATCATAGACTAGATTTTTTAATATGATTCACTTAAGAGTTATATCGACAATTACCACAATTCTTGTATAGTTTCCATTTCTTGCATTGAAGGGTCCTTTGAAAATTTCATTTATTATGAAATTAAAAATAAAAATCATTGATAGCAAATTGTAAAACATTTCACATGGTCACATGGAGGAGATAAATTGTGCAACAGAAGCAGCTTTGAAACTTACATATGCAGCTTTCATTAGTTTATAAACTTGTTTTAAATGCTTGTTGATTCTGTTTATAAAAAAATAAAGAAACAAACAGTGATATCGTCAGCAGAAGTAATGAAAAATAACAAAGTTCTTTTTAAAATAAATCTTTTGTCTCTTACTCTGCAGGATTCTTTTTTTCACAACTGTTTAATCGAAACATGATTATGTTATAAACTTAAAACAATGACTATATAAAATCAAACAAAAACAATTTTGTGTATTTTTTCTGGTTTGCTCAGTTTACTTTTAGTTGTTTGATCATCCTATGGCGTCGGTGGTTGTCAATGGAGGCCGCGCCAAAAATGTTTATATTTTTTTTAAGTTAAAAAATAAAAAAATATCATTTATAAAAGTTTCAAAAAATAAATAATAAAACAAACAAATAATTTTTTGTTTTGGCTAATAGAATTTTAAAACCCGCCCACCTGTGTTGTTTTCTTTCATCGGCTCGTAATCATTAATATAATAATAATAGTAATAACAAGTTTCTGACCCAGACAGCTGACAAACGTTTTTTAAATTACTCTTGACCAGTTGAAGTGTAAAATAATATTTTAAAAAAAAGTTACAATTCAAAACTTTGTAGTTTAAGTTACAGCAGTCATGAGCTCATATGACCAGACTGACCAGAGAAATGCAGCTGCACAGATTGTCCAAAAAGTTTGTTTTAATACTACCAATCCTATATAATGCTTTTTTATTAATTTAAAATAATCAAATATAAACATTGGAATGTTTAAGATTAAATTGACTATTTTACATTGCATTCTTGCACTCCAGCCAACACCAACAATCAAAATGAATCTGTCTGAAGAAGTGGTTCCTATATTTCAGAAACGTCGGATCGATTTTGAGTTAGTTCTGAAAGTAAAATTGTATCTATTTAAGAGTGTTATACGATTGTGTCGCTGTACATAATCCTACAATAACTTACATTAACTTGTGTTAAATTATTATAGTTGGCATGAAGTATGATCATTCAATCTAAAAATGTCTATAGCGTTTTTTACTCATGTATTCTTGGATTCAAAGTAATGATATATCTTGTCAGAAAGCATTTAGTGACACCAAAGTTGTTGCAATAGAAAACGGTTCCATAAATATGAACTACAATAAGGATACAAGCATTTAAAAAAATTCAGATATATAATTTTATGATTAGGGGAAGACAACTGTCAAAGGGTAGCTCTAACGGACCTCCTGACAAGTATATCCGGCACCCGTCGACCTGTCTAAACTATCAGTCTAGACAAGAACCTAGAATTCTCAGACATTCTCTTGCACGGGTTTATGGGGCTATATATATAGAGATTTGAAGCCGGCCAGGATAGTCTAGCTATTTAGTATCAGGCGAAGTCCTGTGCGTTTTTACATTTGATTTTCGCTTTATTAAAGTTGTTGTCGTACCGAGTTGCCTTTTTCTTTCTGGTGTTCACGTAATTCCAGCAGGGAAGGCTGTGACAACAACCTCAGGTTTATTTCAAATTTGATAATACTCATCAATATATTTTATAAAAATGTTCTTGCAGTCCACCTGGGCAGTTGTTGTGCATGTGTGTATGTAACAATCAGTTGATCATGGGATTAACTAAAAACTTTCTAATCAAAATCGACTTAGATGCACATTCTTCTCCTGATGGTATAGAGACATTTTTATTTGATTTTGAATAACTATGTTTTTATATCAAAATTAATGGTTGTCTATTTTCCGCCAGAAATTAAAATACCGAAACCTCCTACTGATGCAATCGAAAAGCTATTTTTAGATCCAATGGGATTTCATTTGATTATCGTCATGACATCTGGTGACAGTTTCTATCTTCACAAGTCGAGCGCAGAACCAAAACTGATAACAAAAATGAAGGTTCATTTATAGCTTTAGTGTTTTTAAAAAGTGTGGATGGATGGATATGTTTTAATAGATATAAATTAATCAAAGTGGATTTATATCAGATTGTAGGTTTTATGAATTGTTTACTCATTATTATATATTATAATTTTAGGGTCACAGAATAACAGCTGTAGCTTGGAACAATCAACTATCTACAGAAGCCTCAACAGGTCCTATCCTATTAGGGACATCAAAAGGTCTTAATTAAATTTTTTTGTCTAGTGTTTTAAATTTAAGTTAATTGAATGATATTAACATAATTTATTTAACCTATTTTTTCTTGTTTTTGCAACATAAAAGGAATTTTATTTGAGATGGAACTCACGTCCGCAAGTGACAGTAAATTGTTCAGTTCCACATTTGAAGCTTTTCACAAACAGGCAAGTTTTGCATATGAGTTAAAATTGATGTTGTTTATTTCTGGATAAATCATCATTATCAGTATTATTTCACACTTACAGATACATGATTGCACGCGAGACAAACCTCGTCCAATCACGGGCCTTTTGTTCGACAAAGTTCCAAGCAAGAGCGACAGCAGGACGAGTGTTTATTTTTTCGTTGTCATAGTTCAAGGGTAAGGTTTTATATGTTTGATCCTAAATTTGAATATTATAATAAGTAAATTTGAATATTATAATAAGTAAATTTGAATATTATAATAAGTAAATTTGAATATTATAATAAGTAAATTTGAATATTATAATAAGTAAATTTGAATATTATAATAAGTAAATTTGAATATTATAATAAGTAAATTTGAATATTATAATAAGTAAATTTGAATATTATAATAAGTAAATTTGAATATTATAATAAGTAAATTTGAATATTATAATAAGTAAATTTGAATATTATAATAAGTAAATTTGAATATTATAATGAGTAATATTTATATTATATTTATCATTATCACAATTTATAATGAGTGAATTGTAGTATTATATTGAGAAAATTATAATATTTTAAGGAGTTAATTATTATTATTATAATGAATAAATTAAATTGAGTTTGATTTACATTTAACATGTTTATAATGTTATTTTTATTTAGTAAGTGTAATTTATTGAATTGACGCTTTAAAAAAATTTAACGTGTATGTTTTCAAATATTGAAAAATCAAAAATTGTATTGTGTCTTCCCACAGTCGGCTGTATCAGTTCGTTAGTGTATCTCAGAACCAATCAGAAAATTCTTTCTTTGCTCCTCTTTTTGCAGACTTTCCTGGTTGGCTGGATTTTTTTTATCGTTTTATAATTATGCCAAATACAAGTTTTGTAACTCTAATAAATAATTAATTTTTAAATAAAGAAAGGTTTCAGGACATACCATGTTCGGCAGCTTCCAGTCAGATAGCTACTTTTGGTCAAGGACTCAATAAACTAGCTACCAAGCTTGCTTGGTTGACAGACGGTGATGTTTTCTACGGACGAATAAATATGGCTGCAAAAAATTCCATGGATGATGTCATTGTTGAAGCAAAACTTTTTCCGTATCCTTTGATTGAATATTTATTTATTTATTGTGTGTTATTCAACATTTGTGTCACCAGATGCTGAAACATGTTTAATTCTTTTCTGTATTTAGTAGACTCTACATTTTATTTTAGTTCATGAAAGCCATGTTTATATCTGAGAGACATTTTCATTGTAGATCCATATGGGTTCATGCACTTTCTTATCTCCACACACTGATAATATAAAACCCCAGCGGTGCAACTAATGATAGCTAACTTAGTTTTTGTTTATTTTTTATTGTTTAGTTAATATTGTTTTATTTAATTAAAGTAATTTCCTTAGCTGCTAATTAGTATAAATCCGGATGAGAAAGAAGAGGATAAACGCCCGAGGTCAATCGCATTGACAGCATTTCATTGTTTGGTGCTTTTCAATGATCGACTGAATGTTTTCTGCTTGCTCAATAATAAACTTGTTGAGACTGACGTTTTCGACGGTGTAAGTAAAATTTTTAGCTTTTATTTTTTTTAAATTTTGATAGAAGTTTTTTGTTCTACTGGTTAATTAATTATTCATGTCTTAATAAAATTATGATTTATGTTAATATACATATATTATAAAATATTTTAAAATAGAAATTTGGAGAGTTTTGTGGACTGACTTGTGATCCTATAAAGAAAACGATATGGGCTTACACCTCAAAAACTATCTTCAAATATACAGTGGTCGAAGAAACAAGGTGGGTTTCACGATGGTGGTGATAATGATGACGATAATGGAGATAATGATAATGATGACGATAATCGTGGTGATGATGATGATGATTATAATTTATTATTTTTAGAGATATCTGGAAAATGTATTTGAACATGAAAGAATTCAATCTTGCCAAACAGTTTTGTCCTGTGAGATTCTTACCTTATTTATTTTTTTCTTTTATTTATTTCTTTTATATTTCTTTTTCTTAAGACTTTTCTCTTTTTTATTTATCAGAATATTGAAAAATATTATGAAGAGATTCTGAATAAGGAAGCTGATCACTTGTTTTCTATTGGCAGGTTTGTATTGAGAGTTATTATGGATACAAAAATATTCACGAAAATTATAAATTATGAAAATTTGTGTACATTATATTATTTTTATTATTATAATCAATTTGTGCACATACCAATACAATCTCATGAAAATGCAAATAATTTTACAGCTATACAGAGTGTGCACTGATGTATGCCAGAAGTAGAAAACCATTTGAAGAAGTGGCATTAAATCTTTCTAAGTTGGACAATAAGGAACCTTTGAAGCAATTTCTTAAGGCTAAGTTTATGGATCTGACTTCAAAGGTGAACATTTTATTTTCTTTTAGGAATTGTTGGTACAGCCTAGCAGAATGTTGAGAACATTTTTCTGAACTGTGTATTGCTCAGTGACAAAAATGGGGCTTTTATAAATATAGTTTTTCATGGAAAACTATTTGCTTGGTATCTGAATAAGCTTTTGGTGACAGATTTGAAATAGAGATTGAAAAATACCACTCAAACTCGTTAATAAATTGTCAGAACTTCTGTCGTTTGACTGGCATTTTTGCTTGTTTTGTATAACAGTATGAATCCGATTTAATGATATATATATATATATATTTTTGTTTATCAACAGGATAAAATTCAGCTAACGATATTAATGGCCTGGTTGTTTGAGATCTGGTTGAACGAGATGGGTGGAGTCAAAGTTCAAGATGAGGAAAAGTATAAAATTATTCGGGAAGAGTTCAGGTCTTTTGTCGTCACCCCGAGAGTTAAGGTGGTGTTTCTGGAAAGTTTTACTGATGATGATGATTGTAGTGATGATGATGATTGTAGTGATGATGATGATTGTAGTGATGATGATGATTGTAGTAATGATGATGATAATGATGATGATAATGATGATGGTGATGATGAAGTGGTAGTAAGAATTTTCGAAACTGCTGCAATGGTGATGGAGACAATAAAATAGACGAACACTGCATTATCGATAACTGTGATTTTATATTTTACATTAGGAATGCATCGTTATGAACCACAGACTTGTTTACGATTTACTTTTAAGCCATGGAAACGTTGAAGATTTGATTTTCGTGGCTACACTAATTCACGGTTGGTTGGGAAAAAATTATTTGATTGAATAAACGATAGATGGATGGAATTAGTAGATAAATAGCAAAATTATTTTTTAATTAATGAAGTTATAAGATCAGTAAACTTGTTTTTTAGATCATGATAAGGTTATCTCACATCATCTTCAACATCAGTGTTTCATAGAAGCCATTAATGTTCTCTCAAAACAAGTTTGTTGATTTTATCATTATCCTTTAAATTCTTAACATCATCAGAATCATCATTACTGCTATTATTATTGTTATTGTTACAGAATAATACAGAGTTATTGTACAAGTACATTCCCCACGTGATGAAGAAGAACCCAAAAGAAACGGTTGATCTTTTGATCAGAAGAAGTGACGGACTTGATCCGAAACGAGTCGGACATCTTCTCATAAAATGTGATGAAGGAAAATTAACTAACATTGTGAGTTTGTAGTGATGATGATGATGATGATTATTATTTTAGCGGTCATGATAATGATTCATGGTTAGAGGTAATTATAGGTGTTGTAGTTTCATAGCATCCAGAAGTTGTGTTTACGTTATAATTGTCGATTCTATTAGTAATTTTGTTGATAATTGCTGGGCATATAGAATTGAAATTAGCAGTAGTTTTGCTTCTTTTTTTCAGATGAGGGAAACAGTAAGATATTTGGAGTTCTGTTTGGGAAGATATCAAATTACTGATAAACTTTTCCACAATCATCTGATTTCATTGTACATAAAACTGAAACTGAAAGACCAGCTGATGAAGTACTTGTTACAGCAAGGCGAGGTAAAATTTTTCCACTGAGAATTCTGTCGAGTTTCGCTTTTGTTTCTTCTCTGTCATTAATTCGAAAACAAATTGCTTGAAATTATTTCAAGAGTTTCTATATTTTTAGGACGCTGAAGCTGTGTGCTACGATACATTGTATGCCTTAAGATTATGTGCAGAACAGGATCTGCATGAAGCTTGCATACAAATCTATACAACAATGCAACTGTACAACGAAGCTGTAGATTTAGCTCTGAAGGTGAGAAAAAAGCTAAAAATAGTCCTAATGACATTTCTTCCAGCATAAATTATGTTAATTTTCATTTCAGACTAATGTGGGGCAAGCTCAAAAAACTGCCTCGAAGCCGAGAGAGGACGACGACCTGAAGCGAAAACTTTGGCTTAAAATAACTCGTCACATGATCAAACAAAATGGTGACGTTGTCAAGGCGATGGAGTTCATAAAGGGATGCGACAGAGTTTCGATACAAGATATTTTGCCGTATTTTCCAGATTTCACAACTATCGATCATTTCAAGGTGGCTTGTAGTTTTATTCATTTTTTTCTTGTTTTTTATTATTTATCACGCTGGTACTACCAGTGATAACCCATTAAAAATGGTGGAAATTAATTGGTGACAATTGCAGTGCCAAGCTAATTTCTAACGTACATACTTACATCTTAAATTATAATGCATGTTGATTATAAAATGAGATGATATTCAGGAGGCCATATGTTCCTCGCTGAAGAAATACAACGATGAGATTGAAAGCCTCAAAAAAGAAATGGTAAAATCAAATGAAGATGTTCTAGAGATAAAAGAACAAATTGAATCTTTCAAAAACAGGTAAGAGAATAATAATAGTATCTTTTAGTGACTTTATTTTAATGCACCAAACTACTTCTAAGTTCTTTATTTTTATAAACAGGTGTGTGAAAATAGAAAAAGATGATAAGTGTATTTGTTGCCAGCTTCCTCTCATGATGAGACCATTCTATGTATTTCCGTGCAAACACAACTTCCATCTTGAATGTCTCCTACAAGAGGTTACTAAAAATTTATTTCGTTCAAAACATTTAAAAAAGATACTTCAACCATAACAAGTACATTTTAATTCTGCACAAGTTTGAGAATTTTTTATTTACTTTGTACGAATTAAACATTCAAACAGACATGGCCGCACGTAACCAAGGAAAGGAGGCATGACATCGAGGCGCTACACAGTGAAGCGTCATCATCGTCATCTTCTTTCAGTACCAGAGCAAAGTATAAGAAGAAATTAGATGAACAAATAGCATTTGATTGCATCTACTGTGGAGATGTTATGATAGAGTTAGTATTCAGAACATGTGCTATTTTGTGTGTGTACACTTTGATGTGATGACATCTGCAGTGGCGAAGAGTGGGTTTCAGCTGTGCGAGAATTTCACAAAAAAGTTGATGACTTGGTGGTAGAATTTTCCTTCCCAAAAATTTTATAATCGTGGAGTAGAATTTTGTTCTAAATAAGTTTCTAATTGGGGGTAGAATTTTTCTCTAAAAAAAAGTTGATGGCAAGGGAGGTAAAATCTACTAAACTCTTATTTATTTCTCAAAATTTGCTGCCCCCCAAAAACCTATTTTGCACCCCCCTACACCACGCCACTGAATATCCATTACTATTATTATAATAATATAATTGACAGTAATAAAGTGCTATTATTTTTGCAGAAGTGTTGTGCAGCCATTTATAGAAGAAGAAAGATTTCAATCTGCCCTCGCAAGTTGGCTTTAAATCAATCAAGTTCAGATTATATTTGATAGCAGAGAGAGAGACTAATTAATTCAAGCTTGTAACAACTGCCATTTAATTTTTGTAAAAATTATTACCTGTTTACAATAAATTTGTATTTCTAAAACTTGTTGTGCATTATAAACAATTCGGAATTCAATTGGTACATCGTTGCAAACATTTCAGCAGAATTACATTTTGACAAACTATCAACCAGATCGACACACGCAGTTAGAAAAATAACTGGAGATATTATTAACACGAAAAGAAACCATTAACAACAAACTACAAAAATATATAATTCTCAGTCTAAAAAATAGTACAATTCAACAACAACAATTTCGAGACAGATAGATAGATTGAAGACAGTAACGTTAACAAATAACAACAAGGAGACACACCGAACTTTTAGGAATGACCCAATGATTGGAATTTTAAAAGTATAAAAACCAACAGATTTGATTTAAAGTAAGCTGCAAATATAAAAAAGTGAAACATTTTACCTGATTAGTATCATGTCTGGCTTAAAAGATATTTGAAAAATCAATGTTTAAAGCCAAAAAAAAGAACATCATCTGGAATGACAACAGTGTGGAACTTAACATGATAGCAGTATAAATAGATCAGTGATTTGAAATTTCCAACATGAAAAATTTCTACATTTGCATATTATTGTTCTCCTGACTTCAGTAATCATGTGTATGTATGAATATAAAGGAAAAACAACTTCTATTGAGATGGAAAAAGCCATTATATTCCCTAAAGGCACAGTGAACAGAGTAAGTGAATTAAAGAACATCTAACTATAATAAATATTGGTTGATTCGTAATTGGGTCCCCGACACATAGAAAGAGTAGATAACAGACAAATACACTATAATTCTAAAAATAGTTTCATGTACTTTCATTCAGGAATACTATCTCTTTCGATACAAGCCACATGCAAACGTACAGAAAATTTTCAAATAATGGAGCTCTATGCTAATAAGTGAACACGCTGGCCAAAGCTTTGGCCAATGACTGGTAATGGCTTCAGTCTACTGGTTCATAAGCAGCCAATCTTTTCTTGAGCTCAGCATTTTCTTCATCTTTTTCTTTTAATGCAAGCTTCAATGACTCCACCTCCTTTGCTAGATTGGCCCCTCCAGAAGCTTGAGATGATGCCTATCGATCGAAATAGTCATATAAACAGACAATATTAAAACGGTTTTTATTAAATGAAGAAAGTTGACTGCAAAACTAACTAGGCTTCCACCGCTGACTTTGGACAGGCCTGTTTTTCTAGAAGAAACATAGCCATCCTTCAAGGACACCTGATAACAAACAAAAAATTAGACCAATGAGAAATAAACGATAATTCAAGCAATGATACGAACTGACCATTAAAGGGGCGGCATTCTTTCCGCCAATCCATTCGTCAGCTGTAAGAGCGGGGTTATCTCCAGGGGTGTCTGGGTAAAGATCATCTTGGAAAAGTTCGGACTGGAAAAAGTAAAAATCAGTTAATTTACAACAATCTTACATAATTAATCAGTCAAAATTAAAGATTAAA
Organism: Erpobdella octoculata; assembly: GCA_963978895.1. Lineage (NCBI taxonomy): Eukaryota > Metazoa > Annelida > Clitellata > Hirudinida > Erpobdellidae > Erpobdella > Erpobdella octoculata. The sequence continues at coordinate 28,761,108 of OZ022245.1, forward strand.
AATCAACTGACCTTTCTAGGTACAGTCATTGGAATCACTTCGCAAAGACCTTTGGTATGTAGTTTGTAGAATCTAATTAGAAAAAAATAATTGAATCTCATTAATGGTTCACAGTTGACGATTGGTCCATTAACTGTTAGGAATTCATGAATATTAATGACCTTGCAATCTCGCAGATGTTCACGTTGACACCTCTCTTTGGCATGCATGCTATGCCCCTCTGTGGGTCAGGGGATTGGTACATGTTGAGGTAGTGGATGAATGGAGCTTCATCAGTCACTTCAAAATATCTTATCATCGTGTCACCCTAGCAGAATTTGCATTAAGAATTATGATGAAAATGGAGACAGTAGGATGATGATGATAGTAAAGACCATAATTGAAAACAAACACAGATGATGACGATGATGAAACTAATAAGAAGAAATGCAATAAAATATAAAATTCTAACTTTTCCACATAGGAAAACCATTGAAGTATCAGGATCATAGAAGATGAACATAACCCCATTACTGTTGTCTATCTCCAATGTTGCAACATTTTTCAGGTTCTAAAGTTGTTTATAGAACATAAAACTTTTAAATAAGACTACAGTACAATAAGCTAATTTAAATTTTATTCATCTATAATTAGACCTCTAGTAGTTGGAACAGAGAAGACAAATATAAAGATAGAATGTATCAACTGATTATTTGTGTGTGCGTTTCAAAGCACATACATACTAACTAGTAGGAAAATCACGGTTTTCCGCTTTTTGGGTTCGGTTTCTTTTATGATATAAACTTTATGGGTACGTTCAGATATGATATTCATATTTCTGTGTTCAGGCTTCAATTTATAAAATGCAGGGTCCAAGTATGAAAAAAATACCAGGTAGTACTGAACTTTATGTTCGGGACTGGTACCAGTGACATCCTTAAATACATACATACATACATACATACCTAAAAAAACAAAACAAAACATACAGCATCCCAGAGACAACATTGTCTTTCGCTCATTTTTGAGAATCCTGTCGTGAAGATCTGTCCGTTCTTGAGATAGACAACCTGAGCTGGTTTTGTTCCTTCGTGGCAAACTGCCTCCTGATCATATGATGAAAACAACAATTAAATATTTGTATAATTTAGTGAATTATCATATATTAATATTGATACATAAATATTCATTAATATAACTATCCATTAATAAGTTTTTAATATTAAAAATAACAATAATAATTAGCAAAAGCCCACAACCTGGATAGTATTTCCGTTTCTGGGATCAAACACTCGAACTTTTTTATCTTTAGAAGAAAGAACAACTCTACTTCCGTCCCAGCTCCAGGAAGCACTGAACGGAATCTCAGGGATACTGATCTCTGTTATCACTTCTCCAGTTCCAACATTCCAAATGAACACTTTGTTGTCAGAACCTTGTGTTATAAATAATGAAATATGTTATATTATTATGACTTATAATTATTATTTATTCAGTATGAGATATGTATGAATCTCTAAGACTGAATTATTGGCAGTAATCTTCCACTATTTTTTCATTTATTTATTTAATTAAACAAAAGTATATTATTAATTTCTTCCTTAATCTGCCTACCCCCGCTTAGCAGAATGTTCTGGGCAGTAGGATGCCAAAGAACCAGCCCAACTCTTCTCTGGTGTGCGACAAGATCCACTACGCATTCCTCGAGGTTTGCTGTCAATCCACCATCAGGGATCTGCCATACCTTCACCGTGCAATCCTCTGAACCACTTGCAATTAATGAATCATCATGGGGGCACCACTGAAGGTCAAGGACAGCAGCCTTGTGACCCACAACCAATGGGGCTTCTCTATCCACTCTACCAATCTAGATGAATTAAATGTTTTTGAAATGTTCATGAATGGAAAAATTATACACCAGATTAAAAACAATATTGCAAAATCGTAGGAAAAGGTCTCTTAAGATCCAGACCTTCTCAAGGGGAAGAACAAGGAAAGCCCCACCACCTGCTGCCTCTGTGATCACTGCCAAAAATTTGGGGTTAACGGAGCAGAAGGTAGAATCCCAGGAACTTTTTGTTATTCTGATGTTGTCATAGCACTGGTCCCTCTTCAGCGCTTGGCCATAGACATGCCTGAACTTGCTCTGGCGAACTACTCGTGACATCCTATCCGCCATTTTAATGTTATTTTAAGTTCTGAAACAGTTGAAAAACCGAACATGCAGGAAAAGATCTGAAAACCATGCAACTAAAATATTTAAACAAAAATTTCCATCAGTTAATAAAAAAGAGACAAGCAAGAAAGTAAGCTAATTAATATCTATAGGGTTCCTTCTACAAAGCTCAGTGGTGTCAATTCTTCACATGTCCCACAAAAAATACTTTTGTTCACCGACTTTTTATAACATGGGTAACTAAAAGCATTCTTACAAAACTGTACATGTATATATTAGCACATCTATAGCCATAATGCTAAAATAAACTAGCATGAATACAGTGTATAACATACTAACATAATACATATTTATGTCAATCAACTCTTTACTGGCATAAAGTATACACATCAACTGATATTTGTACATTATACAAATATATTAATTGTATTTTATACAATTTATAAAAATATCAGTTCCCTTCATTTCTCCCTTTTATATACAATAAAAATGTATATATATATATGTAAATTTGAAAACAAATAAAAATTAATAAAAAATAACGCAGGCGTAGTTTAAATTTTAAACTTTAAAATTAAAACAACAAAAGCACCATAAATTAAATTACACATTACAGTGGTGAGAGGCGGATGTAACAAGGAACTGAAAACGCTGACACGAATCTTCACCTCTAACATGCACAAATCTAACAAACTTTCAAACACTTTCTATTAAAGCTTCTATAAAAAGTACTCACGTAGCTAGACAACCGCAAAAATCTAAGCGTCCTCAATGCAGTGACAACTTTAACAAGTTCCTTTCGGATTTGCCGACTGCTGAAAACAGGAATGGTCGCGTTTTAGGAATATTTGCTGTTCTAAGTAGAAATGTTTAAGTTTGTTTAAGACTTTTACTAAATGTTAAATTTTTTTTAAATTATTCAGTTTGATTTGTAGTATGACCATAAGGTTGCATACTTTATTGAGAATTTTATTTAACCTATATAGACGTGACCTGTCGTGACCCAGCAATAACAAATGTCAGCATGAGTCGCTCCGCTATTTTTCGTTCTTTTGCCAACTGTGCTTTCAGACAGCAGATCAGGTCTTTAAATTTCTCATTTCTTGTTTTATTGTATTTTTATTTTTTGCAGTATATTTAGTTGTCAGTGCTGTTGCTTGAGAATTAATTTTATTTGTCCGTCTGCCAAAAAGTTTAGGTTTTGCATTTTGTATGTAAGCTTTTTTACTCTTATATTATATAAATGTGCTGAGTAAAGCTGAAGAAATTATAATAATGTTTTTATCATAATATGAATTTTTGCATACATTTTTGTGCAGGAATACAAAAATTTATACAAGAACTGGAGATAAAGGTTACAATCCATGTATAGTAGTCACATTATAGTATTTTAAAAAAGGTACTACTACATTAAAAAAAAACAATTTTAGGAACATCAGCTACTTACACTGGTGAAAGAAGAAGAAAAGATGATCAGTTATTTCAAGCACTTGGGGCCACAGATGAATTGAGTTCTCACATCGGGTACTTTATTTTGTGTTTTCTCAAAAATAATTTTATGTTTATTTTTTTAAGTCATAGGAAGTTGTTTGTTATTGAAATGATGTGTTTATTTCAGGGTTGCAAAAGAATATTGCTATGACAAGTGTAAAGACTTGACAGAAAGATTGAAAATTGTTGGTTTTTTATATCTCTTATTCTTTTTATTTATTCATCTTAATTTTAGACTAATTAATTATTATTAGTTTACATTTTTTATTTATTGAAAATAATTAAATGTATTGTAGGTTCAGTGTGCCTTGCAAGATTTAGGATCTTCTATTGCAACACCCAAGTCTTCTGCCAGGGACAGACACATTCGTAGGTTTTTAAATACTTCATATTTTTTATAGATGTTACTCAAATTAAATTATTGTAACATTATAAATAGAGAAAACAGAATTTAATAAAGACCTTGTGGAGAACCTTGAAAAATGGATTGATGAGTACATGGCCATTGTTCCTCCGTTGAAAAGATTTATACTTCCTGTATGAATTATTTGTTTTACCTTTGACTTATTTAGCATCTTTATTTGGCTTTTAAATTAAGTTAACAGTTATTAAACTATTCTTTGTACAGTCTGGAGGCCTGGCTAGTACTCATCTTCACGTGGCCAGAGCCGTTTGTAGGAGGGCCGAAAGAGAGTAAGTCTGTTTTATCTTTATTATATAAGAAATTAAATACTGATTTTAAAACATTTTTGTCAAGACAGTATTTTGGTTAACAACTTTTGCTATGTAGGATCGTGCCTCTTGTATTGGATGGAGAGATTGAAATTGAACCGGCCATCTATGTCAACAGGTTGAATCATTTTTGTTGACTTTCATATTTGCCTTGCTAATAAACTTCGTTCTTCCGACTAGATTGAGCGACTTTCTCTTTGCTGCAGCCCGTTACTGTGCCTACAAAGATGGTAAAATGGAAGAAATCTATAGAAGGGCTTCAGGAGAAAAGGCAAAATCTCATCCATCCAAGAACGATGGCCAACCAGGTGAAATTGATTAACAACAAAGATACAGATGATCACGTGACTGGAGATATTGGTCGCTACTGGTTACGCTGATCCGATAATCAAATTTTCTCAATCAGTTGATATTGATGAGTGCCTTTATGATGCAGTGATATTTTTTAAAATGATTTATTTTTAAAAAGCATAATAAACTTTAAAAAAATAATGTTGCATAATCAAACGAATATTTCATATCAATAAAAAATCTGATAGGGAAAAATGAATAAACGACGTAAAATAAATAATCGATAAAATTTCAAGATTAAACAGAACGTGTAACAATCGTAATTATTTATTAAATAGTTATGGCAACAGAGCAGCTGAATAATTCATAAGAAAAAGAATTCAAGAAATGAAACAAATAAAAATTAAAATATTACACTGTTTCAGACATGAGGGAAAAACTGTCTTATATAAAATACAAATAAAGTAATAGATTCACTTGTGATCCCATGGACACAAAAACATTGAGCAATGTCAATCAACAACATTGTGATCCCATGGAGACAACAATATTGAGCAATGTTAAATAACAAAATAAAGAATGTAACTTATGTAAAAAAGAAGTTCAATACTGCGAATGATTAGACAATGGAGACAAGAAGAATCCAGTCAAAAAAAAGACCATGAAAATTTCAGTCGTGGATTAATTAGAGAATGAATCAGATTTTTTATAAATCGGTTTTAAATTGACTGAATAAATGTTTTACTTAAAAAAATGTGAACGAGTTCGACGCGATAATTCTTGAGTTGGATGACTGACTAAGCAGTTAGATTTCACATATAATCTCATGAAATTGTATTTCCCAGCAAAACAAGCCTTGTTTATACTAATTTAAATTAAATCAATACAATAAATCGAAAACGAAAAGCCTGGAGACTTGAGCTGTAGACTAAAAGTGAACTTTAATATTTAATGCGACTGGAAGACAGTTGCTTTTTCCTTGAATGCGGCTTTCCTCTGTTTTTTCTCTTCTTCCTGCTTTCGTTTTTCTTCCATTTCTTCTTTGATCTCTCGTTCAAATTTATTTTCTGTGGTTATCTCACTGATCTGAAGTGATGGGTTTTGAAGAGTTGATAAATTGTAAACAAAACAAATTGAAGTTTTAAATAATAATTAGTAGAAACGTTTCTTGTAAACAATATAAAAAACAATCACACGAGCTTCTTACTTTTGCTTCAAAAAAATTCTTGGCTCCTTTTACACCCTCTTTGTCAACGTCAATCTCATGGACATGTCTTCACAACAAATAAGAAAAAAATTACACAGCTTTATATTTAAATTGAATAGAAATAAATTTCCATACAATTAATGAAAAGAGAATAAGTACAAATTTTCAAAGAACTTAAAATTGTCTGCAAACTTGAAAATTTCTGCTAGTCCTTCACTCTGTAGTTCCCCACAGGATGCTTTCCGGAAGATGAGTAAAAACTGAGAATTAAATTACTGGGTTTCATTTTGTTATAATAAAGCTTTATTAAAAGACATTTTTTTAATAAATGTGAGTGAGCGACCAACACAGATAAACAAGCGCTAAATATATTAAACAAGTTTTAAGGAAATAAATTAACTATTTATAGGAATGAAAAATTACTTCTCTGAAACTGATCTTGCCATCAAAATCTTCATCAACTTCTTGAATCATTTCCTTTAACCCAAGATGTGTTTGAGGAACTCCAAGTTTTTCCATCATATATTTCAACTCTTGTAAATCAATGAATTTGTCCTTTCCTGTGTCATATCTGACATTCAAAGCAAAAAAGAAAAATCCACTCAAATATAATCATGTACTTTATAAAACTCCAGGCCATATGAAACATCAAATTTGTGATATAATGTAGATTTCTCAACAATAAACAGCCATCCAAACTAACTCACTGGTTAAACATTTTCTGATAGTTTTGAATCTGCTTTCGACTGAACTCTTTGAACTCCGTAAATGGGTTGAAAACTTTTAGTGAGTGTTGTTCAACAGGGGCTAGTTCACCTCCCTGTTCTGCTGTTTCAATTCTCTCGGTTCTTTTTTGAAGTTTAGACGATAATTCATCTGTAGCCATTTTTACTGCAGTTGCAAATTTCCTGTTTTTTTTTTTAATTAGAGACGATTAATTAGAATTAAAGTCATTGTATGACAAAAAGAGTTGTCTACTTAAGAATATTCACCAGATTTTAAATGAAAAATAAACTTTACTAATAATGATGTGATCCTGACATAGGACCAACAAGGTTTTAGTGTTTAATCCAAGTTTTACTTTTTAGATTTATTAATTTATTGGAAGGCTGTTTACTTTAAAAATTTAACAAATCTGTGAAAAAACAGAATGCAAGCCTGAGCATGCTAGCTTAGCTGTAAATTATCAACGTATGTTTGCATTGAGAAGCGGATGCGAGCACAATTATTAATAATTAATCACACGAGCAGGATGTAGTTCATGTAACGCGTAAACACTGCAGATCCCGTCATGCAAAACAAAATATAAAAAATCCGTTAAGAAAGTAAAAGTTCTTACTGCTAAGATAAGAATAATACAATTTAAAGTACGTTATAGATACAATAGCCGGAGGAGCACACTTTAAAAAAAGCCCAGGGAAAAAATATTGCTGAGAAAGTGAACTTTAGTTTTGAGAGTACATTAAATCTAAATCACGATGAATACTTTGTACAAAAACCGAAAATCTTATTTGTATAAGTAAAACTTTTATTGTCGGTAAATAATCAATTGTTTTTTTTATATTCTTACTTATTTGTAACTACTAATTTCTGACCTTGGTCTTGGCCTTTATATTATTGTGCAACCATAACTAAGATTTTTCTTTAATATTTTCACGAAAAACTAATGTAACAACAATTTTTAGTTTGTTAACCCGTTTTAGACCATCGTACGTTTTACGAACACACTTATTTTTGGCGTTGCATAAAATTAAGCTGAAATTTTTTTTCTGTTAAAAATTTTTTTTTATGTTAAGAAAGCTTCAATACACTGTATAAAATTTTTTAAATAATTTTTTTATTCGTATTAAGTAGTTTAATCTGGGTTAGAATATGAGCATTTTCAAGGTTTTCGACCGATATTACTTTAAAAATTTATTATGCTAATTTCATGAGAGTTATCATAACAAAAGTTTGAAATATCGAAAGAGAATGTACTCAAAAGTAAACAGCAACGTTAATTAAATTTTATTGTGTTTACACTAACCCACAATCTGAACATGTATGAGTCATGCTCGTTCTACGATCGTTGGGCGTATAGAGTACTTTATGTGAACGAGTCGAAACTAGTTTATTCAGCTTATAGTTGTGCAGTGGTTGAATTGGTGATAGTGTTTTTTGCAAATTTCATTCTTCGAATGAAATGTTTGTAAAGTTTAAAAATGAAAGGCGTCAAAAAGAATGTTTTTTCACGTTGAAAGAAGCTATGGAACTAATTCTTGATGATGATGATGATGATGATAGCATTGAGGTTGACATACTTGTCATTCTTCCGCCCGGCGCATCATAACACGTGACTGATGAATAAGCAAATGAAGAAGAAATGTTATTCTTTGTAATATCCGGGAAGGTAGAAGTTGATTATACTAATGATGGGATGAGATTAGACTGTGTCGGTTCTTTGGGTGAAGAAATGTAGGTCGCAAATACGGTCAGTTCAATGCCGCGGCAACCAAAACGCCAAAAACGATTGAAATGCACTTGGACCAAAAAGAGTAATTTGAATAGCCACTTTTAGAACAGTCTATATATAACGAGTTTGAAACACCACAATGGTGCTCTGCTTGATAAACCCCATATAGGCTGTTTAGGTTGTTTTATACCGATGAAATGAATTCATGCACGGTTGAAGAAACAAAACGATAGGGAAGATTCAGCAACTGGCCATGGTCACGATCTGGAAAAGGTGAAAACAGTAGGTCGCTACAAGCTGGAAAATTGTGGCAAAACACTGTACATGTGGGCCAAGTGCGGCAAACGACTTCATCGGAATTGTTTTGGTGCTTTCCGCACACTCCGGTTCTGAAACGACTATCATGAACTGCTTGACTGATTTATTGAATGTTAAATTTTTGGATTTTATTGAACTGTGTTACTGATAAAGTCAGAAATGTGTTTTTAGCTTTTCTGTTTATAGCCTAAAATTTATATTATAATTGTTTGCGTTGAAAAAAAGAAAGAAATTGACTTTTAAACATTTTGTCGTTTTCAGTAGTCTATACGACCACCGTTCGAAAAACGAGCATAGTGAATTTTCAAAGTTTTCTTTCAAATAAAAAATAATTAAAAATAAATCTGTTAAAACATAAGCAAGTAACTTAGAAATAACAAAAAAAAATAATAGAAATCTAATTAATAAAGTTTTGGACCTAAACGGGTTAACTATTATCTACATGATTCTATTTTACGCTAAAGTTTTTTTTTAATTTAAATCCATCAACTCTACGCAACGCTCGCCTCTTAATTACTAGAATTTTTCCTTTAGTCTATTGGTTTTTTTAAACACAAATTAATTTTTTAAATGTATTTATTAATATTTGAAAAATGATTTTACTTATCTATCATATCTCGTTATCTAGCTCTAACCCTAACCCTAACCCTAGCACTAACCGTAGCCCTAGCTATGTGCCTAAACGACATAGCTCAAATAGAGATTTGTTTTTTTAACCATATTTCTACTATAACTGTTACTTTTTTTAAAAAGGTCTACACAAAACTTTTTTATGCTAAGATTTTTTTTCATTTAAAGCAAACTGTACGATCGCAACCTTATAGCTATTTATCTCACTATTTACTAAAACATTTTTTGCTTACTGGTTTTTTAAATACAAACTAATTTTTAAAGTATGTTTTTGATGCTAACCCTAAACCTAGCCCTAGACCTAATCCTAACCCTAACCCTAACCCTAGCCCTAGCCCTAACCCTAGCCCTAACCCTAACCCTAGCCCTACCACTATCCGTAACCCTAACTTAATTTGGTCTTTGTTTTTAACCATATTTCTACTTTAACAGTTATCTGTTACTTTTTTAACAAAGGTCTTCACAAAACTATTTTATGCTAGGATTTTCTTTCATTTAAAACAACCTGTACGATCGCAATTTTATAGCTATTTATCTCACTATTTACTGGAAAATGTTTTTTTGTCTAGTGGTTTTTTTAAATAAAAAATAATTTTTAAAGTATGTTTTTGATGCTAACCCTAACCCTAACTCTAACCCTAACCCTAGCACTAACCGTAACCCTAGTTATGCGCCTAAACGACATGTCTCAAATGGGTCTCTGATTTTAACCATATTTCTACTATAACTGTTACTTTTTTAACAAAGGTCTACACAAAACTATTTTATGCTAAGATTTTCTTTCATTTAAAGCAACCTGTACTATCTCATTAATCTAGCCCTAACCCTAACCCTAGCACACATCATAACCCTAACTGTGCACCTAAACAATTAGACCCGAATAGGTTTTCTACTAGCCATATCTCTAACCTAGATTATTATTTTCTTTGCAAAGTCTACATGAATATATTTTACGCTGCGGTTTTTTTAAAACTTAAAGTTCATTTTGATTGATTGAAAGTACGCTACGTGCTTTAACGCAATCTAACGATCCATTATTTAAAATAATTTCTCTAACTTCTTTTCCTTTGGTCTATTGGTTTTTTCAACACAAATTAATTATTTAAATGTGTTTATTAAGGTTTAAAAAATAATTTGATTTCTTTATCATATCTCATTATCTAGCCCTAACCCTAGCCCTAACCCTAGCTCTAACCGTAACCCTAGCTATGTGCCTACACGACATGACTCAAGTACGTTTTTATTTTTAAAGTCTACTGGATTTTTAAATACACTTTATTTTTTTTAATATGTTAATTGTTGTTCATAAAATTATATCAATTTGTCTAAGAAATCTAACTAATTTAATGCTAACCCTAACCCTAGCCCTAACCCTAACCCTAGCCCTAGCCCTAGCACTAACCATAACCCTAACTTAGTTATGTCTGAATCATAATCATGCAACGTATCATATTCCTTGTTGCTTAAACCGTCAGATTCAATAATGATTGTATTTCTTCTGAACTTTTAACCAATTAATGAATATCTTAACTAAATAAATAACCAATAGAAACATTTTAGGAAAATACCAACCATGACAGTGACTGAAAGTCTGAAACCATTGAAACCAAATCTGTTGCAAAAACATCTTACATTACGTAAGATAAACTATTATATACAAGCATGAAACCTGTTGAATAGCTTACAATTTTGTTTTTGCATCGATTTAAAAAAACCGCGATTTGTTATTTTTAGCTGACGCTCATTATTTACTCAGCCGGAGGCAGCCAGCATAAGTTTTCAAAACAGTTTCTTGCAAGCTTTCTGCTTTCTGCTCGTGTTTTCACTTATCATTCCTCGAACGACTGGTCCAAAAATATCTTCGAAAAGGCATTTAATTTGCATTCTGGGACTCAATCGTAGTAAATAGATTTCTTATCAATTATTCAGGTCACCTCCGAATCAGGTGTTTCAGTGTTGCGAATTTACTTAAACTATTAAACCGAATAATTATTAATCACTTATGCCTTCGCTGTATTTAAATACCGACAAAATTGAAACTAGCGTCAACTGTCACTATCGGTATAATATTCAACAGAATGAACGGATCGATCACGAAAAAGAAAGGCATGGTGAAGGAATCATTATGGAGGGTCCATCATGTTCGGCTCTGAAACACGCCGTTTCTCGCCTATACAGGATGGACGACTTCTTCAGTGAAAAGCTGGCCTACGGTTTTTTTGCTGATGTCTACAAGGTGTTTAGTTTTTCTATTATTAAATTTATGCAAACGATTAATAATTATAATTCATTGTTTGTGTGGTCAGGTGATCCACAAGACAACAGGAAAAGTGATGGTTATGAAAGTGAACAGCTCAGGTTTGGATCGAGTCAATGCTCTCAAAGAAGTTCAGATCTTGAACAGTTTGAAACACTCCAATGTCATAAAGTATGTAATTTTTTCATCAAATTTAAGAATAATTAATTAAAAAGTTTAAAACTTTTAGATTGCTCGGAGTCTGTGTTCACCAAGGCTTATTACATGCTCTGACAGAGGTAGGTATAATACTATTCAACATTATACTGTGTTTCTAAATAACTGTTTCTGATTAAACCAAATTTTGATTCAAGTTTGCAAATGGTGGATGCCTTGAAGAAATGGTGCAAAATCTACTCGCCGATATTAGCTGGCCAACATGGATAAACATAGCTTGTGATGTAACAAAAGGCATGAGTCATATTCATTCAAAAGGCATAATGCACAGAGATCTCACTTCAAAGGTAACAAAGGGAAACTTTTTAATTTGTTTATAAAGAGAAGTTTTGACCAATGAAGTTTTAATTTTGTTTAAAGATTGAAAGCTTTGACCAATAACAATTTTTATTTGTTTTATATACAAAGTTTCAGCCAATAAAACAATTTTTAAACATTTTCAGAACATTTTTATCAGGATAGATAACAATCAACATATTACAGCTGTTGTTGGAGACCTAGGTCTTGCTACAAAAATTCCAGACATCAAGTAAGTAAATTTATTTGAAATTATATTATACATATATTTATGTATTAAAGTTTCTAAAATATTATGGGTTCTTTATAATAACTTATTATCATTATTATTATTATTAACATTAATGTTTTATTTATCTGAAGAGATGGGAATGTACACTTACCAGTGGTGGGTTCAGCATATTGGATGGCTCCCGAGTGTATTACTGGTAAAAAGAGATATGATGAAAAAGTAATAAAATAAATTATCTACTTGCATAACCTGTATAATCATTTATACAATTTAACATTTTGTTCCAACCACAGGCTGATGTATTTTCATATGGCATAATTCTTTGTGAAATGATTGGTCGAATCAGTGCTGACCCGGATATATTGCCTAGGACAAAGGTTATTCAATAATAAAATCAAAAAATTATTTACTCCAGAGTAAATTATATTTTCATTTTAATAATTTAAATTATTCAACTCCTGAAGAATTTTGGAGTTGACTATGTCGCCTTCAGTCGAATAGCTAGAGACTGTCCAGTCAGTTTTCTACATTATACATTCAAATGTTGTCAGGTTTGTGTGGAAGTTTATTTTCCTTTCTAATCAAAATTCACTTTTAATTATAACTTTTTTTTCTAAACAAAAATAGATTGATTCCATGAAACGTCCAAGTTTTCTTAGCCTCTTGTCGATGATTGAGATAATCCAAACGAAGTCACTCAAGGCCACTGTAGTGGCAGACATTAGTCGGTTTTCAAGGGAAGGAGAAACAGTTGTCATGACAAGAAAAATTCTTGAAAAAATCTTGGGTTAGTTTCAGTTTTATTTTAATAATTAGTTTATGATTTTTATCGTTTTAAATTTATGTCTATAGATGATAGAGAAAGTCAGGACAGGATCATATATCCGCAGAGAAATTCAGTAACATTACAGAAACCTGATAATTTGACCCAGTTAGCGAGTGAAACAGTTAAGGGAAGTAACAATGGTGAATGTCGATTTTTATTAACATTATTGTGAATAATGTATTATCATCATCACGTTCGAAATATTCATGTTATTATCTTGTAGGCATGCCCGTGGTCAGGCTAATTTCTGAAAAGAGGATATCAGGTGACCTGGTTTCGATTGATTCGAAGTTAGTAGGTCAGGTCATGAGTGAAGACGACCTTTTCTATGCGCCCTGTGGGAAAAATCCATTTTCAGATTATTTTTTTTAATGCACATGAGGAAAAGCCAATTTAAAAAAATTTTCTACAACCCCTTAAATAAATTTTATATAAATTAAATATGTGGCTATTAAGTATTTTCCTGAAAAATTTTAACTCTATCAACCATTTATTTTTTTAACAAACTCTGTCATTTCAATTTGCTGCGGATCTCATACTTTCTTAAGTTGTATATTTTGTAGAATATTTGTTTTTTAGACAATTTCAAATCAGGAAATATCTGCATGTTTATTAACAAAAAATTCAAAATAATTTCATTTTGTATTTATTTGCAAATCAAAATATTAAATTGAATTATTCCAATCTTATTTTTTTAATTCCAAATGAATTAATAGATAAAAATAAACATTTGAAAAAACAGATTGCAAAATATACATATAAATACAATGCATAATACATAAAAGTATACAAACAGCCACAAAATATAAACGATAGATGTTAAAGTGAAGTTTTATTTCCTAAGAGTAAAAATGAGAAACAAAATCTGTTTGTGCTTTTTTATGTCTGTAGAAGAGAAATTGCAGCTGGTTGAATGAACAATATCTTTCTACTTTCAATGAAACAACAGCTCAGATGAGGAAATTTCTGTGCTGCTCTTTTCTAGTTTTGAAATGAAAAATTAATATTTTTAATTAAATGGAATAATATCAAATTTTATTTTTAAATGCAAATTTTCAAATTTTATTTATTTAAAATATAAAAAGATAAAAAAATTACAATTCATTGTAACAATAGAGACTTGGTGACTCGTTGCCATAGAGATGATCTCTTGATCTTCCATATCAGGAATTTCCACCTTGCCAGGTATCCAATCACAATGAGACTGTTTATTTTTAGAACTAAAAGAATTTCTAAGTGACTGAAGCCTTCCCAGTCTTCCACCACCGGATCTACCCCAGGACCAAATTGAGCCATCTACCAAATAAACAATAAACAACCTTAGAAATGTCATCAAAATAAGATCTTAAAATAGAAGTCGTCATAAGTGGGGTTTGGAGGAGCCATAATTTCGGATGGGGTATGTACTAAAAGATATATGTGAGAAAAAAATGGTTGTGAAAAATGGAGTCAATAGTGAAAGGTGGGTTGCAAGCCTACCTCGATAAAGATATAGACAATGATATTTATATGATAAACATAAATAATTATTGTATAATTTGTCCTGCAGCCAGGTTTCACAACTCTTTCGGTATAAAACAAATCAGTTAAAATCAATAAGAAATGAATCCTTTAATTATTGCAGAAGCTCTTAATAAAAACCTGAAGTTTCAGCAATAGTGAAAGCATCGCCACAGCTTATCTTGGAGAAAACCAACATCTCCAAATTTATATCTCTGTCTGGTGTTTCATTGCTGGCCTCACTGATTTCCGTGCATTGTGATTTTTCGACTTCTCTTTCATCTGTCACATCACTAGAACTATTTTTAGAAGCAGAATTTTGAGAAGGCAAGTCCACACGAATGCACTTATCTTTCGTCTCTGGGGCAACACCAACCTGACCCCACTGGTTGGAGCCAAAACACCAACACTCCCCAGACGCTGAGAAAAAAATAATTTATAGCAATTAAAATAAATATATACAAGATTTAGAATTAAAATTAATTTCATTATACAATAAAATTATTTTTTATAACAAACTTGTAATAAGAGCCGAATGGTGGGTGCCCATTGAGACGGTTTTGACCTCAAGTTGACCCAGAACATCAGAAGTCACAGGCATGAAAGTGTAGGCAATCGTGACTTCCTCATTTTTAGAAGAAGTGAAACTTTTATTTAGACCTAATTTGTTGAACCTAGAGATGAGTCGATAAAAAAAAATACCAACAATAAAAACTTTACTCATAACAAAAACCAATAATATAAGTATTACCTGTTGTATCCTGTTGCCAAGACCTTGTTGTCCTTAGTTACCAGCATTGAGCTATCAATAGCAGCATGGACAGACCTGATTTGGACACCCGCAGGTAAGTCAACTACCTTTTCAGGTAAGTAACGAAATTGATCATCACCGAGACCAAGTCTTCCTAATGAGTAATATATGCATGGATTGTATGACATGAAATAATAATATAGACCAATCAGGTCAAACTCACCATAATCTCCCCTCCCCCATGCAAACACTTCATCATCGCTTGTTGCCACAACAACGTGAGAATTTCCACATGCGACACTTGTGACTGAATATCCCAACAAACTCTCCACTATTTTAGCCTGTGGAAGTTAGACATATTTGGGTATCAGTTGTTGAAATGCAGAAAAATTTTTACCAATGCAACAGAGACGACTCACGCTTGCCAGATCTGCATTGTTTCCGTGTCCGAGGCATCCTGTCGTGCCACATCCGAACGTCATCAATATGCCCTTGTCTGTTGTCATAGCAATGTCATCAAAGACAATACAGAAGAAAAAGATAATTTAGTTAATTTAAACAATTGCAACATTTTCTGGCATAAAAATAAAATAAACAAACCGGTAACGCACACTGTGAACATGTCGCCACATGCCACTCGACTTATAAAGACAGCTGATTGGCCGTCCAAATATCTCGGAATATATTCGTACGTCCAGTTTCGAGTGAAATTTGAAATATCCAACTTGGGTGAAAAAAACATCCCAAGATTAACATTAATTTCAAATTTTTATCAAATATGAGATGAAATGTTAAATAATATTAAAACTAATATAATTTAATTCATCATTGGACTGAGATAAAACAAAATAAACAATCAATGTCGCAATAAATGAATTCAATAGAACTTAAAAACGAACCTCCCACAGTATAAGACGGCCATTTTTTGTGACAGCAGCTTTTGAGTCCTTTCCCACTGAAACTTCGACCAATTGAACATCACTGCCAGGTAGGTTCAATTTAACAGGTAGATCACTATGACAACCCCAGATGAAAACCTGACTCATAACGTTTGGTTTCTTCAAGGAGGAAGCAGCTGGCAATAATGTCAACGATTATGATGACTGAGATTACCATAATGTAGCCATAACAAATCAGAAAAATTAATATCCAATAATGTTATCGTAGTAACGAACCACAAGTCGATTTTGTCCTACTCTGGTTATGTTTAGTCATAAGTAAATTTGTACTGAAAAAAAAATAAACAAAAAGCTTTATATTGCTAATGATGAATTTTAAATAATTTGAACTTATCATCAAGATCACCTGCAAACAGGTAGCATGCCAAAGTCACAGTACTGTGTGAATAGATAAGGCAACACAAGGGGTGTGGCTAAAATTTGATGGACGGATGGTCTCTTGTCGGGATCTATTTGTAGCATACTGGTGAGAAGAACTTTCAAGTCTTCGCTATAGTGGTTGGGTATCGGAGCAATTTTGCCTTGCATTATTTTCAAAACTAAAGCTGGAAGAGTCTGAATTCATTTGAAAACATAACTGTTACACACACACACATACATAATATATGTGTATATTATATATATACCCAAAATTATCATTATTTTTACTATTATGATGACAATTATAACATTTATAACCTGAGCATCAAAAGCACGATTAAGCGTGGCCAGTTCAAAGAGGACACAGCCGAGAGCCCAGATGTCACTTTTTTGATTGTACGTGTTTAAAGGAATTAAGTGAAAATAAACAATATTACATGTTATAATATATAACAATTTGATAAAGAATAAATCATCATTATTGGAAGTTAAAAGTTTTAAGGATATGGTTTGGAGACACACAGCTCTGGTGAAATGTAGCAAGGAGTTCCAACCACCTTTTTAATATAGACTTAAAATTAAATACTCCTCAACATTATTAAAAGAAATACATTAATTTGTAAAAATAGAATATTTGGCAGACCGTGACAGCTTTGCTCTTGCTGAGAACTTTTGAGATGCCAAAATCACTAATCTTGAGAACCTCCTGTTTCTTATCGAGAAGAATATTGTGGGTTTTCAGATCTCTATGAAGAATTTGTTTTGAATGAACGTGCTGGAGAGACATGACCATTTGGACAAAATACTTCAGAATTTCCTGAATGTGTGTATAAAAAAAAAAAAATTTAAGTTTTTTTAAGTGTTTTTTGGAATTTATTTCCATGCCATTCCCATGTTTAACTTTTATAATAATATTTATAGAAGGCATTTTTATCATTGAAAATTTTATATTAAAAGTTAATCAAACAATTTTTTAAAACGGCTAACATCTTCAGTTAACAGCTGTCCGTTGCGCTGCTGCAGATAGTCATATAATGTTCCCCCTGCAAAATAAAATAATTACTTTATTTCTCAATACTAAATATAAAAAATAAAGTTATTTATATTTCAGTAAGATGACCTTCAGCATATTCCATGACAATCATTAAAGCTTTGTCTTCCAAAAAGTTTTCATAGTACTGTATGATGTTGGGATGGTCAAGCATAGACAAAACAATAACTTCATTTAAAGCAGCAAGTCGTTGGTCTTTGGTCATTTGCTCAACTGGTATCTGTTTTATTATCACCTGTTTTTTGTCGCTGAGTCGCTTGCAAAGGTATACAGTCCTGTAATGTCAAATAAGCTGTCATAAAAATAGACTGTTATGGCTAAAATGCAATTTGGCTGGCTAATAATTGTGACTTGACATATAGATTCGTTAGTTTATATCAATTAAATAATGTAAAACAGACATTTTCAAACTTAAAGTACACATTACATTTCATTTTACCGTATTCTTAATTCAAAACAGTGCAACAAAGTTAAAAAACTTCAATTAGTCTTTAAACTTTGGTCTTAAACTAAATTAAAACTGATACTAACCCATAAGCTCCCCGTCCAACAACTCTTATTTTGTCATATTTCTCCATATTAAAAATACAAAACCCAAAGTAATGATAATTAAGCTGAACACTACATTGCTTTAAAACTTTTACAGCAGAAGTTCAACTTTCTCGAGAACTAGGGATGTGCAATTTAAAACATTGAAGAAAACTTATTTTACGTTGCACTGAGACTCAATTCAATTATTATATTTTTGGAATTAAAAATGTTTTGTAACAGCATAAAAACTATAAACGTGTTTCATGACAGTTCAAATATATTGACATATGCATGCATACGGAATTTGCATATGCTTTAAATATATAATGTTGTATATTCTACTTGGCGTGTTCCACCCCTGGCATAGTTATACCTATATCTAAGGGGCGATCTGCTCCCGATGAATGTGGGAAAGTCAAGAAGCGTCACTGGGGAGGGGGGTTGAACATACGTATGATTTTATGAACAATTTTGTAAAAAATATCTACAACTACCCGGGCCCCTCTCCCCAATCATCAGCTAACTTGCGAAGAATGATAAAAAAGACAAAAGTTAAAAGGGCTGAAATGAGGCTGTATTATTTTGTTTTAAATGCACACCATGTTGATAACGTTGATTATGTTGATAATGTTGAGAGAGAAAAAGAGAGAGAGGGAGAGGGGAGAAGGAGGGAGAGCGAGCGAGAGAGAGAGAGAGAGAGAGAGAGAGAGAGAGAGAGGAGGGAGAAGGAGGGAGGGATAGAGGAATGGAGAGAAAGAGAGAGAGAGAGAGAGAGAGAGAGAGAGAGAGAGAGAGAGAGAGAGAGAGAGAGAGAGAGAGAGAGAGAGAGAGAGAGAGAGAGAGAGAGAGAGAGAGAGAGAGAGAGAGAGAGAGAGAGAGAGAGAGAGAGAGAGAGAGAGAGAGAGAGAGAGAGAGAGAGAGAGAGAGAGAGAGAGAGAGAGAGAGAGAGAGAGAGAGAGAGAGAGAGAAAGAAAGAGTTCCAACCAGCAGGTCAGTTTAGGAGTTTTCGAATCTTAAATATTGCAATTTTATCATTTTAAATTTAAATTTTTTAAATAATAAACACATGCCTTGATCTGTGGCTCTGTGGTATACCTACGCTAAATTTGTTCAGGTTGATTGTATGTGTTATCACCATAGATATCTATGGTTATCTCTGACGGGATTTCTTATTTATTTACTCAATATTTTTGAATATGTACTTATTTTATAGATTTCTGTTATTTAATTTGTATAATCGTTAACGTGATAGTGATCAGGCTTTTTTATGATTGATGTATCCTGCCCATCTGCAACTCAATGGACTCCTCCGTGAGGGGTGGTCAACTTCATCCACCGAGTGTAGATAATTCGCATTCAAATGTGTGAATGTTATTTATCATAATTATTAAAACAACAGCTTTAATTATTAGATTCCTGATAATAATATAATATAGATGATAGGACCTATATATCGTGATTATAGTACCTACTCACGCCACGATGAATTATAGTCTCTGTCTATATGCCCCACAATGTTACGTGCAATGACTTGATCAACTTCTGGATTCACGTGGAATTCGTGGATGTGAAACGAGTCATATAAGCGATGGAGAAGATATGACGCCGGAAAATTAGATTAGCGCAATTTTTCGTCATCGTAGTCATCATTACTAACTCTTTATGAAGCCAGGAAGACTTTATTTAGTTTTAGTTGGTATTATAGAGCTTTATAGCCCATAAAGTCAGTTTCCTTCCACTTAAAGAACAGGTCTTACGTTGATTTATGTTGCGCAACATTCCGCTATAAGTGATGAACGAGTGCCCGCATCGGAAGTTGAAAAATAATGACAGCCCAAAGATAATTTTTATGGCGGCTAGTTTTTCTACGTCAATATCAATCTTGATGGTAATTTGTTTTTAATCTCTAGCTTTATTGATCGGTAAATTTGTCGTGAAATGATTATCGAGTTGTTTCGTCTTGCGTGAAATGTGTGCTGTCAGTTAAGATTTGACAAGAGTTTGGATTGATTAAAGCAAAGGTGCAAGGTTCAGTCTTATGTCAATATGATGCCAACCGATTCGTCAACATCGCCCGCTTACAATTCAACTACGTTATTGATCTACACGTCAGAAAATGTCATTTCAGATTTCTGCAGTAGCATTCTGACAGTCTTGAAAAATAACAAATTACAAAACATTACCGGGAATGACTCATACATTATTCCCAATCCAATTTACGGTCGTAATATTAACGATAATGAAACGATTTCTTTCTTTTCTTTGATGTACACGGTCTTCATAGTTACAATTCCTGGTAACAATCAGGCTGGTTTAATTTTTAATGATAAAATTTCTGTTTACACTCTAACGTGGAGCAGTCATCTCAATTTGACGTTGAAAGATAATCGTGAAAAAAGTAATCTTACGATTTGGCTGGAAAACGTTTGTATCGCAATAGCGGGCCAGGAAGATGCCGGGAGACGTAAGTGTATTTGTATTAATTAATTTTTGCAAAAGATTTATTAAAAAATTTCAAATGTTTACATAACTTTTCAGCTTATACCTATTATGTGCAGTTGATTGGGGAGATAATGATTGCTTGCGTGGCAATAATGAGTAACGGGGCAGTCTTGCTGTCCATCGTTACATACCCGTCACTACAAACGGTCACCAACTATTTCGTGGCATCATTATCTACGGCTGATCTCTTTGTTGGATTGATAGGTGATATTTTGTTGTTCATTCTTTGACATATTAAAAAAATGTAAAGGATTAAAATTAGCTGGTCATTTTATTTTAAATAATGATTAACTCAGCTATTCAAAAACAGAGAACAAGTTTTTGTTTTACAAGTGGATGTTAAAAAATATATTTTTTAAATATAAACCACGCTCTTAAGGGGTAGTCGTGTATTTTTTTCAAAAATTTTATAAAACTTTCTCTATATTTATTTTTCTAAAAAAATTTTTGAAAAGCTTTTGGGGAGATGACCTTCCAGCCCCTAATTTTTTTTCTAAAACTTTTCTTCATATTTATGTTTTTTAATCAGAAAATTGTTATTTTTCGTCATCCTCTGCTCTGCCCCCTTCAAATGACGTCCCTGGATTTATGTATTTTCTTCATTCGGAAGTTCTAAAACTTTCTCCATTTCTATTTTTCCAATAAAAATTATTTTGAAAAATTCTTGGGGGCTCCCTTGCTCCCAAATGACGCTTCTGGATTCGTGTATTGTGTTCAAGAATACGTTTAGTGTAAAATTTGAAGTCAACAAATCAATTGGAAGTTGGGAAGTGGTAGAAATATTGATTAAAAGATTTTTGGAAAATTTTACAAACAAACATCAGCTTAAGGTAATAGAAGCTTAGTAAGTAGGTACTAGTAACAGTAACTATACAGTTAGGATTTTAAAAACGTCACAGAGCTAAATGTATTATAAGCTAAAATTCTGCAAATTCTAACTCGGTGGCAAATACTTTATGTGTATTATCTTTTTCTCTTTACACGTAAATGTATCGTCCTTTTCATGCTCTTACTCGCACTGTCACAAGTT
Organism: Erpobdella octoculata; assembly: GCA_963978895.1. Lineage (NCBI taxonomy): Eukaryota > Metazoa > Annelida > Clitellata > Hirudinida > Erpobdellidae > Erpobdella > Erpobdella octoculata. The sequence goes on from OZ022245.1 coordinate 28,782,896, forward strand.
TTGCCAAACATCACAAAAATCAGTTCAATGGCGACAATGGCGTCGACTGCTAACATGGCTACTTTTACTTTCATGACTTGACTCGATTCACTCATATAACATTTTCATTTTGGTTCATGTTTTTAACATAAAAAACATCTAAATGAACAGTTTTTTTGTCAAAAATTGAAATAAAACACAAATAATGTGCCTGAACAACACTGCCACATGGAGTACGTAATTGGCGCCAAAAAATCGGTTAACTTTTTCAGATAATATGTACTTATTCGCGCGTTTACTGACAGATAGATTCAACATAATAATAAAAAAAAGTATATATCAAGGAACGATAAACAAGAAACCGTTTTAGGCAAAACAGTCGCTTAATTAATTGTTGTGGGTAACATATGTTTGCGCATGCATAGGTACAACAATCCATTTTTCAATTACCACATCAATTCCCGGTACTTAATTTGCACGAAAGAGAACCACGTTGAAAACGACACAATCAATTAATTTTCAACAAACACCGGAAACTGGAAAAGCAATTTATTCAAATTATTCGTAAGCCCAATGAACAAGTGAACCAAAAGGAGTGATCGTTTTAGCTTCTTCGTATGGCTTAAAAAACCAAACTCAGCTGAGAATTAAAAAAATTTAATTATACAGGAATTCCATGCGTTTTAGCAGCCATGCACCAAATGCCCCATAATTTTTCTGGATGTTTGACAGTGAACACTATGATAGTTATTCTCACTCAAATTTCCATCTTCAGTCTTCTGGTCATTGCAGTTGAACGGTATGATGTTATTTCCATCACATAAACAAATATTATTACATTTAATGAGTGTTTTTAAAATTCACTTCTTCCAGATTTTATGCCATTAGATACCCCTTCGACTACGGTCGAGTATGCACGCCAAAATTGGCGGCTTTTCTGATTGGGCTGACCTGGGTACTGTCAGTTCTTGTTACTCTTCTTCCATCATTTGCATGGAACTTAGGTAAGGATTTTATATATATGTAAATACGTGTGTATATAAGTGTTTTGTCATTTTTTTATATAAATTTTCAATTTTGTGTGCTCAATAAAAAAAACTTTTTGCTATTTTAATGCAGACAAGATGCCGAAATACAAACGTGAATGTAACTTTATGGATGTGATAGACTTAAGATACATGGTCTTTTTCAACTTCTTCGGTTGTGTTCTAACCCCTCTCATATTGATGACTGGCATTTATTGTTACATCTTCAGCGTCGTTCTCAAACAGATTAGATCAATTGATGCCTCTCAACTTCGCCCAAGTGGAAACAAGGAAACAGCCAAACAAAAGCGACGACCCACAAGTCCTGCCAAAGTAGAAGATAAGATTTCATTTCAAGCCGAAAAAAAAGTAGGTGACATGACATATTACGACATAGATGCATTTAAAAGAATGGAAGAAGAAAAATATGGCAAAATCATGGCTCTAGGAGTTAACTCCAGAGATGAAAATTCTATTGTTCTAGACAGTGCAAAGTTGTTAAAGGATGGATCGGAGGATAAGATAAGTGAAGAAACCAAAAATTTTGAAAATGAAGCAAAAGGAACACACAGCCTGGATGATGATAACAATCCTCCAAAGCCAAATATAAATTTGGAACTAGAAGAAACTGCTAACCAAAACAATGCAGCAATAGCAAAGAGACTCGGATACCACTTAGACGAAAAAATTGAAAAGAAAGTTCTATTCAATGAATGCAGAGATGATGACGATAAAAATAAAAACATAAAAAAAAATAGAAAAGAATCAAAGCCAGCCGAAACGTTAAAAAATTCAGCAGGAAGCAGCAGGTGGGCAAAAGACATCAAAGCTGCAAAATGGTTTGCAGTTGTATTGATGTGTTTTATAATATGTTGGATTCCACTTCATATTCTCAATTGCATGATCGTCATCAATGGCATCGTCAGTGCCGAGGCTCTCACGTTTGCCATACTTCTCAGTCATCTTAACTCAGCTTTCAATCCCATACTTTATGCTTTTGGAAACAGCAAGTTTTCGGCAGCCTTCAGAAAGCTTGCAGGGTGTAAGTCGAACAAAGTAGATCTGAACGAAGCTTCAACTACTCACTAAGTTTTTTCAAATGTTCTCCGTGTAAATTCACAAAAGAGAAAATCTTCTGATCCTTTATGTTGTGTAACTAAATATTCAGACGATTTAATGAATAGAAGAAAAATCAGATTTAGTTTTTTTAATGACATAATTTTAAACTCTATAAAACACCATACAAGTAGGAACATCTGTTCACAGCACAGTTTATTAGTTTAATATAAATAATTATTTTATTGGAATAATATTATCTTTAATAATATTAACATCGATTAAACTTCAACGGCTTCATATTCTTCAAATGCACGTACATTGACTTGCTTCAACATGGCTCCCAACTGCTTGCCCGGACCAACTTCAAAAGTTTTTGGAAAGTGCTCGCTTTTAGGTCTAGTGTAAACACTGTGCATGATCTGTTCCCACATGACAGGTCTGTATATTTGTTGAATAATCGAGTTGCGGATCTCATCAGGAGAATGGAAACAATGGCTTGTAACATTGGAGTGAACAGGAACCGCAAGCTCCTCGATGTTTAAACTTGAGACGACCTTTTCAATTGATTTTGCAGCGGGTTTCATGAGCAGCGAGTGAAATGCTCCACTGACTGGTAGACGGGATACTCGCTTAATGCCAAATTCTTTTGCATTTCGTGCTATAAACTCTAATGCCTAAAAGTTTAAGGAATAGATTAGAAACAATGATCAATTTATAAAAAAATGTTTTAATATTTTAAACCTCATATTTACAATTTGAATTGAACTGGTAATGTTTATTAAAACAATCAATAAATACTCAATAAAAAATTATTTAAAATTATTTTAATTAAACAAAGCAAACACGAAAACCCACTTCGGAATTTCCGGCAATGACTTTGCATCCCGGGTGAAGAAAATTTGTGATTTCGCAGACAGGGTCATTAATATGCAATTCTTGTTTACAAAAAAGTCTGGCAGCAGAACACGCAAATTTAAGTTTTGTATTCGGAGATATGAACACTGTCATCATTCCACCTGCTTGAAGCTCTGAAGCTTTTTGCATGGCTTCTGATCTTGCCTTTACCAGATGAATAGCTACATTAAACTGAAATTTTATTATGAAATACAAATAAATTAAATAAAAAAAAAAAAACAAACCATCTTCAAACGATAAGGCTCCTGCAAATGCAAGAGCCGAAATTTCTCCAACACTGTAACCTGCAGTTGTTATGCAACTCTCAATAGCCTGAAATAGATGTTTTAATCACTTTAAAAATCGGCATTTAAATCCAACATGATGTACATCTGTACAAACCCATGGTTTTTCTTCTTTAAGTTTTTCAATAGCTGCCAGTGATGTGACAACAACTGCAGGCTGACAGTGCAATGTTTTGTCCAGCTCTTCCTTTGGACCATTCAAACACATTTCCAACAAATTAAACCCTATTTTTTGAATATACTAGAAATAGTTTATTTCATCTTCTGAAAAAAAACATTTAAAAAAATATATATATATTACCTAATATTTTGCTTGCATGTTTATACATTTCTTCAACTTTAGGATATTTTAATAAATTTCTGCCCATTCCTACAAACTGACTACCCTGTCCAGGAAAGAGAAAAATTGTGGTTTCTCTTGGGTCGATACGAGGTCTGAAAGCTTTCTGAGATTGATCTCTTTTTTCATTTCTTAATTTTGATTCTTTTAATTTCATCCAATATTTGTGTGCATCTGATGGAAACTCTAAATATTTTTCCAAGTCCTCTACTTTTTCGTCTGTTGGTTTTATGGGTGGATTTTTATTGCTAAGTGCTTGTGCCCCTTCCAAGTTGGCTGCTTCAAAATCGACATTCTGAGCACTTGAAAGCTCGCTTCTTCTACTAGAACGACGGCTGCTCCTGGCTCGGTAACAACGTAATTGTCGTAATTTATTCGAACATGTTTGAATGTTCGACATAATTTTTTTAACAAACAACATTCGGCTCAAACTAATTTCCATTTTCACAACTTGTTGACAGTTTTTATAAAATTTTTTAAATTAAATAGTAACTCGAACTAGCAGGAATCTTGCGGCAAGATATACCGCAATATCTAGTAAATAAACAGCTCTATTCTCGTCCATAGAGCACGTAGCAATTATAAAATATAAATAACGTTAAAATATTTTATCAGATACGTCTGAATCCTAACTTTTTCTATAAAAACGGTAAAATCTGCTTACTAGCAACAGGTTTTCACAATTTCGTTTTCGTATGATCACCTACTGTAATGCGTGGATTCTGTATCTCTTTCATATTATTTTGTTTGGCTTATGCGACTAGTTTTATATGACGGAGAGGTAGCATAAATTTGGTCCTACTGTATAACTTAATCATCAGTTTCTTCAACAAGTTAATCACATATACAGTTACTTTCCTTGCTAGCCTAGCCAGTTTATCAACAAAGCCTAATCTACGGATTGAAACATTTTTTCGTTAACTGGCTGGTTTCATCTATTACGGATGAACTAATTTGCATGCCATTTTTAGAAAAACTTCGAAACAATTTATTAGATTCAAATTCATCGATGGAAGTAGTAAAAAATAAGACTTGTTTAAAATATCTTTTTCAATCTTTCAAGTGTCTTGAAACAACCAAAAACAATTTAAACACTTCATAATTTAATCGACATTAAAAAACAATAGAAAAATTAATAACCCGACACTTAACAAGTGTTCATGCGATTTATGCCAGCTCTTTCAACTGCTTAACTCTTGATGGCATCTAACATAAGCGGCATATGACATTTTATAATTTAAACTTATACAAATATGGCCAAAAAAGAAATTCAAAAACTTATACACTGAAACAAACAAAAAGAAAATGCTGACATGCATTTTTGGTAAGGTTAAATATGAACATTACTAAATGTAATTTCACGTATAAATGATATTGTTGTATCTGTAATGAATACGTTATCATCCTTTGTGCATTTATCAGTAGGTACTAGAGTTTAGTATCCAAAACAACCTTGTGCTAGTAAATTATACACAATTTCAACCCTGGACATCCTAAAGTAACGTAATTAAATAACAGAAGAAACGAATCGGTACAGAATCGCAGCTTAAACTTCAAATAGATAATTAGGATAAAAATTTGACGATAATCGATGTGATTATAATTATATTATTATCACGTTTAAACAAAAAAATCAAATCTTTTTTCTACCGTAATAAATAAATAATAAAAAGTTGAATTGCTTTAATTTAGTTCTATCAGTTTTGTTTCAAGACAAATATATATTATTATTTACGAAATAGAAAGTTTGCTTGATTGATGCAAGTTTTCATTTTCAATATTTTCACAAACACCCTGAACAAAATGATCGCACAATGAAAAATTGAAACTAATAAAATGGTTTAATAGTAAAAATAATAAAATAATGGAACAATAAAATAATAAAATAATATACCTAATAATCAAATAATAAATTTGACAAACATAAAAAACCAAAACCAATAAACCAACGACATTAGAAATTGTTCCGGAATTTTATGACAAGCACTGAGGATGATCAAGAACTTGACAGGCAGCCATCTTGAAAGATAATTTCTTCTTTCATTTGAAGACTTCGGAGATTTCAAAACATGATTATCGAGACATGTTGACTCTCCGAAACCAAACATCTTGCAGCAAGTCTTGCATTTCTGCGTCATAAATGTACGAAGATTTTCAAATATTTGCTTGAGTAAATGATTGGTTGAAATGGAGTCGTGTGCTCGAGGAAGAAGTTTATCACATTTCATCAAACTGAAGTAAAGTTTGTTGTAAGGATGATCTCGGTTGATAGATTGAAATGAATATTTTGATTGAAAACTTCCTGAGTTTGTTTGCTCGCTGGAAAACAGTTTGTTGCTTAAGTCTCTCAACTCATCAACAGTCTCTGAATTTCGATTTTGCGGTGTTGATGTAACTCTTTGGAAACGTCTTATAACACTAAGTATGTCAATATCATTACTTACTTCATCATCATCATCTTCATTATCCTCATCTTTCTCTTCCTTTTTTTTCTCATCATCATCATCACCACCACCAATATCTATACATTTTTTTAAATCGATCGAGTTGGAAGCTTTATTTTGAGAAACTTTAATACATGTATTAAGCAATCTTGAATCTGCAGAGAACGTATGAACTGAGCAGCAGCGTTGAATTATAATGCAAGCTATGACGAAAGCAATAAACACATTTTCTGCATTTGCGAACATAAAACAATATGGAGCTGAAGAAACGCCAAAGTGCAAAACATTGGACGACGACGAAGATGCTAGCGAAGAATATTTTTTTGTGTGTTTGAGAGTTTTTGGCAGTGGTGTACCTTGGGGAAGAACTGGAGTAGCCCTTTCAATAAAAAGTTCACTGCTAGCTGCATCTGAAAGTGGCTGTTTGGCTGGCGACTTTGAAACTATCAGGAGAAGAAACTAATATATATTACAAGAATTACTTTATTTAACTTAATACAAACATTACTTTATATGATATATTACAGTAATTATTATATCTAATACATATATTACTATATTTATCGCATCTGATTAAATAATGACAACCCTAAATGAAGCTGACACGTTAGAATAAAATTAATTTCTTACGCTGAACAAGTTCTACGCTTTGTCTTCGAATACCAAGAGGATTTTCGGCAACAAAGGTATACTTCTTGAAACGGTCAGGTCTTGCTACCCTCATGTATAGCTTGACTTCTGTTGAACCATCTTTCCTACCCTATAATTTGTAAAAGTTTTTTTTAAATGTCTAAAAATCAAATAAATTGGCTATTCTATATAAACGTACATACATACATGCAGTGTTTCTTCCAAACCACTTGACTATTGGTGGAATTGGAATAATAGTGATGAGACAGGAGCGCTATTTCAGCAAAGAAATTGGAGGGGGGGGGGGCAAAATTTTCAAAAACCCACTTATTTCAAAATTACTCCAAAATTGTATACACATTTCCTTCGCAAAATAGCTGATGACCAGAGAGGGGGGGGGATAATCATAAGTACTAATTTTCTCTCCTAAGATAGCAGATGACCGGGGAGTAATCACAGGTATTTTTTTAAATTTGAGCAAATTAGTTTTCTCAAAATTGATCTTGGACAAAATGTAAATTCTGAAGGGAGGGGGAAAATTTAAAACTTTGGTGAGGGGGGAGGAAAATCTCTCCCTAAGGCGTCTGGATAAAACTCTGGTTTCATGCATTTATAGTGTTAGACGTGAGCAGTAAGCACACACAAGTACAAATATAAATGTCTTATAAAGGGAGAGTTAACATTAAAATTAAAAAAAAAAACAATACATATAGAGTCTATAAAAAATGAATATCGTCAAACTCAGTTTTAAGATTAGTTTTGTTGTATTTTTTTTGAAGCGATTTAGCATTCCGAGAATGACAAGCCGAAACTTGACTTTTAATGAAATAGCAAGCATCTTTCTGACAGGAAACTTCACGTCAGAAACCAACACGATGCTGTCAAAATTAATTTACTCCAGGAAATGGAGAAGATAAAATATGGACGAAGAAAAGTAAGCAATGAAGGCTAAAACAGAAAAGAAAATAGAATGAAATATGATAAAAGTACATGAGAAGGCAATAGAAAAACATTTCCAGTAAACCGAAGGACCAACAACACGTGTCCTGCTAATTTATGCAAATATATTCAAACATGAATAATTCATTAGCTATATACCTCCCTGCCAAACAACCAACGACCACTGCATTATTAATAAGACGTACAAACGACATATGTCATAAGACAGTCTTATAAACATATGTATGTATGTATGCATGTATGTATGTATGTATGTATGTATGTATGTATGTATGTATGTATGTATGTATGTATGTATGTATGTATGTATGTATGTATGTATGTATGTATGTATGTATGTATGTATGTATGTATGTATGTATGTATGTATGTATGTATGTATGTATGTATGTATGTATGTATGTATGTATGTATGTATGTATGTATGTATGTATGTATGTATGTATGTATGTATGTATGTATGTATGTATGTATGTATGTATGTATGTATGTATGTATGTATGTATGTATGTATGTATGTATGTATGTATGTATGTATGTATGTATGTATGTATGTATGTATGTATGTATGTATGTATGTATGTATGTATGTATGTATGTATGTATGTATGTATGTATGTATGTATGTATGTATGTATGTATGTATGTATGTATGTATGTATGTATGTATGTATGTATGTATGTATGTATGTATGTATGTATGTATGTATGTATGTATGTATGTATGTATGTATGTATGTATGTATGTATGTATGTATGTATGTATGTATGTATGTATGTATGTATGTGTTTATACGAGTATGTGTTTATACGAGTATGTGTCTAGCACAAGAAAAAAAATCACCAAAACACATTCCATTAAAGCTCAAATTGTTCAGAACCACTCGCGAAAATTTCCTCAAAGATGCAAGGCAGTTTTTCAAGTCGAATTTCCCTCCGATTTTTCCGATGCACAGAGGAATGAGAAGGCAATCTAAACAATCAAATTACTCGTTGAGAAAAATTGGAAGCTCTTTTGTTTTGTTCCGTGTCATTCTTGTCGGTTGAATTGTTATTGGATCCAACAGGAGCTGCTGTTGGTATTTCAGATCAAATGCACATGCTATTATGCTAATCTATTTTTTTTAATTTGCATAAAATCATCCAAATAAAAAAGTTTCAATCATTAGGACATTAAAAATAAGTGATGTACAAAATTATGTATAATTTTCACATACTTTTGAAATTGACCAATAATCATCAACCACTTCAGTATTGGCCAGTTGTGTGCCGTTATTATTGAGAACCCAGTAAAATTTTGAGACTGGTGGCTTCGCTTTTGTTTCACATGAGATGTGAGCATTTTCAGTTCCGACTTGTGCTTCGCTCGACCGACATTCAATTTTTGGAGGATCTAGGAAATAAAAAAAAAGATCTTATATTTTTGTTGCAACCATCTTCTCAGTTCTCTCATTGAGACTCAGTGATTAATTACTGTGAAGTAAAAAACGTTGTTTCTTCCTCCTTCGATAGAACAAAAAAATTTTTTTCTGACAACCATGGACGGAAAACAAATAAAACCACGCATAGTTACTATTCGACAGACAAACAGCTTATATGCATTAGCGAACCCACAGCGGGGTCCCGTAATAGGAAAGCCTTCATGACAGGCAGAGATGCGCATATAGAATTGCTCCACCACATCTACCTCGATTCATCTGTCCGTCCGTCTGTCCGTTCGTCTATTCGTCCGTCCGTCCATTCGTCCATCCATCCGCGTATCCATCTATCCTTTTAAAACAATCTAACCTGCGCACGCCCACAAAGACCTGCGACGCATGATTTCCTGCGAAAGAAACCATTATCACAAGCAACCTTTATGCTCTTAATTCGATTATTTCATTTCCGTCGAAAGTAAAATTCCTTTTCATGATTTTTGTGTTTTTTTTCAACTCGAAAGAAAAAAATAATTTAATTCAAGAAACAAATATACTTTGAAACGGAACTGGGACCGTCTGAGCATCCGTTTACAAGCCATTCGTTGCCTAGACAACCGTAACCAAAGAAAAGACAACTAACTTTCCGAAAACGGCACTTTTCCTGGCGGCTTCGCATGAAATCACGTGACTTGGATGCAAAGTTAAAAAACTTTTGAAAGAATTTTCAACTATATTTTTATAAATAAAAATACAAAAATCAAATTTTGAAACGCAAAACCATTTTTGAGATAGCAAAATTTTTTTGAAACCAAACGAATTTTTCAGCGTGAATGCGCTCCACGGAGAAATGCACATATATATATTTTTTCAACCAACACGTGTCAAACAGTTTTAAAATAACAAATACTTTCATTGTTAAAATAGATAGTTTAAAGTCTTTGGTATTATGTTAAAAAACTTCCGATTTAAAATTCCTAACGCGCTGAAGAGCCACTCTTCAGAAAGTAAATAAATGGATTTGTACGAAAAGAACATCTCTATATTCTATATTATAAAATCAATACAACAATTCGTTACTACTGGAATGCTTAAACAAAAATTGTTTATGTCTTAAAAACAATAAGGAACATTTTTAAAAATAAAATGGTGAAACATCGAGATGAAAGAAAGTATGAATAACGATATTGAAGAGATGAAATCAGATTGCGTAAGAGGATTTGGGAGGTTTTAACGTAGAAGAACAGGGAGATGTGTTGTGAGAATTAGACTATGTAAGAATGATGAACGCTGCTAACAAACATGATCCGATGTTCTCCATGAACGAATGTAACGTTTGATTTCACAATATTATGGTGACAGACAAGAACTAACAAAAAAAACTATGGCACACTGTGGTTTGGAAGTCGTCTTTAATGACAGACAATTACGTCGCATTCCATTATAAAATATTACATTAAATTAATTACATTATTATTATGATGCATTACATAACATTACGTACCAAACCATTGCATTTCAATTATTAAACAGAGTTCCAGAGTACATTACACTAAAAAAATGCCTTACATTAATTACATTATGTTACATTTGAAATATTTCAAACACAGCTGAACAAATTTATCTGAAAATGCTATTAAAAATAATTCGTAAAGCAATTATTAGGAGAAAAGTCAAATAAATAGAAACTTTATATTTATTTTATAATATTACATGAATTAGGAGAATAGAGTCTAATAACTAGAAACTTTATATTTATTTTATAATATTACATGAATTATAAAAGACGACTTTGCTATTATTTAAAAAAGTTTATAAATATAAATATTGACGTTACAAAAATCTCGTATCTTCGTTTGTTCTAAGAACGGCGCTGATGGAACGACCGAGGTTGTCATGGTTACCAGGAGAGAGAATTTTATTTACGAAAGTTGCAAGCAGAAATAACGGGACGTTTGAAAGCTCTCTCTCTCTTTCTCTTTCTCTCTCTTTCTCTTTCTATGCGTCACCGAGGACGCTTCGTCGCCATTAGCAACGCCATTAAACTTCCGGTAGAGGTCGGGGCAGGTCAAGCATGGTGTATGTTCATTTGAATATAAGCAAGTTGACGACGGTCGCATATGCAAAAGATTGCCTTCATTTGGAACAAGAAGTCAGAAATACCAGCTGTCTACATAATCAAATGCTGTGCACATATTCAAATGCTGTGCACATATTCAAATGCTGTGCACATATTCAAATGTTGTTTACATATTCAAATGCTGTGCACATATTCAAATGTTGTTTACATATTCAAATGCTGTGCACATATTCAAATGTTGTCTACATATTCATACGATGCTTGTACATATTGATAATCTGTAGTACACATTCTAAACGGAGACAGACACAGCCTGTCACCGTAAAGTTCAGCTGCTTCCAGCATCGTCATAACGACCCAAATTGGTGGTGATTTAGAGCCACAAGAGGCAATGGGGTACGTTTCCAGGGGTTATAAAGGTCAGTTATACAACTCATACATCAATAAGACATTTTCAACTAAAAATTATTCTGTGTACAGTCATACATTATTAGCTACGTTTATATTTTCCGTGTACAAATATGAACATTAAAACGTATGCAAATAAAAAAGATATTCATTTTAACCAATGGATCTAAAGTTATAAATATAAATAGATATGTGTGATTTAAATCCACACGTTATGAGTATGCACGGATACAGATGCTTATTTAAGGAATGCTTTTAATTTGAATGCATGCACATGAACAGATGAGCAGATGAGCAGATGAACACATGAACACAGGAACAGATGAACAGATAAACGGATAAACGGATGAACGGATGAACACATGAACAAATGAACAGATGAATAGATGAACAGACAGAAGACCACTCGTGGGATTTTTTTATTTCTGAATGCCGTCACGCGTCAGAGATTGCTCTTAAATTTTTGACCACGTCATTGTATTTCCATTCTTTTATTATTGTGTGTCTGCTCTTATTTCTCTTTCTTTTTCATTCGTTCTCTATCTGTTTTCTAACATTGATCTGTTTGTCTATTTCACTTCCTCCCTCTCTACTCATATAATTAAATAAATAATTTTACAATTCACGTATGAAAGTACTAGCACAAAAACAATATAGAATAGACTTACAATCAACTTCAAGTTTGATGGCTTCAACAACAGGTGCTAAACCAGGAACACTTGCAAGACATTTCAACATTGCCCCGTCGTCCAATTGGTTAACACTGAACGTAGAACTGTAACGTTCCACCCTGTTTTGAAGCCTGCGAAGCCCTTTACTTCCACTGACTTGTGTACTTGTAGAGATCTTTGAAAAAATGTTAAATTAAACATATTCTGATGTTAACATTTACTGTTATTAAATACCTATCTACTTTTATCACTTTTACAATCATTATATTTATAAACTGCATTCATTAATTCATATGCTCGTGTATTGTTATCATATAGACAAGTACACATATAATTGTGCTTTAAATGTTTGAATGTTACCCTATAGAAAAATGCATATACAATAATATACACTTGTTTCTTACCTGAAATGAACTGGTGACATCTCTTCTATCGATGAATAAAGATACACTGGGAAGGGGCGTTCCATTGCGAACAACGCATTTTATATATTGAGGAATTCCTTCACTGAAACGATACGATGTCGATAATTTCCTATTATTTGAAGTAACATCTTCAAAGGTTCCAGTTCTGTTGCTTTCTCCAGATGGAGACTTGACAATGATTGTCACTTTTTCGACGGGAGCTTGAAAGCATAAAGAAAAAGAACCACAATTTGAAAAAAATAGAAAAAAGCTTAAACATGGAACAGCTCTGAAAAATCTTAAGATACGTAAAATGAAAAGGTCCTCAAGTTCATCAATTATAAAGTTCATCCATCCTTTTTCTCATCATCTACAAATTCCTGACTCACGTCAGCGTCACCATCGATCACAGGTCCGACATTTTCCCGCGAAATTTAATTTTCTCTCAATGATGTTTTTTTTCTTGTAACATGATGTCGAACAGGAAGGAAAAATAACGAATACGAGCAGATTAATTGATATTTCTTTTATTAAGTACCGAATAATAATAATAATTATTATAATTAGTTTTAATTATTATTTGATTATAATAATAAGAATTATAATTATTGGTGCTGTTTTACTATTAAAAAAACTGATTTGATTGCTGTTTGCATGACCTTTCTATACAAATTAATGGTTGAGCAGAAACAGACGAAGATGATAAGGACTTCATACGTGATAGAAAGACTACCAGTGCATTCACAGTTGGAAGGATTCCTCACGCCATATTGGAATACAATTTATTTTTACCATTAATCACACTTAGGGGTGTGACCAAAGAAATAAATCTAATTTCCAGTGATGTGTTGTGCCATACGCGAATCGTATTCGAGTGCACTCGCCTGATACTTACGTTACTTATAAGTTCGAAGCGAGTGCATTTTAATAGCTTTGTAAAGTTGATTAAGAATTTTGATGATGATATTTTTAATTACAATATCATAATTAAACATTTTTTTAAAATAAATAATAAAAATTATACTATTTTTTCTATATTGTTATAAATAAAAGCGCCTCCAATTAAACATAGAACATATAACTATAACATACCATACCTAATTGATTTCTACTATAAAAACACCAAAATATTTTCGTTATCTAACTCTTAATTTTGTTTTGCTTTTTGATTGGTTCAGACTTAGTAATTATATGACTTCAACTACGTGTAACAAGTAGATTATATTTTATATCTAATTTTGTTTTGGTTTTGGTTTTTAACAAAAACGCAATAATGTAGATGCCTGTAGTTCTTTAAGTAGGTATGAAAGACGAAGTTTCTGATTTGATAAGACTGTCAGTCATTCTAATGTTAAGGTATTATCAACTAGATGATAGATTACTAGATGATATGAGATGTTTCGTGTTTATGTCCAGAAATTGTAGTGATTTAGAAAGTTGCTTGTCACGATTAGTCACGAGGGAAGGAAGAAATTCAAGTTCAAATTCGATTGTCATTCAGTAGGCAAGCAAGCGTGTTAATACTTTCGGTAAAATTAATTTCTAGTGAAATGATTGTGTTATTTTTTGCTAAGTGTATGTACGTATGTGTTTATGTATATAAATAAATAATTTTAATAAATGAAAAAATAAAACAATATCTGACATCTAACGAATAATTGATGGACGACACTGACGATGACAACGGAATGAGTCCCCCGTACTTCGCATGTGTAATTTCCTGTATCTTCTGTCCTGACATCTAGCGAACAATAATTTTTATAAGAATTGAAATCCATGTTGTACACAAGTTTCATTTTTTTTCTCCGTCCTCATCATCATCATCATCACCATTCCCTGTATCTTTAAACGGCTATATTGCATTTAGTCACTTTCAAAAAGAAATTAAAATTTCAATTCTTTGTAAGGATTTCAATACCAAGCTTAAATTCTAAATTCGCTTAGGTGCTTTTAAATGAAAACAAATCATGCGATGAACAAGGGCGGACACACTTTTATACTCTTTGGTTACATCGGATGTTGTTTTACGATCTTTGGTTGCAAAATCGATGGCGTCATGAACGTGCCGGAAGTCAATGGCGTTCTGAACGGCAATCGCTGCCGAAGAGAGGAAGGCAATATGAAAGTAATAAAATGTTTATGTCGTCATTCTCTTGTGTTTGTTTGTGTATCGCTGCTTGTATCAAAGTTGTCGGTGGGTCCGCTTTTGCCGGATAGACCCGAGCCATCCACCCTTCTAAGAGGCCGACCCGTAATAAATAAAAAAAATGAAACATGTTATAACAACACAGAGAAATATTTCTCAACTATGAAACGCATATTTTATACGTCTAAATACCATAGTCTACAAATTAGATCAACTTACATATAAAATTATTGTATTGCAATTATAGCAGATTATTAACTTTTTTGCCCGACCCGGCCCACCAGAAAGCTCAAAACTCCAGACACATAAAAAATTCTGGTTTGTATGTGCACGTTTGTTTATTTGAGTGTTCGTATGGTTACTTGTGTGTGCGAGTGACTGTCTGGGTGCGCTTCCTGGGAGGTTTCAATCAAAGAAATAGGAGACGTGAATTTATCTCTATCCTCATAATTCACCAGTGCATTGATGAATGGACGACAGGGCGAAAGAATGGGATAGGAAAGAAAGAAAAATGGAAAAATGAAGGGATGGTATGAGAAGAAGGAGAACAAAAATAATATCGTTTGAAAGGTTTTTGAAGCTGACAAGGAAAGTAGTGAATTCTGATTTATGATAACTTTCTATGTTGTGCGTGTGTGTGGTCGTTCGTCGTGCATGTAGCCGCTTGTCGTGTGCGTGTGGTCGCTTGTCGTACACGTGTGGTCGCTTGTCGTATGCGTGTGGTCGCTTGTTGTTGTTGCTGTTGTTGTATGCGCAATGACCAGGTGAATATATTTGCATTCAGATTCAATGTTATAAACAATAATGATCAGTATAAAGAAAATGAAGCATAGATATATAAACAATCTAGTGTGTGTATGTGTATGTATGTTAAATTTTAAACACGCCATAGATGCATGGAAAGAATAAATAAATAATTAGTTTTCATCAAATTTATTCTTTCTTTGGGATTTCATCGATTTTAAGAATTCGATTCGTAATGGACTGCAACGGCTTCTCAAAAGAATCTTAAAAAAATATTATTATTTATAGCTAAGACAATAATTTATGGTAATTTATAGTAAGTTATTATATCTTATAATTTTTTTTTTAATAAAAGAGTTTTTTAAATGAGTCTTGTACCAAAAAATCATTTGTTTTCTGTTTCCAAGAGTTAGTTAAGTTTTGTTTCGAGAATGAGTCTATTGCACGGATTCTCATTAGTTTATCTGGAGAAGAGAATAGAACTGAAGACAGTGCCAAAAGTTTTTAAAACCTTCTTTTCATATTTCTTCCCAAAAGCTGTTGACCGGGGGGAGTAGTCGCAGGTACTTTCCCAAGCCTCTTTTCATTCATCAAAACTTTTTATAAAACACCTCAAGGGTTCACAAAAACATCACAAGGTCCCACATCAAAAACATTACAAAGTTCCACATCACTGTCAAAAGGAGCCAGTGGTACACCCAGGAGTTTTTCACAAGGTCCCACATCAAAAACATTACAAAGTTCCACATCACCGTCATAAGGAGCCAGTGGTACACCCAGGAGTTTTTCATGAGGGTTTTGGTAAATTTAAATTTTTTTGAAGGGTATGAAATTTTTTTTGTCAGCCTCAATTATTTTATACTTTTTTAACCCTATTAAACAGCAAAAGTTTTTAATACATTTAAATCAAATTTCATTTCAAAAAGCAGAATATATATTTTTTTATAATTAACAGGTAAAATAAAAAACAAATTTACAAAAATGCTTTTATTTGCCTCTTTATCTGAGTCAATGAACTACAATTTTTGAATCTAAAACAACTGTTAATTATTTTGGATCTCTGACGACTTATAAATAAACATTCATACCGTTTAATTATTTTGGACCTCTGGCGACTTATACATAAACAACTTGATTAATTTGATTTGATTAATTTCAATTGATCTAAGGTCTAATTCATGTCGGAAACATTCAATTCATGTATTGTCATCCAGAATAAAGCTTTCCTGAAAGGTTTAGAGCTCTAGGTGGTCGAAAAGTGGGTGAATTTTTTTTCTAAGATTTGATCATCACAGACAAGCAAGCAAGCAAACAAACAAACAAACAAAAAGACTAGTGAAGTTAAATAAAAGCATTTAAAAAATATCCTAATTTTTTAAAATGTCAAGAAATACTTTGTATTAATTAGACAAATAAGCTATTTTAGTTTGATAATATATCAGCCATTTTATCCAAAATATAGTTTATTATTGGCGTGGAATACCTAACTATAAAAATACAAAAGAGTTTAACCACTTAATCTGTTCTCCGATAAAAACCCATATATATTTTTTATGATAGCGCCAGTAGGGATTTACTAGAACATACCTATATAACGGTTAATTAACAAAGATAATTTTAAATTAATCTTTCTGTGATTTTATCATCAGTCAAACCAGTTTATTCATATATTTTGATGCAGCACAATTTTTTTTGAATAATTTTTTTTTGGGAGGGGGAATTAACTACAATTTTTTAATGTTAAACAAACATAAATACTTTGCAATAAATCCCAAAATACATACATTTAAGTACGCCGAGTATTGCGCTTTCATGCATTAACATTTTTTTCGAGAATAATTTCGGGGGGTGGGGGGTTAAACTTCAGAAACTTTCCCGTGGGTGCGCCAATGAAGGGGACAATAGGGTTTTTTAATGATAGTTTATAGTCCTTTACACCAAGTGTTTTAAGAATGAATTGGCTGAGTAGGAAGCACATAAGTACTTCCTGTCGTGGATCAAAGTTTGATCTTTTTAACTGTGCCTCCTCTTTTATCCAGGCTTGAGACTGGCTTGCAATTAGCGAGGCGGAGTTGGGACAGCAAGGGGCACACATCACCATATAAGGGGCTCACTCAAACCTCAAAAGATTCTACTCAACACTTCTGGTGGCATTTTGGAAGGCCTACTTCTAACATTTAGGGCCCAAGACTACATCAAGGGGCCCATTCAAAAAATTAATGATAAAGGTAAAGGTCAGGCCATTAGGGCGCCACTTCGTGTAATACATTTCAGCAGCGCCGGGAACGGTTCGTGCATATGGGATCACACAGTGTTACCTGCCACCGACACGTGTATCCGAAACCGGGAAGTGCCGAACCCTATTACACCCCAGTACTCATTTACCGACTAGTGAAGTATGAAAGGCTGAGTTGGCCTGAGCAGTGTGTGAATTTCTTGCTAAAAGGAATTACGCCTCGCCCTGACTGAGATTTGAACGAAGGATGGCAGGATGATAGCATGACTACTTTCACCACTGTGCTACGACGTCATGGAAGCAATGGCCCCTCACTGCTCCCTGAAATGACGTCCCTGGACAGTGCAAAAAAATGTATGACTAAAGAAACAAAAAATACTTGCTGAAAAAAGCAAGTACAAAGAAAAATGGTAAATGTATGACGAGGAAAAGAGATGTTGATTAAAAGAAAGAATGAAATAAAGATGATTGGGTGAAAAAACGCGTGTAGGAGTAAAGGAGCTAAAGAAATGTAGAGGTATGAAGAAAAGAGAATGAGTGGGTGGATGGTGGTGGTGATAAATGAATGAGCTGATGAATGGGTGGGTGGGGCACGGAAACGAGAAGAAAAAATAGAAAAAAAGAAAGAGAAAATCAAAAAAGGAAAACCACGCTAATTTGTTATTGTATTGATCGATTGGTTAGCGTATTGATTGATTTGCTTGTATATTGATCGAATTGTTGATGTATTGACTGATTTTAGGCGCATTTATTAAAATTTTAGAGATTAATTAATTAGTTTGTTAGCGAATTGATTTGTTGACTGACTTGTTAGTGCATTGATTGATTTGTATATACCTGCGGCATCGTTGATGTGCTTATGTGCTTTGTTTAATCGTTCTTTGCCGTAATAATGGGCCTATTTAGGTATTGAATAATAAATAAAAGCAATAGAGTTGCTGAAATAGGGAAAGTCAGTCGGTGTTGGATGGAGTTGAGCTGTGAGTAATATTGGAACTGCTTGCGGGAGTTAATAAAGCCATAAATTACTGCACACCGATGTTCCATGCCTGAGTTATTGCCACTAAGTTGGTCTGGGTAAATGCCAGTTGCACAAAAACAGAAATACCAAAAAAAAAAAACATAATTACAACACAGACACACAATTATGCTTACACATACCTGAAATTATCAGCTCTAACTGGTATCTAGATTGAAGATACTTGAGTGTTACTTCGAATCTGTTGGTAGCCATGAAAGGTGGGTTGATATTGCTGAGTGCGTTGATTTGTTCATCCTCATCTAGTTGTTCCTTCCTCCACAGTACAGGTCTCTCAAACATATTATATTCGTCTGCATGGAAGTTACATTCAAGGGTGACTGTGTCACCTGGATTGACCACATACACCTGAGTTTCAGATATCATGGCCAGGAAATAGTCTGAAAATATATTTAAAACATAGCTTGTTATTGGAAGCAATCAGCATATTTACCAGAAAGAATAAACTTATTTAGAAAGAATTTCCATAGTCTAATAAGCAGGAAAAATTTGCATATTTAATAGGGTTAATTAGCATAACTATTAAACAAATTATTACAACTTTTTGAAGAGCAAACGTTTTGTTTTCAGTTTTAAAACCAAATGTTATCAAAACAGTTTCAACATATATTTTGGCTTGTTCTAATTATTATCACTAATCTATCACGTGACTATAACGTTACGGCTAATTGGAGCACAGTTATCAAGGGCTGCGATGACGTGCCATGACCTCTCTCTTTGTCATTGGTCGAAGAGGTAACGAGCCATTAAAGCTAGCCAATGAGGCATGACCAAGGACCATTGGCTAGCAGCGATAGGTTTGTCAGAAAAACAAAGATTTTAAATTGTTTTCTTGCATGCCTTGCATTAGTTTCATTAGCTGCTTGTTTCAAGATACGTGATGCCACTTGACCTTTTATGAGACTAACAAAACATTTTTTCACAAACACACACACGCACACACACCTTTACTATTATTCACAAGTAATTAAAAAAAAACGTTAATTGGTGTTCGTTGAAGAAGATAAGTTAAAAAGTCTTTGGAATGAGTTTTCTTTGTAGTTTTGAAGTTAAAGAATCAGTTGAAATTGTTTTCTTAGTGAACTTTTTCAATTTGCACGGGACAAATTAATTAAATTCAAAATGTCAATCTGTTTCTCATTAACCTTGTATATGTAAGTGAAAGATATTAAAGTTAAAATTACTCAATAGAAAATAAATCGTGACAAAAAATATTAAAACGTACTGCGATGTGATAAAGTAAGTAGTTGTAAAAATCTTATATGAAGAAATCACACTGCACACATTTGATAAAACTAAACTCTATGCATAAAAGAACCAAAAGCGGCAACGAATAAATAACAAAAACAGTGAGCAGATCATAAGTATAGAATATTCTATATATATGGAGCAGATCACGCACACACACATACATACATATACATATATATATATATATATATATATATATATATATATATATATATATATATATATATATATATATATATATATATATATATATATATATATAATTTATATATATGGAGCAGATGCTTCATTAGCAGACAAGCACATCCTGTTAATTAAAGGACAACCGAAGCCAACTTTGCTCAATTTTTTTTCTTCTGTCTTCATTTTAATTAATTACTGCTTGTGATTTATTGAGAAATTACTACTTTCATCTACTTATGCTTATTTATAATTATCTTTTTTTACAATTTCATGCGTTGTCTTCGTTAGATATTTTTGATAGCTAGCGAAAAGAATAGCATAATAACAAACCAAAATATCCGTGACAGGAATACCAAAGCACGTATAACTAACAAAACATGAAAGCAGGTTTGATGTGGGAGAAAACTTTCTAAGTCCCGGAACCTTGCCTCATACGATAAGTGGCGTTAAGTGATAAGAAAGAAAAAAATGTCTCCGAACGGACAATAAAGACAGAGCTAGAAATGTTTTTCGAGTTTGTATGTTTGCAAGCAATGACATGTTTATGATTGTAGGCAGAACATGTTAATATGTTGTACATAGTTGTGGTCAAGCAAGTGTACAGACAATTACATCAATTTCACGATAGGCCAATGTAGAAGATGTTTATATATCTCATATTGTTTTAAATGGTTTTCTAAACTTGAACAATATTAGGAAAACAGAATGTTTTATGAAACTATCTTTTGCAAATTATTTCAAGTCATCAAACTTTTACATTTCCCCCCAAATGTCCTATTATGAGTCGTCTATGGTAAAGAATGTAATGTTTATGCATTGCGTCTGTAAATTCCATCTAAAATCAAATGATTAGAGATGACAATTTAACAAAAAAACATGGTTCTATATATATATATATATATATATATATATATATATATATATATATATATATATATATATATATATATATATATATATATATATATATATATATATATATATATATATATATATAGGTATGTAATGTGTGCTTGTATGTATGTATGAGGCATGTACACTTATATTTGCATCTGCGTGCAACCAAAGAGACGTGGTGTTATTGAATTTTTCCCCGTGGAAAGGAATGCGGTGGTGATAATGATGCAACAAACCCTTTTCATCTTTTTTTTCTCTTTCATTATTATTATTAATATCATTCTTGTTCGGTATAACCAGCATAGTCACAGCCAATACAATCACTAGGAAACAATCATAATCATTGCTGTTGTCAAATTCTTATAATCGATCATCAAAATCGTTTCAGAATGCAAGATACAGATTAATGTTCTCAGACATTTAAAAATTAAATTAAGTTTGATTTACATAGTTATAAATACACTCGTTTTGTAGGACTCAGAGTTGATTACGTCTTACTCTTAAAGAAACGACAAACGTGTCCTTTAGTGTATATTGTTGATATTACAAGAAAACAAATTGTAACATTAAAAAAATATATTTTATTTTGATAAAAAATATTTAAAAGTAAATTTTTTAATTAATAAATACCTAAATGTTGTATTAAAGATACAAGAAATTTTAAATTAACTTTTTAAATTGTTAATATATCAAGGAATGAATAGATAGGCTGGTAGTAATATTAGATTAATAAAAATCAACTTAAAAATTGGTTTAAAGCACTATACAATAAGACAAAAATTATTAATGCTACAAAAAATAATATGTATAGTAAATATTTTTGCAAAATCCATTAGCTTATCTTCTAGGTTTTCTTGAAAGCATGCCGGTGTCACACGGAGTCACCCATCATATATTGTTGCCAGTTTACCTGCCACAGTTTCATCTGTCCTGTCAAGCAGTGTTATCTGTCACATTGTTATTTATCACAGTGTTATCTGTCACAGTATTATCTGTCAAAGTGTTACCCATCACAGTGTTATCTGTCACAGCGTTATCTACCACGGTGTTATCTGTCACAGTATTATCTGTCAAAGTGTTACCCATCACAGTGTTATCTGTCACAGCGTTATCTACCACGGTGTTATCTGTCACAGGGTTATCTGTCACAGTATTATCTGTCACTGTGTTATCTGTCACAGTGTTATCTGTCACAGTGTTATCTATCACAGTGTTATCTGTCACAGTGTTATCTGTCACAGTGTTATCTGTCACAGTGATCTGTCACAGTTTCATCTATCACAGTGTTATCTGTCACAGTGTTATCTGTCACAGTGATCTGTCACAGTGATCTGTCACAGTGATCTGTCACAGTGATCTATCACAGTGATTTGTCACAGTTTCATCTATCACAGTGTTGTCTGTCACAGTATCACCTGTCACAGTGATCTGTCACAGTTTCATCTATCACAGTGTTGTCTGTCACAGTATCATTTGTCACAGTGATCTGTCACAGTTTCATCTATCACAGTGTTGTCTGTCACAGTATCATCTGTCACAGTGTCACCTGTCACAGTGTTATCTGTCACAGTGTCATCTGTTACATATGCGTCTAAATATTGATTATCCAAAAGATATCTATTGATTCTAATGACAATGAAAAGCGTAATCAAAGTAAAGTTTTTTTTTATTGGTTCTCTAAACTAGTATTATTTAAAGAATCCAAAAATGAAATTGAATTGACCTTTGTTGAGCATCTGCGCAAAAGTTCGATCAATGCTTGTTTATTAAACATTCAGCAAGACCACACGTGCGGATAAGAGAAATAAATACAACAGCAATGTGTTTGCAGTATTTATACCACAGCAACTATAACGACAATCTGTTTAAACCACCACGTTGCAAAAAGGCACTTCCATGGAGATCTGGAATCTGGATGCAGGAGAAGACTCATAAATTTAGTCCTGCAAAGAAATGAAAACATAGACACACACAAAATGAAAGAAAGAAATAAAGAAAGTAGTTGCATGATGAAAGATACGAAATAAAAATGACATAGAAAATTCTACAAAGGAATCGCACAGAAATATTTGTAGTAACTTTGCAAATTATATTAAAAAATATTAAATTTTATTAAAAAAATATAAGGAAGATAGTTAAATGAAGGTATAAAAAAGAGATATAAAAGAGAGGATAAAAGAGACAGACACTCTGGACAATAAAAAGATGCCATTTTGCAGCCCAATCAGAAGAAGCGGTGAAAAATACAAAAAAGGTTTTTATTTCTTTTCATGAGAAGAAATCAGCGAAGATGGTCGGTGAAGATATAATCAAATGTTATTTGTGCTCATTAAACGTAAACAACTGAATATTGGGTCTTTCCTGGGTGCAATTGCATATATTCATTAGGCTTTCTGCTAACTCTTATATATTATTATAATAAAAATATTTAACGTTTTTATTTTTTAAATCTTAGCAATAAGAACAAAAAAGAAAGTAAAATTGCTTACAAATAAGTTAAAAATACAAAACCAACTGCCGAAACTTTTGAACAACTTTACTTTACTTTCTGAATCACCATAGAACAGCTTACTTAAGTAAAGTAAGTAGAGCCTGTTTTTACCAAACCATGCAGCCTTAGTGACGCCGGCGGAATTTAAATACTGGTTAAATGCTTTTATTTAGCTTCACTCGTCTCTCTGTTTGTTTGTCTGTGGTGATCAAATCTTAGAAACAGAAATTCACTCACTTTTCGACCACCTAGAGCTCTAAAACTTTTAGGAAAGCTTTATTCTGGATGACAACACAGGAATTGAATGTTTTCGACATGAATTAGGCCTTAAATCAATTAAAATTAATTAAAGTTGTCCGTTACAGGTAAACGCAGATTCGACTAATGTTCATCTACGTAGAGCTTTGAAACTTTTAGAATAGCTATATTCTCGATGAGAATATATGAATGAAGTGTTTTAAATAACAACTAATCTATACATCGAGTTAAATTTATAAATTTTCATTTCATATGAAAGAAATAAACAATGTACAAGATTGAGTGTAACGGTTGTTTTAGATTCAAAAATTTAGTTCGTTGACTCAGATAAAGAGGCAAATAAAAGCATTTTTTTAGTTTATTTTTTATCTTTACATGTTTTCTTATCTGAAAACGAGTTCATCACCAATCACCACTACGTTGTCACTCTGCTAATGCGAGTTGATCTCACAGCGGAAAATAATTTAATAAAAATAAACAAAAAAACCATTTGAATTTACGGATTTTAAACAGTTAAGTTGTACTACTTGATTTGAATTTTTTAAAATAATTTAGTTTTATTAAATTATGAATTCCATGATCAGGAAAATCTGATAAACGAAAATCCTTTCAAAGCCTTATTTTATATAAGACGATTTGACCGTAAGATATATTTAAAAAAGCCTAAAAGCTGGAGTGACACGAGAGTGCATACTAAATTATTATCCAAGCAAATGACGGAACATGTCAATCACATGTTGCATACGTTTAATTACCGTGTACATAATTGCTTCTTGTATGTTCTTCTATATCATACGATGTGGCTCTATCCGGCTATTATTCAAGTGTTCATGCTCGTTTGGATGGTCTATTAAACTCTAAACAGCGCATGCAAACCTCTTTCATTTGCGTTGTTGAAAGCGAAACAGTTTAACGTTTCCATTGTAATATCGTTTGAACTTGTCATGTCATGACATGCCGGTAATCACTTAAATGGCGTGTCCACTACAGTGGTGCAGTCAGGATTTTCCAAAAAGAGGAGGGGGTCGAAGACCGTTCCAATGGTGACAATATTTATTTTTAATAATTAATGTAAAATTGAAAAGGCGACAAGGGATGATAATTTTAAACTATTATTAATAGCAGAATTGCAGTTTATTTTGTGTACAATCGTTAGGAATTTTTTTACATTTATCAAAACGGCAAAATTGTTATTATGTAAAATAAATATATTTTACGAAAAAATGAAATTAAATTGTTTTTAATATCAGTCTGCGTCGAATTAAAACAAAAATTGGAAAAACTGTTTAGACGGATTTATTATGATCAAGTATAAATTATGATTAAGTTTTTTTTGTCAGTTATGACTCATGACACAAAAAAGAAAATAGAATCCACACTATTTCTTTTTGCTTTGTTTTTTATTTACAAGAGGAAAAGCTGATTGGCTACTCTAATGGGTAGACACAATGATTGTATTTAAAATAAATTTCTCAGCTAAATATTTTGCTGTTATCTCGGATGGTCAACCTCTAATAAATCTATATGTGAGCAGAAATGAAAGCATAAAAAGGAAAATTGCTGAAAACGTCCACAAAAACCTAATTATAGTAAAATTTTGTAATAATAAAGTGTTAACTTTTCGTGTATCTTTATTGTAATTTGTAACCTTTATTTTTTGTATTATGAGTTTTGAAATGTATGTATGTAAATATTTTTGATATATTATTGTTAATTTTAAATATCCAGCTCCAGGACAAAATCGTTTAACATCGTCTTGCGACCATGTTGACAGATTGAAACACGTGACTTCCGGTAGAAAGAACTGACCAGAGTACGAAAGCAGAGCAATTAAGTTCCGTTTTTATTCTTACAGCTTCCGACCTGAGAGAAGAGCTATTGCTTGACCTTCGACTTGACCTCAATTTTCGAAAACAGCCAATCAAAATAAGAGATTTTTTTCTTGGTTGTACGATATCGTTTTTGATTGGATCCTGTTCATTGAAGCGGCTGGAAATTTTTTATTTTGCATCAAATTTAAATAAAGGTTAAAATATTTTAATTTAAATAAAATTTTGAAAAATTGAAAAATTTAATTGTAAGATTCGAAATTTAATTTTAAATCGCAAGAAATAGTGTTATTTTTAATTTATTAGGAATGTCAAAATTTTTTAGAAGTTTTTATTTGAAAATTAATTTTAAATTTTATTTGAATTAATTCAAAACTGATTTTTCATGTGAAGTTTCAGAACGAGAAATAAGTCGATTCGACGTGATTTGTGTGTATTTCTGTTATACACCGTGGCTGACAGAAGGCCAACATATTAATTGAGAGAGAGCACATAAATATAAGTGGCACTATCAAAATGTTAAAATGAAGAAGTATACATTTCGCATAGGAGTGCATAGCTATAGTGTGCATAAGAGTGTATAGTTATAATTTACCTAAGAATGCAAGACTGCATGCACACAGAGTGCATGCTTTGATGCGCTGATGTACGCAAGATTGAAGTCCAATATGCATATAAGAGTGCAAGGCAATACAAAACTAAAGAAACTCATAGTTATAGTGAAGATATAAAACAAATATATAAGAAAATAGAAGAAACATAGATATTATGAACAATTTGCAGACAAAGACAGAAAACAACAATTCAGTTTTCGACGACAACTGGTAATATCGTTCAGATGGCGATTTACTATCCAGCGAAGCGTCTACTTTTTATTCCAGACACAGCTATTACACACGTGTCAGACTATTGTACTAGCATACAAACAAGAAAGACAACATAATACAATTACATTAAACCATCAGAAGAAGCAAATTACAAACATGTCAAGAAAGAAGCATGATAAAATGCAAAAAAGTCAGCACACAAGTCATTTTAAACACAATGAGTTATTTAAACAAGTCAATAAACAACCCCATTAAAAAGCCAAAATACAATTACATTAAAACAAAAAAGTTAATATACTGCTACAAGAATTTAAAAAATAATTTTTTTTTAACATAGTGTATTAAGTTTGTTTGCATGACTACATACAAGGAAGCTCATATACAATTACATTAAGACAAAAACATGCAATCACATTTAGCATACATAAAGTCAGTATCCAATCTCACTAAAGATTACAAACAAACAGTTTTTTTTAATCTTTTTAAGTCCGTATTTTCAACTTTTTTGAATAACTAACTTTGACATGCACGTTTTCAGACTCAATGCTTAATTAATGTAGTAGCAACTGTTCAAATACTAATTATAATTATTAAATGTTCAAAGACCAGCAGCATTGTTTTTTTTTAATTCTATGTTGAATGTATCAATGTTTCAAAAATTTGAATTACTATCAAACAGGCGTGTAACTTGTTTGTGCATATGAATTTATGTGTTTAATAACGAATGTTTATCTGAAGTGACATGTTTGTATGCCTCATTGTGTTTAACATGACTTGTGTATTGAATTTTTACTTGTTTGTATATATATATATATATATACATATACATAATACACACACACACACACACATATATATATATATATATATATATATATATATATATATATATATATATATATATATATATATATATATATATATATATATATATATATATATATATATATATATATATATACAATGCACACCAATGTATACAAACGAAATGCGTGTACGCCGTTGAATGCATGCATACGTGAAAACAGTGCCGAGCTGTGGTCAACATTTGAACATAGAAACAAAATTGACGTTCACTCACAGCTGTCAGCGTTTCATGTTCAAACCTGCGTGTGGTCAGCAACAGCAGCTGCAACAAGTGGAGCAATCTTAACAACAACACCAACACATAATTGCAGCAACAACAGCACAAAAGCATGCATGCACGTGTGGGACATAGTCATCCTATTAGTTTTTTTCTGTCCTGTAAGCTGTCTGATGGTTGTTAAGTCAGTTTTATAGCCGCAAATTCAAAGCTAAATTCAGCTTAGACCAGCACGGTGCTGTTGTGGAAATGTGTGCTCTTTCACGACCGCACCAAGAAAGGTTATATTGCATTTAAAGCCTCGTTTAAAGAAGATTAAAAAACAATATTCAAACTAAAAAGATTTGTTTAGAATTTGGTTTACCATTTTCTGCAGCAGTACATTGAGATCAATCAGAAGATATGACATCTGCGTGTGAAAACGTGCCAGCGCATCCATCTTGTCATATGAAATGTCACGAAGTAACGTCGCATCAAAATGTCAAGCCCGACATTAAGTTTCGGTATCAAACAGAACCTCGGATTGAATTATAACATTCTTGATTTTTTTTTGACTGCTCTGGTCTCAAGGCAATACTTAAAACTCAGTGTAGCCTACAAACGTAAAACATTTATCAAAATTTCGTTCATCAAATAAAAATTTTTTTTTCACTTTATGCAAACATTTGCCAATGCTTTCTTTTCATTTTTTTTTCTAAATGCGCAACAATGTGTTTCTTCATTTTTTGCATTACATTTTTTAGCCGTTTAATCAACAATTTCGACAAATTAAACGAGTAAGTAAGGAAGTGGTGACGACTGCTGGTTGTTAATGCTGTAAGTGATGGAAGTAGGGTGGTGCGTACGTTTATAAAACCTTAATTTATTCTGTTAAAATTCTTATCAGGCCAAGAAAACTCACTTGGCTTTGTGGTGTGTAATGGAATTTTAATGACCTGAGTTTAAAATGAAATTAAAACAGCTAGAAAGAAAAGAAGTTTAGAGAAATAACGATTTTTTTATTGTTCCAACTACATACATAATGACAACATTCGAAACAGTTTTTGCGTCAATTTAAATTCGTATTGATCTTTGTGAAATGTATATTTAATAAATTTCTGTTTACTACTTCTTAAAACAATCTGAGTAAGATGAAGCTGCGTGTGTGTCTGGACGACAGTTTTAATTAGTGTAGAAAATATGTATAAAGAGCGTTCGAGACAGCAATTTGAGATTGGTGACAAGTTCTCTTCAAGCACTTTCAGCGCAGACCCGCTTTTGTTGCCTCGAGAAAACAAAAATTTATTGACAAAATTATCTGAGCAGCCAGACAACCAGCTACCGAACCAACTGACTCAATGGCTAGCAAACCAGTCACACTGACTAACAACCAGTAAACTAACCGGGCCCCAAGAGAAGACTACTAAAACATCATTATAACAAAATGAGATTTTTTGAAGAATTTTGGGCAAAGGTTGTCGTGATTAAATCTTCAATATCGAACTTTGTGCATCTGCCTGGTCGATGATAAATAGTCCTCATCTGTTTTTCGTGTTATTTAACTTTGACGTCTTGATAAACGATGGAGAGATAGTGGATGAAGGAGGAGATGATGATGACGGGAATGATGATGACTGGGAAGACGATGACGGGAGAGATGAGAGCGTGAAAGATGATGACAGGGAGGTGATGACATGGGAGGCGATGACAGGGAAAGACAAAATCATGAAATATGCCGGCGAAGATTATTATGATGGATAAGAAAATATTAAAACATTTCCCATGAAGAACAACATTTTTGACGATACCTTATTTCAGATATTTAATACAAACTCGGTATTATAATAAACAAAAAACGATTTATTCATATATTGCCTAAAAATAGAATAATCCAAAAGTTTGCGTGGGTTCCTGTTTTTATTTTTACAGACGAACAAACAATTGTTTTGATTCGTGACATCACAAATCCCTGGGGCGTTCCCATAGCAACGTCCTAGATGCCACTCAAAATCATGGCATTGGTGGACCCACTAGGGGTTCAGCCCCTCTCTTATTTATCTCTATTTCAAACCTCTTCTGTGCCATGGCAACCATCGTAAACAGAGATGGCGGATAAGATAAACGTAGCCACGTGACCTGGTGAATTAATGACGTCACGAAAGGGTAATGAATTGTCGATGGGTTTTAATGAATGCATTAACGTTGAATTGACCCAGAGACAAACTTTAAAATGACTGAATGAAAATAATATGTTGAGAAGTCATGCCAGAGAAGATGTTCACGATTTGATTATGATAGAAGATTCGTTTCATCATTATGAACGTCTGTCTGGTTGTGACCATACATCAACATATTCCTTCCCTTCAGGCTATATATTTTAAATTTCAAATTTGTTTAATCCGGAAATGTTTTATAGACACAAGAATTAATTTTTTTTCTTTTTCTATTTCTCTACTGGAATTTTCTTAGCCATAACTCATAATAAAGCGTTTTGTTTTTATTTTTAACGCTTTTAAATAAAATATTCAGAAATTCAGGAAACGTGGATGTGGTGCTTCGTTAACATGTTTACTGTCAACTCGAAAACTGAAGCAGTCAACAGGATTAGTATGTGCTACATTTACACTTCTAGCACTAAAGATGATGATGACGGTGTTGGCGGTAAAGGTGATGAATAAAATGATGATGAATATAATGAGGCTGGTGACAAAAGAAAATTGTGATGAGGCAGTAGCCTAGCGTGGGTTTGTGCCGCCCCCTTATGCCAAGAGCCTCATTTCAGTAATTCCTTGACGGGCCAAACTCTTTAAAAACATTTCTAAAGTTTTATCTAAACCTCTATATACTTTTGCCACAAAAATAGGGGTGGGGGAAGCATGTTTTCTCAAAATGTTTTTGCCCGCTCTCTCTACGTTACGCCGCTGTGATGATGTGATGCTGTAATGATGTGATGATTGTAACACACAAGTCTTCTTTACGACTTGCTCTCATAAAGTGCAGTCACTGACAAGTCTCTTCTTCATGTGACGTACAAGTGTCGCGTACTTATTTCGACGTACAGTCGTTTCGTACTTATTCAAGCGTATATGTGCCCATGCCCAGTACTTATTCGAGCGTATAGGTGCCCAGTACTTATTCGAGCGTATAGGTGCCCAGAACTTATTTGGACGCACAGCTGGGCTGTACTAATTTAAATGTACTATGCTGTACAAATAAGCAGTATTAATATGACGCGGAGAAAAAGTTCTAGTCATCCGTGGCGTACAAACCAAACGTACTTAAATGTTGCGTGCCAGTGAAAATCCGATACTGAGATACTCGTATGTGGAATAGAATAAGCGTCTACATCGGATCGATAGTAGACATAGAGGAAGCTTGCTGGCATCAATAAACAATCACTCAAGCTCTAGGATCACGCATGCTTCGACAATTAGGCTCCCTAATCAGATCAAACTCCACCCTAGTTTCATCATCTCTCTTCTGCCTCTCTCACCTTCTTTCTGTGTCTCTCATTTTGTTGCTTCGTTTCTTTAGAACATAAACATTTATAATTTCGACACTGCAAAATGTCAGATTAGAAAAACTAAAAAAAGAAAAAACTGTGTAAGAAAACAGGGCGATACAAAATTAGGAAAAGAAAAAGATCCAAAACGAGGGGATAGGTAAATTGTTTCATTACTGTGTCGGATTTGTAGGTTTTGACATATAAATTAATCCAACTACCTCTAGAATATTGAATGACTTCAGTTTTTCTCTACAAAAGAAGAGGATCCGGAGCCCTAGGACTCCCCTCCTGTATCCACCCTTGAGTACACAAGAAAATGCGAGAAAAAAGGGAGTGGGAGAAAAAGACGTCAACTTTGGTGAGTTAGCAGATAAATCACCTGTGGCGAGAGGTTTCTCAATTGAAAAATCATTGGAGCCAGTCTTATGGCAAGTTATGCTTCCTGCGTTTCCATCTGTTATGTTCCTCATTTTCCACTTTTTCTTTTATGCTATTTTTTCTTTTTTTACTCCTGCTGTTTGTTTTTTTCTCGAGCGATAAATTTTACTTGTTAATGTTTTTAATTATATTTTACTAAATTTAAAACTAATAATGTTATAAAAACTTCACAGATTGAACACAACTTTAAATTATTGTTTCTCTTTAAACTAACATTTCTTTCTTTCTCATTTTCTTTCTTTATCACAGTCTTTGTTCAGGTATGTTAAAATAAATTTATGCAATGGACTATGGTTAGCAAAAAATTTACAGTAACAGAAAGCCGCTTACTTTCTTTTGAAAAGGCCACCAGTATCTTTTCAACGATCACAGTCATAATCATCATCATCATCGCTGGACCACCGACACCTGGACTTGCCATTGTGATGACGTCCCGAAAAGTTTCAAATTGGTTTTTTATTCTCTGAAAGTTTAAATATTTTCCATCTAAGAAATGAACAGCTTGAGATACTTAAAAATAAAAAAAATGTTTGAAAATGATTAAAAGACTCTGCTAGGTGTTATTTATGTGCATTGTAGTTTAGAAATGTAAATAAAAATGAAATGCTATTTAGATTATTTCCAAAGAAGATACACAATATTATGAAAATAGAATATATTTAACAAGAAAAATATTTATAATACCTCATGAGCAAAGTACATTTAAAAAAATACATATTATCACATGAAGAAAAAAAGACATACATATTATTATCTCATGTAAGAAAAAAATTAACAAGAAATAAATACATCTTTACACATTATAATAACACATTCAAAAAGTTAATGCTTTCATGAAT
Organism: Erpobdella octoculata; assembly: GCA_963978895.1. NCBI lineage: Eukaryota > Metazoa > Annelida > Clitellata > Hirudinida > Erpobdellidae > Erpobdella > Erpobdella octoculata. The sequence continues at coordinate 28,815,256 of OZ022245.1, forward strand.
TGTAAGAATAAAAATAATGATTTTTATTTCATTTTCTTGATCAATCTGAATTTTCACATAAAATGTTGTCTAAAAAAGACATCAAAGTGTCAAATTAATAAGAAAAAATATTAAAAACAGAAATTAAAAGAAGTGAATGTTCCTAGATTTTCAAAAGTCATCCATTCTCCTTAGCCTGTCCATCCATCATTCGGCGTTTAAGAAAAGAATGGAACATTTTTTTAATTTTTTTTATTTAACACACCTCATCACATGCAAATTTATTCCAAATATTTGATTGAAAGTTCTGATGAATCAAATCAACTAATCCAATCAGCGTTGTATCGACTAAACTTGCGAATGACTGGCAGTTATAATTACTAGTTACCATCATCGTTATTATCATCACCATTATTACCAACACACCATAACTCCATCATATATATTATTATCATCATCACCATTATTACCAACATACCATAATTCCATCATGTTTGTCTGGTTAGTTCATTTCAATAAATTAAAGGCTGTAAACAAAAAATGTTTAGAAAGCTTATCTTTTTTTTTAAATTTCAAACATTATTTAAGAATTGAAAAGCATTTAATTATGTAATACATACAAATACACATTCATATTTAAAAATTAAAAAACATTTAACCAAGTATTTGATGGAGCTTTATAAGATTTCCAATCCAATAAAACTGTTAGGAATTACAAATTGACTCGTAGATATTTTATCCAAAATTGTAATAGTCATTCAAAAAATGAAATTTCCCCACAGCTCAAATTTTTAAAATTGCTCCTTTCTAGAACAAAACATATTATAATAAATAACATTTTCTGCATAACGAATAAGTTCATCATCATCATGGAGTTCAAACAAAATTATCTCTGCAGTGTTCAACTGGAGAACCAGAATGCGTCGGTGGAACAAGTAAAAAATGATTTAAATAACTAAAGATAAACGAGTTTTTTCCAAAATTGAACAGGAAATGGCAAACCTGAAAAGCCTTTATTCAAGAAATAGAGATAGGTAAAAAAAAAATTGTTGAAGTTAGAACAATTGCTCAAATTAGAAAGTATTTTGGTAATTGTAACAAATTGAAAAATATGGTAACAAATAATAAACACGTTTTTACAAGCTTTTATTCAAGTTACAATCTCTGTTTGTGTGTGTGTGTGTATCTTTCTATGTACATATATCTTGCAAGTAAAATTTAACTAGCTTTTTGACTAGCCAGGAAGCTGAAACTTTTAGCATACATAGCTTTATATTGGATGACAATATATGATTCATTTAAAAAAACAAAAACAAAAAAAACTTAATTTGAATATTTTTTATTTGAAATAAAAGTTTGTGTTGAAAAACTCGTTTTTCTTTTACTTGTTAAGTTATTTTTGTATAAATATTACCAAATATGTTATTTTAGCAAGTCCCATGAAGCGTTTTCATTTGTGAAAGAAAAATCTGCTTAATGATTCTATAAATTTAGCAGCTGATTTAATACCAAATATTTTTCTTTTTAGTCTAAATTTAACTAACATATAAAGAATGAAGTAAAATAATATAGCTAAAAAGGAAAGTAAAACAAAACAAAGCAGCAATAAAGGTGAAGATAATTATAATGTATGTTTAAAGTAAATCTTTCACCAGGTGCAAGATTCATTTGATCTAAATCTTCTAATGGGATTAAAATACCCTAAAGTACAATTTTAAATAATTTTTGTTTTAATGAGAAATTATTCCCTTTTTGCAGTTAAAATTTTCTTCGTGCTATGATAATCACAGAAACATGCAAGCAAAGATACGTATAATATATGTATGTATATAAAATTTTTAAAAACGATATTTTTGAATTTATATATGTAACATTTATATAATTGCATTTAATTTGTTTTTGTTTTAAAACAAAAACAATTTTTTTAATATAAATTATAAATTTGTTTCTCAATAATTTTTCAGATTTTAATAGAATGCATTGCTACAAAGAGCAAGCTTATATTTAAAATTTAAGCTCGATTGGATGACGGCAAGTCGAATTTCACTTTCAAGGTTTGCAAACATTCAAGCAAGCAAGCGAGTAAGAAAGAAAGGAAGCAAGAAAGACCAGCGGTGAAGTAATATGAGGGATTCAAAAAAGAGGGTGCCGCTAATGAAAACCTTTACCTTAAAGTTGAAGTTGGTACATTTTCTCGTCAAAGGGCGTCCGCCTGCTCAATGGTCGTGGTTCCACCTCTTATTATCAGACGCCAAGAAGTCCAAACGCTGAATAATGAACGGTTATTCTTCTGAAGACTTCGTCGAAGAAAGTTAAAAACGCACACACACACACACATACATACAAACACACACACACACATACTTATGAACACACACACGCAATAAAGTTTGTAGCTATTTTCTTATATTCATAAAAATATTTAAAAGACAAACAGTGACCTGGTATTTTCGAGCACATTTGTTAAAACTATTGATCTATCTGTCAATCAGATGGCGCCTGATCGAATGGCTATTTTTCTAAATTGCGTCAAAAATATATTTATATCTGTCTGTTGAGGCAGAAAATATAGTATATTTATAAAAGTTATCTCTGATCTGCCTTTATAAAACGAAAAATATTTTCATTTTTAATCTTTTAAAAGTTTTATTCATTTTATTATATAATTCACTCAAACTTTGTGCAATCAATTTGAAAATTTAAAAGTTATAAGAAAGCGATATTCAAATTTTAATTTAAAAAATTTATAATAAAATATTTTATCGAGTTGAAATTTAGAGGGTTTATTTGTTGCTGCGGAATTTACATTCTGTCAAATTATCGGATTGATTGGACAACATTTGAGTGAATTATAAAATAAAATCGATTAAAACTTTAATTTTTTTAAATTACAAATTTTATGTAGAGACACGAACTTTGAGTTTTTAGTTGATTTAAAAAAAGCGAAATTTAATTTTTAATAATTAAAAATTTACGGTTTTCTTTTTTAGCATTTGGTTTAAAATAGCAAAATGTTTATATTAAATTAAAATTAAATTAACATGGTTTAAAGTGGGTCAGAAGACTGAAGTGTTTGTGAGAACCACTACAACAATTAGAAGCAGTTGTTTATAGTTCCGGCTTCCCCACACCCCGCTGGTAACGCCGGTGAGGTTCGAACCACCGACCTTTAACCCAACAAGCGATTGCTTTACCGCATTACCAACAGAGCCCTATTTACCGCATTACCACCAGCGCCCTATTTACCGCATTACCTCCAGCGCCCTATATATGTTCTTCAAGAGATGCTCTAGTTTCTTCCAGCTATTAAAATTGAAACAAGAACAACAACATGTACCAATATTTTAGTTGAGTAAAAGATGACACTCAAACCATTCAGGAATAAAATTTCTGCAAACTGCTCTGTGTCTGAATCTTTTTTAATAATACTCTCTGAGTATTGGCTGGTTAGGGCATGCATTTATGAGTTTATCGCTAGAGAGAACGTTTACATTCTCAATCTTATATAATCTGATTTTCATTTCCTTCTTCCAAAATTGAGGTAATTTCAGATCAGTACTGATGCCATTTTGTGGGTCGTTTATTGATACAGAGATTTTATCAGTAATGAAACTATGACCAAGCTAATTTAAACTACAAAGCAACTGTTTCAACGTCAAAATAATAAACTGTTGCAAATACATCAAGTGGAGCAGGTTTATCTGAATCTAGGAATGCAACTTGTTTCTGTTTTACAAAAAATTTAGCTTTAGAGATCTATCATGAGATCGATAAGTTTGTTTGCGCGAATTACCCGTTATTTTATGTAATTTGTATTTTATAAAGTTCCAAAAAATCCCTATGATTTGAATCCAAAATAATAACATTAAAATGTTGGTGGGCTGCTTGCACGAAAATAAGCGACATGACAAATTTGGGTAGGCGTTTGCCCCCTCCTCCTGTACGCAGGCCTCCTACGCCTACGTCACTGACTGTCATGACTAATTTTTATTTGTGATGAAATGATGTCGAAAATGAATGCCACCACCTACTAGCCAACAAAACGACTATAATACTACCAAGGGTGATGAGGGAAACTTCCAAAAAGTCCTCCATTAATGCTTCGCGAAACCATTCATAAGTGACTGCAGATATGAACATTAATGTCAAAGCAGCGAGGATATAAAACTTGGCTTTGATTGCAAGCATAGTGGATATTTCAAATAGAAACGTAGAATGGTTTTTGCAGACAGCATATTTAGGTTATTTAATATTTCGTTTTAAAATAAATGTACTGTAGAAATAAAAAAAAATTACTATAGATTTATTATTTGTCTTGGCACGTTTTCTAATATTAATCTATCTTTTATATCGAAGAGCTGAGACCAGGCAGTATTGCCTGCAACACGGAGAGAATGGTTCATCACAATGGAAAATAATTTCAATTATTCAACGACACTAAATGCGGACTTGCAACAAAGCTGCCTTGAAATTGTTATGGCTGTCTGCACCATGATGATGGCAATTATGATGATGATGATGAAAATACTAATAAAATGAATGGTAATTTCAAAGGTATGACTCATTCTTGTTTCCAGTGAACAGCTTTGAGCTGAACAAAGAAAAAATTTAAAACTAATTGACGACATTGAGTTAAGAGCTATCTGGTATAATCATGTCTTTCATCCATTTCACAAAATGTTAAATCATAACAAATATCCAACAATTCTTAAAAGATGAAAAATATCATTTTTATTCAGTGCGCGTGGCAGCAGCTCTTTTAGACGAGATAATTGGCACCTCAAGAAGAGGCTTGTCAATTTTCTCTCTTTTGAAAATGTCAAAAATAGAATCGGCATTGATTGAAGCTTCAATGCCACGCTTGTGCTGATGACAATTCTTATTCTTCTTCTGAATAACAATGACAGAAAAAAAGAAGCCGAAAAATAAAATGAGTGAGATAAAGATTGAGATAGAAAAGGAAAAAAAGTGAAAAAGGAGAAGGTTTGGAATAGACATATAACGTGTGGGGCAAGACGACGATAGAAATAGGCAGTGTATGGACGTTCATCCTGTCCATTTTCTCGCTTTTCTCTGTTGTAGGAGATTTACCTCGTAGCGTATTACAAGGTGTGTTAATGGACAGTCATCTTCCTTTCATCTTCTTCCCATCTTTCTTTCATCTTTGCATTGACGTGCACGTCTTTGTACGTCACTACGTGTGCGTGCTCCATTGTCATTAGCCGTTGTCTGCAGCATGGGGATGTTATTCGTGTGATAGAAATTGATGATGATCAGACCGACGTTCCTAGCTACTTTATCCGGCTGCTGTGCCAGCAGTAATTGTAGTGGATGTGGCAGTGTTTCTAGGATGGCCTTCATCTAAAGAAAGTCTTACACGATGACAGCAGCAGTAAGGGTGATGTCGAGTGATAATAAATGAAATCATTTTTCATTCAGTTCTTAAGTCTATGGTCCATAGAAAATGAAACATAAATATCTGCATTTATCTCTTTCATTGTTTACGCTTTCGCCGGGCAAAACAATAACAGCAAATGGGCTCGTAAAATGGACATAATTACTCTATGGTTATATCTGCCATATAACTGCATGCCGAATGATTTCAATGCCAGCAATGACTACGGTGTGAAGCGGAGGAATATAATACTACAATGATGATATATGCAGATAGATGTTTATGATAATGGTGATGACGATATTATGAATGTTGATGACGATGACAACAAAATAGTAGTGACAATGATGATTACAGTCTCATGCGGTAACAGTCATGAAAATGAGTCATTTGACGATTCGTGGCCCTAGGTAATTTTTGCACTTTGATTATGCGAGATTAAGAAGCAAGAATGCTACTGAATAAGATGCGCATCATTTAAACTGTTTAAAAAATCCAAATTCAGTGTCTTTGGAATAAAAATATTGAGAAGTGTCTTGAATTTCAACAACTATAATGAACGACTTGCAGCGAAAAGTTGATATCTGAACTAAGCAAATAAGAAAAGCAAATGCTAGTACTGGTAATGTGATAGAAAACATTGAAAGCGTTTAGCGCAAAAAAATGATACATCCACATCCAGTCGGTTCTCGTTCTAAAGATGAGTCTCGTGCGAAACGGACAGATGATGTTGAAGACATAGATGGAAAATCTAGAGAGGGGCAGTCATTAGAGAATGGATGCAGGCAAAAGTTGAAGTTGAGGGTATACATTGACGATGCAGTTAAACATCAAGTTGGCCCACAACAAGTCATGTTTTATTTACATTTCATTTTATGCAAAAAACCTGGAAATTTTTCTGGATTGAAATGCTTCTATAAAATCAAATACGAAACTCTTAAAAAAGCTGACAAATTTCCTTTAAATGATTTCACCGCTGCCATCCCTGAATATTATAAATTAATAATCGGAAGTGTTTATCAATTTCAGAGCGTGAAATGTGGTTTTAGCGGCATTTTTTAAAAGCTTTTTTAGATAAGTTCTGAAACTTGAACAGGATATTGTTGGAATTTATTATTATTATAATAAACATGAATCGAAGCTTAAGTGTATTCAATACAAATCTCAATATGCTTGCGGAATTGAAGAAGGTTAGTTATGTTAAAATAGAGTTATTATAAAAAAAACAATGGATGTTTACTTTCAAACTAATTTTAACATTATATATTTCATATGTTTAATGTTAGAACATAAGATGGAAACGATTAAGAAATATGGGCATAATTGCCTCTTCTTCACTGTATAGAGATTGTGTATGCACGGGTCTAAGCAAATATTTTCATTCGAACTCCGAATTCCTACGTGTGTGTTCAACTCCATGATAGTTTGTTATTCAATATTATTTTCTATCGTCAACAAGCATGCTAATTTTTCAGCTTTGTCCTTTAAGTGTTGTTTCCGAGACGACGACTTTAACTCAAGATCTATTTTGCATATTTTGTTATTCCCTTTTGTTTTGATTTTTCAACCATTGAAAAAAGAAAATGAAAAAGATTTCCAGCTAAAATATCACAGCAATTTATAACGCTACCGAGCGTGGCAGGCTATTGTGTGGCATTGAACGGTTTAATGAAGGTCTTCATTGTTCGGCCTGATGATGCCGATGTTTCAAGCCTCAGCGTAAAACACTGAACAAGATGAGCATCGGTATCAGTCAGGTGTTTATATTATTATAAACCATAACATTATAAACTTACCATCACGATTATGAGTTTGAGTTTTTACATTGAAGTCACGCTAGTTGAACATTTTGATTATAGAAAAATTATGCTGGTTATAAAGCTCACTTCAAGCTATAACAAGTTTTTATTTTAGAAATACGTATTTTGATGAGTTTTGTTAATTAAATAGAACAAATTATTGTTTAAATCATTGGACAATGGTATCATTAAATCACAATTATAATATTAAGTTAAAGCACTCACGGTTTGTTTGCAGAATTAGATGAAAATAAAAATTAAGACTCATATTTAAAATAAAATTATTCATGTTATTTCAATTCTGCATATCGAGGAATGCTGTTAAACGAAGCTCGCTCACCGTGCAGTTATTACGGAAAGTGTTTTCACGTTGACTTTTTTTGTCGTTTCGTAGTAGTAGAATTCATCTTTTAAACGACGGAAATATGATCGCAAGTTTGGTAATCTTCTGCAAGGAATCCACCATTAATTGAATTTCATCAATAGAATAAACACAAAACAAGATGAATAAGGACATTATTATTGTCCATGCCCACACGAATTGGAAACAAATCAAAAGGAAGTGTGGACTTGTGCTTGAAACGGGAGCAACGAGGAAGAAGACGATGACGAGGAGCTATCGATTCAATAGCAACCTCCATGCCCAACGCAGAGGTACAGTGTCACGTTCGCGCCATCTATTCCCGCGTAAATGAAAATAACCTCCACGTGTTTCTATGTGTGCCTTCGATGGTGCGCGCATCTTAGAATTTGTATAACTTGAAATGTGTGTGTGTGTGTGACGTAAGTACTTTTTTGTACATTCAAGAGAGTGTACACATGAAAGTAAATCTTTTTTGTTTCCCATCAAGAAAGAGTCCAATATTTTAAAAGCCATAACGTAGAGTATGACGATAGAGAAAGAAACTCTTGCATAATTCATGTGTCTGCATCAGTCATTATCGTCTTTATATAAGAGCTGTTATATTTTAAAACATTCGTTTAAGTTTGTTTGTTGGCATCAACATCGTCATCATCACTGCCATCGCCAAAACAGTTTCTTCTCCATCTTTTGTATTTGTCATCACCCGTCGACGTCTGGAGTTTAAACAGTATTTTTATTTATTCTTCGGTAGTCTGTTCATACACCAATCGTGTCGTTTGTTTATAGACTAACGAATCAAAGAAAATTTGTTGGTTTTTTTTTATACGGTAGGGATAAGTTTTATAGAGTTTATAATATTTCGCTCGTTGAACTACAGAGCAGCTGAAAAATGGTTGAAAATACAACTAAAAAAAAATATTTTGTTTGATTTGTATTAAAACTATACTTTATAAATTGCGCCAGCTCACAATTGAATCTGTCTATGTTTGGCTAAAAAGAAAGTCATGTTTTCTGTTGTACCAACTGTCAGCGTTAACGAGTGAAAGGACATGTTTGTATTGAGCATGCGTACTTGCAATTAATTACTCTTAGGCGTCATCATGGTCGCTTGAAAAGGAGAGATAAGAAGTGGACAGAAGACAGTAATCCCCTTCTAATCCTGATCCATTCCCGTACTGAGCAATCAACCTTTGCTTGTTGAAGGACGTATTGCATGATATGATACAAACGATGAAATAAATGAAAGGGTTTTAACTTAATTCAAGGTACACGTGACTGACCTAATCTAAATGTTTTATTGATTTGTATTTAGTTGTTATTATTTTAACAGCTCAATAAATGAAAAATTATTTTTAAAATTAAAGCTTATTTAAAGCATAATTCTGAGCTCTTTCAAGTATCCTTCGTTTTGGAACTAAAAATAGTTAAAAAGCATTTAAATATCGGTTTACCAAACACGGTTGGAAGTTTGATTTACAGCTAAAATGTGCTTAAAATATTGTTATCAATCTACAAACGAAAGTATGATTTTATCTGAGCCACTCATTTAAGTCAATTAAAACTGTCTCGAAACAATAAAAGCAATCTATAATAACTTCAAAATTGAGTTAAAAGGCAAATATCTAAAAAATAACAGTTTCATTTAGTACATGCAACATTAATAAATCTTTAATGGTCGGATAAATGAACACCAAAGTTCTTAAAAATCAGCTGAATGTTCTTGTATAAATATTGATAAAAATGTATTTGTGATCATTTTACAAGCCAGATAACAAAAATCTATCTTTAGACTCCATAATGTTTTCCGTGTTTATTTATAAGCACTCAATCACCATCTCGTTGACTTTCAGCTTCAGAGCTAGTTTTTTCATTTACTTTTTTTACAAAAGACTGAGGATATCCTGCATTTACTTTGTGACGATAGAATGATAATTGAGCCAATGTAGAACTTTTCACACTTAAATCTTTTGGCTGTTGGAAGGTTTGATGAGCATCTGAGTGACTATGACTTTGGTAAAATGATTGGTGAATTAATTTAGAGCCAATTTTATGATATTCTTTTTTACTATTTTGAGGTATGCTTGTGACAATGTTTAGGTTGTTTGACATTTCAGACAAACTCGATTGCTGGTTTGATGTGTCCATTATTTGCATACTTTGTTTGTTAATTTGTTTTTGAGAAGCATCCCACATATTGCAATGAAAAGATGGAAGTGCAGTCCGGTCCATAAAATGATACTTACAACCAGTGAAATCTTTTTCATTGATGCTTTTTCTTTGACAGCAGCAACTGACAACGCCGTTATCAATAACTTGAAATTTCAGATCGTCCTTATTCAATGCTGGCCATTTCAAGTAGCAATATAAATTTAAAGTTGAATAAATAATTTTTTTATTTGAAGTAAACATTAAGAAAAAATATTGTTTTTACTTTTACAGAAAATGTCACGTTTTTCATCCCAGCATTGCTTTTGCAAAGGATTTGTGACAACACTGTTTCTATGACAGTAGTTACTTGGAAGCTGAGTAGCAGGCGATGCTGTAGTGGAAATATGTTGAACATGTGGATGAATTCTATTAACCGATACAAACTTAAGTGGCTGCATATT